>WAAF01000099.1:26305-43234 GCA_013400475.1 Tricholaema leucomelas
CCTGAGCCTCCTCTTCTCCAGGCTGCACACCCCCAGCTCCCTCAGCCTCTCCTCATAGGGTTTGTGTTCCAGGCCCCTCACCACCTTTGTTGCCCTTCTCTGAACACCTTCCAGCACCTCAACATCTCTCTTGAGTTGAGGAGCCCAGAACTGGACACAGTACTCAAGGTGTGGCCTGACCAGTGTTGAGTACAGGGGCAGAATAACCTCCCTCCTCCTACTGGCCACACTGTTCCTGATCCAGGCCAGGATGCCATTGGCCCTCTTGCCCACCTGGGATACTTAGTCATAAAATATCAGGACAAAACAAGAAAAAAACCAACCCAAACCCACTAAATAGCAAGTCAGAACATAGATAAATAAAGAAAGGCAGAGAACATTGTAAGAATAATGGATAAAAAGGACAGTTCAGTTCAAATAAGTATAAAAGATTGATCAGTCAGCTGAATCTCTGTCATGTCTCAGAGCACATAAAATATGGAAGGGGAAAATCAGGATGTAGAGAATGTAACTACTTGTTCCAGTGATGAATGATGAGAAACTGCAAGAGAAAAAAAACCCAACAAACCATTTCCTAAGACCAGAAATGGATCAGAGTCCCCTGGAATTTGGAAAGTAGCATGAATACAGAAACTAGGAATAACACTACCCTGCAGTTGCTGTGTGCTGGATTCTGCAATCATACACAAGTAAAAGTGAAGAGAGTGGAACCAACCCCAGAGTTGTGTCAATTATGAAGGAAGAATATACAAAGGGATGCTAGTATGTCTCAGACCTTTAAGTGTGAATGTATCCCAGACTAAAACAGACAGCTTGAGAAGTCTGCTGTTTACCAGTATGTTGATATGGAGAGATCACCAAAGAAAACACAATAGTACTGACATAAGAAGTCTCCTCCCATGAGAAAAAACAGGACAAGCTGGGTTAGGAACATAGGAGCTGCCACAGCAAATTAAATCAATTATTCATTTGCTCTGTTTATCCTCTGCATGAGTGGGAGCAGTTATCAGTGCTTCAGAGAACAGAGGAAAATACTGAAGTGCATCCATTGCTAGAACAACCATCTCACTGCTGAAGTTTTGTCTCAAGCTTCCTTTCTCAGTTAGGGTTTGGCTTGTCACTCAGAGATTTAATCTCCTGACAGTGTTCAAGGAAACACTTTAAAATGTAACAAGCAAACATTGAACTTGACTTATATCCATGAAGAGTGCACTAAAGTGCCTGTCAAAGAGTGCAGAGGTCGAATCACAGAATCAAAATCATAGAAGTGTAGAGGTTGGAAGGGACCTCCAGAGATCAGGAAGGGAGAATACCCCAAGTATTTTATTATGCTTTTAAGGTTGGCTGAGAAGCTGTGGTGAGATTCCCTATTCTTCACCCTGTTGATCATAGAATCATAGAATCATAAAATCAACCAGGTTGGAAGAGATCTCCAAGCTCATCCAGTCCAACCTAGCACCCAGCCCTATCCAGTCAACCAGACCATGGCACTAAGTGCCTCACCCAGGCGTTGCTTGAACGCCTCCAGGGACAATGACTCCACCACCTCCCTGGGCAGCCCATTCCAATGCCAATCACTCTCTCTGCCAACAACTTCCTCCTAACATCCACCTTAGACCTCCCCTGGCACAACTTGAGGCTGTGTCCCCTTGTTCTATTGCTGCTTGCCTGGCAGAAGAGACCAACCCCCACCTGGCTACAACTTCCCTTCAGGTAATTGTAGACAGCAATGAGGTCTGCCCTGAGCCTCCTCTTCTCCAGGCTAAACACCCCCAGCTCCCTCAGCCTCTCCTCATAGGGTTTGTGTTCCAGGCCTCTCACTAGCTTCATTTCTCTTCTCTGGACACTTTCTTTGCTCTTCTCTGGATGTCTATGTATGAATTCTATGTTGGACTGATTGAAGTCATGTAAAGTAAACAGATCTTTCTCCTTGAGACTCAGTTGCTGAAGAACAATTTCAGAAGTGGAATTCTAAAAAAAACAACAACCAACCATTCAAACTCTTAAGCAAGTATTAACAATTGCCAGGGTTACAGGACTGCAGGATGTCAGGGGTTGGAAGGGACCCAAAGAGTTCATTGAGTCTAATCCACCTGCCAGAGCAAGACCATACAATCTATCTTAGGTCACAGAGGAACACATCCTTGAAAGTCTCCAGACAAGGAGACTCCACAACCTCTCTGGGAAGCCTGTTCCAGTGCTCTGTGACCCTTACAGTAAAGAAGTTGCCCCTTGTGTTGAGGTGGAACCTCTTTTGCTGCGACTTACAGCCGTTGCTCCTTCTCCTATCACTGGTAGCAAGTAAGCAGAGCCTGTCCCCCTCCTCCTGACCCCCAGTCCTCAGATATTTATAATCATTTATCAAATCCTCTCTAAGTCTTCTCTTCTCCAGACTAAAAAGCCTCAGGTCCCTCAGCCTCTCCTCATCAGGCAGTGCCCCAGTCCCCTAATCATCCTTGTAGCCCTCCACTGGACCTTCTTTAGCAGATTCCCTTCCCTCTTAAACTGAGGAGCTCAAAACTGAATGCAGTACTAAAGATGGGGTCTCACTAGGGCAGAGTAAGGGGGAAGGAGAACCTCTCTTGATCTGCTGGGCACAGAACACCTTGACTTTTTGCATGTTACCTCTCCAGTTTATTAGGGATTTTATACTTAGTTATTTGCCCAAAATTTTTAAGCAGGTGTTTGTAAGCTCTGGTGACTGATCCCAACAGTGTACTGAAGGAACTGCTGATGGCATCAATATGCCTGAGTCAGCACAGTGGTGTCCTTGCCTAACCAGCTCCTCTGAGATGAAGTGCTAAGTGAAGAAGCCTTATTTATTCCAGGGCCTGTGTAGCATCTGGATATAGCTTTAATCAGGGATGAGATGTCATCTCTCACGAGATGACCCAAATACTCTGAAGGTGTAATAAGCATAAAACCAGCATGCTCTGGCACAAAGTATGATTGTGAAGTGCAAATGTACTGAGGTATATCCACCTGTCGGTCTTGACTTACTTAAATTTACACATTCACCCTCAATATGCCCTCTGAGCATCCTCCTGGCCCTTCTCTGGACACACTCCAGCATCTCCACATCCTTCTTGTCATAGGGGCTCCAGAACTGGATGAAGTATTCCAGGTGGGGTCTCACTTGAGTGCAGTAGAGGGGGAGAATCACCTCCCTGGCCCTGCTGGCCACAATCCTCCTGATGCAGCCCAGGCTCTGCTTCACTTTCTGGGCTGCAAGTGCACACTGCTGGCTCATGTTGAGCTTCTCGTTCAGCAGCACCCCCAGATCCCTCTCCAGCCACTCACTGCCCAGCCTGTATTTGTGCTTGGGATTGCCTCGACCCAGATGCAGTGATGGAACACTGGAACAGGCTGCCCAAAGAGGTTGTGAAGTCTCCTTCTCCGAAGGCTTTTGAAATGCACCCGGACGCGTTCCTGCGCCACCTGACATATGTGAATTTACTTCAGTGAGAGGGGGCCGAACTAGAGGATTTCCTGAGATCCCTTCCCTTCTGTGATTCTGTGACTCTGAAGAAGAAAAACATCTCCCATAAGGTGGGGAGATCACTCCACACAGTCAGAAGTTGAGAGTCTTTGTAAAAGCTCTTCAAAATCTATCCACCCTCTCAGGGCTTGTGGCTTTCAGCCTTTCATTTTCAGGTGAACAATGACCTTCACCAATGACAAAAGACAGAAGTTAGCTCAACCTGTACATTGATGGAGTGAGAACCTTTTGTTTTCCACTAAGGCCTAAAAGCTTTCCTCAGCTCAAGGGGAGCTCAAGTGTATAGACTGCAATATTTTTTTCTCTGCATAAGTTTTAGTACAAATATGTAGGTTCCTCTTACTATTTCCTACGTGGGAAATTTCAGAACGCTCCTTGCTGTATAAAAAGAGCATGAGACACTTAAGTAGTGGACAGAGCCACACTGCTTAATTCCCTGAAGTGTGTTGAATAGATCCTCTGTTTCAAGAAGTAGATACTGGCAACGCTGGAAACTTGTCATCCATTGAAGTGTCTTCTCTGTTTCTACACTTCTCTTTATGGAGAGGTTGTTTACAGCTGTGTCAGAATTACACCTGATTAATGAGTCTGTTAAGATGAATAACAAAATACATAAAACTTGTGACCCAGTTCTAGAATAGAATAGAATCAACCAGGTTGGAAGAGACCTCCAAGATCATCCAGGCCAACCTAGCACCCAGCCCTATCCAGTCAACTAGACCATGGCACTGAGTGCCTCATCCAGGCTTTGCTTGAACACCTCCAGGGACAGTGACTCCACCACCTCCCTGGGCAGCCCATTCCAATGCCAATCACTCTCTCTGTGAAGAACTTCCCCCTAACATCCACCTTAGACCTCCCCTGGCACAACTTGAGACTGTGTCATTCACACTTCTCTTTCCCATTTCAGCTTTCCTAGGATCTTAGCACAAAAGATACAGTTCAACCTGGGCTGTCTTAGCAGTGGCAGCAGAGAAAGCTGCTAGGGTAAGAATGCCCTCTCCATTTCTCATCTGTGGTGACTACTTACAGTTCCTTCTTCTCATAAAATCCTTATATACAGTAAAACCTAGCAAACAAAATCAGTGTATCTGGAGCCTGATTAGATTTTAGTGAGATCCAGATAGTTTTATCATCTTCATACAACACATGTTAGAGTCAAGAGCAAAAGCTACTTCGCAGTATCGTTGTCTGCTAACAGATTAATTTGTGCTGTTAGTTTACATGAACATGGATAAAAAAGAAAGCAGCACATGGAAGTAATTAAAGAAGAGGTACCTTAATGTACTTTTCAGTTCAGCTTCTGTAAGTGAAAAATATCAGACAAAAGTATTTTGTTCTCCTTTTTGTAATTTAATGAGCTTTGCTCACAAGCAGAAACCTTCAAATGCAATGCAATACTTCTCAGCTTGAATGTAGTGGAAACTTATTCACATAATACTGAACATTTGTCAAATGGGAATGCAGTTTGACACAGAGAAGTTACAAAAGCATCCCTCTGAGCTCTCCATAGCAAATTTGAGAGCTGAGAAACCTGGATAGCTTAGATAAGATTCAAGCAGGCATTAAAACATGAGGAGAAGTGTGGCCAGCAGGGCAAGGGAGGGGATTCTCCCCCTTTACTCTGCTCTCCTCAGACCCCACCTGGAGTACTGTGTGCAGTTCTGGAGCCCCCAACACAAGAAGGACATGGAACTGCTGGAGCCAGTCCAGAGGAGAGCCACGAAGATGATCAGAGGGCTGCAGCAGCTCTGCTATGAGGACAGGCTGAGAGAGTTGGGGCTCTGCAGCCTGGAGAAGAGAAGGCTTCGAGGAGACCTTAGAGTGGCTTTCCAGTATCTGAAGGGAGCCTACAGGAAGGCTGGGGAGGGACTATTGACAAGGTCTGGTAATGTCAGGACGAGGGGGAATGGGTTTAAGCTGGAAGAGGGGAGATTTAGACTGGATGTTAGGAGGAAGTTCTTTACAGTGAGGGTGGTAAGACACTGGCACAGGTTGCCCAGGGAGGTTGTGGATGCTTCCTCCCTGGAGGTGTTTAAGGCCAGGCTGGATGAGGCCTTGAGCAGCCTGCTCTAGTGGGAGGTGTCCCTGCCTATGTCAGGGGGTTGGAGCTGGATGATCCTTGAGGTCCCTTCCAACCTAAACCATTCTATGATTCTATGATTCTATGTTCCCCGCCCTTCTTTCGGGGAGCTGTCAGGGCAAAAACTGCACTCAATGATGCCAGCTGAAAAGTCACTCAGATAAATGGACTAAACTGCATTTTGGTTGAGCTGGAACAAGCATTAGGTCAAGCAGACTTAATTGTTTGTTTAAAACTGGAGGATCTATGCATGTGTTGAGGCGCTGGAAGGTGTGCAGAGAAGGGCAACGAAGCAGGTGAAGGGCCTGGAACACAAACCCTATGAGGAGAGGCTGAGGGAGCTGGGGGTGTTTAGCCTGGAGAAGAGGAGGCTCAGGGCAGACCTCATTGCTGTCTACGAGTACCTGAAGGGAGGTTGTAGCCAGGTGGGGTTGGTCTCTTCTGCCAGGCAACCAGCAATAGAAGAAGGAGACACTGTCTGAAGTTGTGCCAGGGGAGGTCTAGGCTGGATGTTAGGAGGAAGTTGTTGGCAGAGAGAGTGATTGGCATTGGAATGGGCTGCTCATGGAGGTGGTGGAGTCGCTGTCCCTGGAAGTGTTCAAGCAAAGCCTGGATGAGGCACTTAGTGACATGGTCTAGGTGACTGGCTCAGGCTGGATGCTAGGGTGGACTGGATGAACTTGGAGGTCTCTTCCAACCTGGCTGATTCTATGGTTCCTATCACCATCATTGTTTTTCAGGTTGTCTTGATTCACTAGAAATCACACTCTAGGTTAGTATCAGGCAGAAACCACACAGAATCACACAGAATTAACCAGGTTGGAAAAGACCTCCAAGAGCACTGAGTCCAACCTATCACCTAACACCTTCTAATTAACTAAACCACAGCACAAAGTGCCTCATCTGGTTTCCTTTTAAACACCTCCAGGGATGATGAATCCACCACCTCTGTGGCCAGTCTCTCTTTCTGTGAAGAACTTCTTCACTAAGTGCCTCATCCAGGCTTTTCTTGTTAATAGCTCATCTTATTAACACTGACCCATCCAATCTATCCAGTCCCTCTGTAGACCCTCCCTACCCTCATGCAGAGCAGCACTGCCACCTCATTTGGTGTCATCCATGAACTTACTGATGATACACTCTATGTCTTCATCAAGACCATCAATATTAAACAGAAGGAAAATTGTTTGTAAGTTTGGAAAGAGTAAGCCCATGGATGTTCAGTTTCTGCTCTCCTGTGGCTGTGCTGGGCTGCATGAAGAGCAGTGTGGGCAGCAGGGCAAGGGAGGGGATTCTCCCCCTTTACTCTGCTCTCCTCAGACCCCACCTGGAGTACTNAGAGCTGCAAGTGCTTATTCTTGATTAATTGAGGTCAGGAATTAGGTGAGAAATGAAGATTATATTCTTGCAGTGTTAATCATTCCTCTTTTGAGAAGGTACAGACAGGCATGAAAAATGGGTGTAGGAAATCTGAGAACTAATCTGTTGGTTGCAGAAGAAGTTACAGGAGCACTCCAAGCCATTGCTGACCTGCTGTCAGGGCTCCTTCCTGAGACCAGCTGTTCTTCATGGGGCCCTGCAGGTTTCCTGGGAATATGTGTCAGCAGCCACTGATTATGGTGTTTTCCATCACACTGTTAGCTGTCAAGGCACAAGTAGCTGGCCAAAACCTGCCAGGCCACTGGGATGCCTTGTGCTGCTGCACACCCTCAGTGAGAAAAGATTTCCTGCTCTCGCCTGGAGACTCTGACTGGGAGGGCCTGCAGGGATATTTGCAGAGTGGTGATGCATAGGATGGTTCAAAGACATGGCACCACTGCTGGGTAGCTGTCAGGCACCAGCTTGAAAGCCTCATCTTGCAAGCAATACCCAAAGGAAAAAGAAGTAGGTTCTTCTGCTCACATCTTTCTTTAGAGCAGCTTTTGCTGGCACAGGGGCTGTCCTTGGGCACAGCCAAGCTGGAAGGTGCTAGAGGCTGTGACACACACTTACAGCCTGAATTTATTCATGCACAGTTATGCTTGTGGGTTCCCAAGTCAGCACTGGTTTTCAGCTTACTCAGCCTTTCTTCTTTCCCCTGATTTTAGCTACCCCACTAGCTAAAATATTCTCTGTTGCCTTACTTTTACTAGGCTGCACAGTACAGATTATTTTCAGTCCTTTTGTACAAATAATATTCTCTGTTGCCTTACTTTTACTAGGCTGCACAGTACAGATTATTTTCAGTCCTTTTGTACAAAAGCCTGTCCATTCCTTGAATTTTCCTGGTCTCTACTCTGTGTGGCTGCTACAATAAGAGGTTATTTTTTGGTGTGGGTGGCTAGAATTGACCATGGTACTCCCTCCTCCTCAGTATTGTCTTCATTACATTGGAAATACATCCCATTTTTTTTTCTTTTCAGTATGTACATCTCAAATATTTTCTAATAAAATACAAATATCAATGTGATAATGACACAAATATCAATGTGATGATACCTGGCAATGTGTACTGGGCACATGCCCATTTCTGTACTACTGCTGTCATCTCTCTCTCTCTCTATATATATATATATATATGTATGTATATATCAATCACAGAATCAGCCAGGGTTGGAAGGGAAGGGACTACAAGGATCATCTAGTTCCAGCCACCAGAACTGGGTGCAGTACTCCAGGTGGGGTCTCAGCAGAGTGCAGTAGAGGGGGAGAATCACCTCCCTGGCCCTGCTGGCCACACTTCTCCTGATGCAGCCCAGGCTCTGCTTGGCTTTCTGGGCTGCAAGTGCACACTGCTGGCTCCTGTTGAGCTTCTCATCCAGCAGCACCCACAAGTCCCTCTCCTCAGGGCTGCTCTCCAGCCACTCATTGCCCAGCCTGGATTTGTGCTTGAGATTGCCTCAATTCAGATGCAGGACCTTGGATTTGGTCTGTTGAACCTTCTGAGGTTGGCTTATGCCCACCTCTCCAGCCTGTCCAGGTCTCCCTGGATGGCATCCCTGTCCCCCAGTCTGTCTGCTGCACAACACAGCTTGGTGTCATCAGCAGATTTGCTGAGGGTGCACTCAGTGCCTCTGTCCATGTATATACATATATATATATATATCTCTAGATAGAAGAAGATCAGCAAGCCAAACACTTCCCTGCAAGTACAATACTCAGAGGAGAAGAGAGAGACCTAAAACATCAGAACAAGTTAATACGTTGTTGATAACAGAAAGAAGTTAAGAATTCAGATCAAGGCTTAACCATGTTTCAAATGGAAAAGTAAGCAAAAGTGAGTATAAAGCAAAGTCAGAAATGTCTTGTACTACTTCATCTCTGGGAGAAACATAGAGATGGAAGAAAAGAAAAAGAAAATCAGAAGAGCTGGGGGAAGTTTGAAACAGAAAGAAAAAAGATGAAACAAGCAAGTGTGGAGGAGTTACAGTGGAATGAAAGGAAATGGTGACACTCTGCCAAAGTAAAGCAGAAGTAAAATCTGAAGCTTGCTTTCAGAATGAAAGAGGTGACTGCTACTCTGTGCAGGTAATTTACATTTCCTCACCATTTCCACATCTTCCTGCTGAAGTCATTCCTGAAATAGTGACAAAGAAACATCAGTTTCCAGCTCCCTGCCTGGGCAGAAGCACGGTGCCAGGATAACAGTGTGAATATGACAACATGGAAAGGATGAGTTTAGAAGACAGGAATTGCAGACCCATTGGATCTGATGCAAAGAGTGAAGAAAACAAATGTGTTGCCCTGATCCATATCTTTTGGATGTCTGCCATCACATTTTCATGGCATTTGGTTTTATTCTCTTTCATTCCCTTTCTGCTGGATGCTTACAAGAACAAGATGTGTAATTAACTACTGAGTCCTCAAAATCCTGTTTAACAGCCAACTGCCAGCAGAGACTGAGATCTGCTGGTGTGTACATATACTTACAGACCTAAGTGTACAGAATCATAGAATCATAGAATCAATCAGGTTGGAAGAGACATCCAAGATCATCCAGCCCAACCTAGCACCCAGCCCTGTCCAATCAACCAGACCATGGCACTAAATGCCTCATCCAGGCTTTTCTTCAACACCCCCATGGATGGTGACTCCACCACCTCCCTGGGCAGCCCATTCCAATGCCAATCACTCTCTCTGTGAAGAACTTCTTCCTAACATCCAATCTGGATGTTTCTGTGATTCTGTCTTTATGACATTTGAAAAATGTCTTAGAACAGTATAAGCCTGTTAGAGGAAATCCTGAGTTCATCAACACGTCTGGAAGCATTTTACATCTGCTGCTAACCTTTCATCTATGATTAATGGCTTTGTTATCTCAGATTCAACGTGTAGCTCACACAGTGTGCAAGTGAGTGACTTCAGTGCAAACCAGAACATATGTAATAAAACATAAAAAGTCAGCTTCAGCTTTACAGTCATAACTATGCTTAGCATAGAATCATAGAATCATAGAATGGTTTAGGTTGGAAGGGACCTCAAGGATCATCCAGCTCCAACCCCCTGCCATAGGCAGGGACACCTCCCACTAGAGCAATGTTTGTCCCTACTGATTTGCATACTCCCTGGTTTTCAAACTTCTTTTTGTTTTTCTTTCTTGTAACAATGTTTTCAGCTAAGTTCCATTTATATCCTTAAGGGAGTCCTCTTGTTTGTTAGATTAGAAGTTCCTTATAGACTTCTGGTGCCTATAGCAGTCCAACAAATCATTGAATCATACAACCATAGCAGCATAGAATCAACCAGGTTGGAAGAGACATCCAAGATCACCCAGTCCAACCTAGCACCCAGCCCTATCCAGTCAACTAGACCATGGCACTAAGTGCCTCATGCAGACTTTTCTTGAACACCTCCAGGGATGGTGACTCCACCACCTCCCTGGGCAGCCCATTCCAATGCCAATCACTCTCTCTGCCAACAACTTCCTCCTAACATCCAGCCTAGACCTCCCCTGGCACAACTTGAGGCTGTGTCCCCTTGTTCTGTTGCTGGTTGTCTGGGAGAAGAGATCAAACCCCACCTGGCTACAGCCTCCTCTCAGGTAGTTGTAGACAGCAATGAGGTCTGCCCTGAGCCTCCTCTTCTCCAGGTTGCACACTCCCAGCTCCCTCAGCCTCTCCTCACCGGACTTGTGTTCCAGGCCTCTCCCCAGCTTCATTGCCCTTCTCTGGACAGTCTAGAATGTTCTCCATTCTTTAGTTCTATGAGTATCAGATTTCATCAAATTAAACTGAGAAATAAAATACAAAATTGATATCTTTGGCAGCTTTTAATTTTCTCAGAGAAACTGTCCACCACAATTTTATTTGCAACAACTATGGCAACACATTTACTAGGGCTTAGACGGGAGAATGATCAATTTCACTGAATCATAGAATCCTATAGCTCAAGTTTGATGGGACTCATAAGGATGCTGGGGTCCAAGAACATTAAAAAGCCAACAAAAATGTAGGCTGATACATGTGACAGACATTAAGAGGAGTGGGCACTGTGGTCCCTGCCTAAGCCACCAGTTCAGAGACTTTCTCTTGCTTAGTCTCTCACCATGACAATAGGTGACAACATCATCTAGGTTGAATATGAGCCAAATGAATAAGTAGCAAAAGCTACAAAGTGATGGATTTATAAGCAGCACAACCAGCAGACTTAAAAGAAACAGGTTGGGGACTGCCCTGCTGAAAAGCAGTGCCATGGAGAAATAGCTTGGAGTGCTGGTGGACAGCAAGTTCTGCGTGGGCCAGCAATATGCCCTTGTGGCCAAGAGAGCCAATGGCATCCTGGAGGGCATCAGGAAAAGTGTGGCCAGCAGGGCTAGGGAGGTTTTTCTCCCATTCTACTCTGCCCTGGTGAGACTACACTTGGAATACTGTGTCCAGTTTTGGGCTCTCCAGTTCAGGAGACACAGGGATCTGCTGAACAGAGTCCATGAGGATGATTGGGGGACTTGAGCATCTACCCTACAAAGAGAGACTGAGAAACTTGGGGTTGTTTAGTCTGGAGAAGACTGAGAGGAGATCTGATCAATGTATATAAGTACCTGAGGGATGGGTGTCGAGTGGAGGAGGCCAAGCTCTTTTCAGTGGTCAGCAACAGACAAGTAGCAACAGCTACACACTGGAACAGAGAAGGTTTCAGCTCAACATGAGGAGAAACTTCTTCACAATGAAGGTGCCAGTGCCCTGGAACAGGCTGCCCAGAGAGGTTGTGGAGTCTCCTTCTCTGGAGACTTTCCAAACCCACCTGGATGCATTCCTGTGCAAACTACTCTAGGGGATCCTTCCTTGGCAGGGGAGTTGGGCTTGATGATCTCTGGAGGTCCCTTCCAACCTCTACAGTTCTATGATTCTGTGATCTCTTTCTTTTCAATAGTAATGCAGCTGCACTTTGTTTACTGCATCGAGTTGTAGGCATCCTGCCCTGGAATGACTCTGAATGAAGGTTGGCTGGAAACTTGGGCATATGCTCTGTGTGAAGCAGAGGGAATTGAGCTTCCTGCATTCTCTGCTCTTGGCTAAAACTTCTGCTGTTTCATTTCTGTGTTGCTACAGATCCTAGAGGTTTCCAGTTTATTTCTATACCCAGCATTCAAGTAGACTTCCAATCTGTAAGGCTCAGCTCTAATTTCTAACCTGCAGCCACCTTGCCTGTTGTTTATAGTTAAAGGGCAAGGCTGTTTCAAGGACACTTAAGAATTGCTGTAGTTTTTTTGGTCCAGATTAGTGTTTTTAATGTATGAAATGAGTTTTTATGCATATACAGCATAGCCTTTCTGCAGTAACATTACAGGTTCTATAGGTATATTTGCATTTAAATTAATCTCTTCATGGTTATTTTTATATTGCATTTATTTAATGCAATTTATTGACAAAGTTCTTGGAGAAGACATAAAATTATTTGCTATTGATTGCTTCCTTCACAGATATCTCTTATCAAAGTCCTTGTAGACTTAAGAACAGAGCAGGCAGAAAGACTTGTATATGCTTGTCTTACCAAAGACATGAATTTTAGTAGTGCATTCATTTCTTGGCTGTCAGTGACACTTGGCTGAGCAGAGAGTCATAGATACTGGCACGAAAGTTAAACAACAGATACAGGAAAAATCTGGCCTGACTTCTCTCACTGGCATCTATCAACCTACAAGCAATGCAATCCACACATTCTTTTCATAGAAAGAGCATAGATAATCTCTAGAATAGAATTAGAATAGAATCAACCAGGTTGGAAGAGACCTCCAAGGTCATCCAGGCCAACCTAGCACCCAGCCCTAGCCAATCAACCAGACCATGGCACTAAGTGCCTCATCCAGGCTTTGCTTGAACACCTCCAGGGACGGTGACTCCACCACCTCCCTGGGCAGCCCATTCCAATGGCAAATCACTCTCTCTGGTCTCCTGGAAGAGGCATATATTCATGACATAGGTCAGGGAAACTCTTACAACCTGAGATTTATTTCCTTCCCAACTTCCATTCATGTCAGCAAACTCTGTGCATCAGGATTGCCGGGCAGTCAGAAATTTTAAAGGGAACCCAGATTTTTGCTCTCTTTCTTCTTTTCCTCTCATTCAAGAAAACAAGCAAGCAAACAAACAAAACTTTCCAAGTCAATGAGAGCAAATCCAGTAATGGAGAGTCATCATTGGTCCTTTGATATTCATAGAATCATAGAATCAACCAAGTTGGAAGAGACCTCCAAGATCACTCAACCCTATCCAGTCAACCAGACCATGGCACTAAGTGCCTCATCCAGGCTTTTCCTGAACACCCCCAGGGACGGTGACTCCACCACCTCCCTGGGCAGCTCATTCCAATGCCAATCACTCTCTCTGCCAACAAATTCCTCCTAACATCCAGCCTAGAGCTTCCCTGGCACAACATCAGACTGTGTCCCCTTCTTCTGTTACTGGCTGCCTGGGAGAAGAGCCCAACCCCACCTGGCTACAGCCTCCCTTCAGGTAGTTGTAGACAGCAATGAGGTCCGCCCTGAACCTCCTCTTCTGCAGGCTGCACACCCCCAGCTCCCTCAGCCTCTCCTCACAGGGCTGTGCTCCAGGCCCCTCACCAGCTCCATTGCCCTTCTTTGGACACCTTCCATTATCTCAACATCCTACTTGAACGGAGAGGCCCACAGCTGGACAGAGGACTCAAGGTGTTGCCTGACCAGTGCTGAGTACAGAGGCAGAATAATCTGCCTTGTCCTACTGGCCTCACTGTTCCTGATCCAGGCCACTCATTACTGTCCTCCAGTCCCAGGTTTGCTCGTGGTCTCAAACTGGGACACATCCTGTGATCCTGTGACCCTGTAACCACTCTATCTACTGAAGGATAAGATGCTGCAGAAATAAGTTGTGAAAATGCTGGTATCTACTCTCTCACACACAAACACTCTCTCTAAATCAGTAGATCACAAAGTGGTGTAGCATGATATCATCTTTACATTTTACAGATGGGGGGAAAGAAAGGGCAATGGATTTTTTTGTGTGATATATGTTTGCTGCTTATTAAAATAGTCTCAGAAAAGATGAGGGACACTTTTCCTTCCAGTCATGAACAGAGCAGAAGAGACCAGGTAAAAAAATTCTGAGTATAGTAAGCACTTGAATCAAAGCCCATTGAACCCAGTAGGAGACTTTCGGCCGACTTCAGCAAGCTTTGGCTGCAGCTAAAAATATGTTTCCTAGAATCTTCAAAGCAGAAGTTACAAACTTAATTAACAATAAAGGAGGGAAGTTGTAGCTATTTTAGTTCTTTCCAAAAATCCAGCTGGTTATTTCACAGAATCATGGAATCAACCAGGTTGGAAGAGACCTCCAAGATCATCCAGGCCAACCTAGCACCCAGCCCTATCCAGTCAACTAGACCATGGCACTAAGTGCCTCATCCAGGCTTTGCTTGAACACCTCCAGGGATGGCAACTCCACCACCTCCTTGGGCAGCCCATTCCAATGCCAATCACTCTCTCTGCCAACAACTTCCTCCTAACATCCAGCCTAGACCTCCCCTGCCGCAATTGGAGACTGTGTCCCCTCCTTCTGTTGCTGGTTGCCTGGCAGAAGAGACCAACCTCCATCTGGCTACAGCCTCCCTTCAGGTAGTTGTAGACAGCAATGAGGTCTGCCCTGAGCCTCCTCTTCTCCAGGCTGCACACCCCCAGCTCCCTCAGCCTCTCCTCATAGGGTTTGTGTTCCAGGCCTTTCACCAGCTTCGTCGCCCTTCTCTGGACAGGTTCCAGTTCTGTGGTGAAAGTCAAAAGGCAGTGTTTAAGCAGCTTCTTCATTATGATATTTTGAACTGCTGTCTTGAAGGGACAAGGACACATTGGGGATTGCATAAACCACCCCTGTGCCACGAAACACTCAGCACTTAACAAAGAAGTAGGGTTCTAGGTTGGACTTGGTGATCCTGAGGGGATTTGCCAATCGGGATGTTTCTGTGCTTCTGTGAAGAACTGAAAAGCTTTTATGTAGTGATTTCTACAATTATGGGTAAAGGGAGCTTGGAGCCTAAAGGAAACCATGCATATAACTTAATCTGAGAAATGTTATTTATTATTTATTTTCAGTATTCAGAGTCATTCTCTCCATTGAGTCATAGAATCATAGAATCATAGAATGGTTTAGGTTGGAAGGGACCTCAAGGGTCATCCAGCTCCAACCCCCTGACATAGGCAGGGACACCTCCCACTAGAGCAGGCTGCTCAAGGCCTCATCCAGCCTGGCCTTAAACGCCTCCAGGGAGGAAGCATCCACAACCTCCCTGGGCAACCTGTGCCAGTGTCTTACCACCCTCACTGTAAAGAACTTCCTCCTAACATCCAGTCTAAATCTCCCCTCTTCCAGCTTAAACCCATTCCCCCTCGTCCTGACATTACCAGACCTTGTCAATAGTCCCTCCCCAGCCTTCCTGTAGGCTCCCTTCAGATACTGGAAAGCCACTCTAAGGTCTCCTCGAAGCCTTCTCTTCTCCAGGCTGAAGAGCCCCAACTCTCTCAGCCTGTCCTCATAGCAGAGCTGCTGCAGCCCTCTGAGCATCTTCGTGGCTCTCCTCTGGACCCACTCCAGCAGTTCCATGTCCTTCTTGTGTTGGGGGCTCCAGAACTGCACACAGTACTCCAGGTGGGGTCTGAGGAGAGCAGAGTAAAGGGGGAGAATCCCCTCCCTTGCCCTGCTGCCCACACTGCTCTTGCTGCAGCCCAGCACAGGGTTGCTGTCTGGGCTGCATGTGCACACTGCTGGCTCATGTTGAGCTTTTCGTCAACCCAGACCCCCAGGTCCTTCTCCTCAGGGCTGCTCTCAGCCATTCACCACCCAGCCTGTATCTGTGCCTGGGATTGTGCTGACCCAGTTATTAAATATGTTATTAAATATGGGTGGTTTACCACTGTTCCATGGAGTCATAATTATCCCTTTGCTTTTCCTCTCAGAACATAACAGTTAAAAATGAGTTTTCAGTTGTAAAATAATGGGTTCAAAATACTGTTCGCCCTGCAGCAGCCCAGACTGGAGTGGCAGTACCTGATTTACACTACAAGTTGATCCGTGATTAAAAGCCTGACACATGGACTGCAACATGGAAAGTGGGAAGAATTAAGTTGGTTCACTCTCTCTCTTATGGTTTTATGACAAAAGGGAAGAAAAAGTCCAGTCTTGTTCTGCTGTAATAGGAACATGAAGTTCCAGTACTCCTAAGGAAGATATACAGACAAGTACAGAATACACAGAATGGCTTGCACACCTCTAAACTGTTGTGTCTTTGATTCATATCCTCTCAAAACACTACCTAGACATTTTTCTTCTCATGGTGTTACCTTTTTGTCACAGGAAATAACTTGGATGTGATTTATTATCAAGCCAGTTGCAAGTACATTCCTGAAAACAAAAAAGCACATTTAACTGGAGTGACTAGCAATGCTTTGCAAAACCTTAAGTTCAGCAGCATTCCTCCAGCAGCTCATGTTATTCCTTACCAGATGGAAATAATAATAACAAAGTCTAAGACATTTAATCTCTTCTGCTTTATGTGCCAGTTTGACTGCATAGCGCTTGGCATAGCAGAAATCTGCCCCATTCCCTTTCACAATCAGCTTGAACTACATATTTTCTTTACAGTATGGTACTGTATCTGGTGCAGTTCACAACATTGTTACTAAATGATGATTTAATAATAAAACCTCTTAGCCATTAACCAGTGCACCTGGTGGTAGCAAGTCTGTGCCCTGCTGCTAGCAGCATGGGTTGGTGTTAACCTCAGTGCACTTAGAATAATAGAATCAGCCAGGTTGGAAGAGACCTCCAACATCATCCAGGCCAACCTAGCACCCAGCCCTAGCCAATCAACCAGACCATGGCACTAAGTGCCTCATCCACTCTTT
>WAAF01000099.1:50933-68736 GCA_013400475.1 Tricholaema leucomelas
CCCCAGCTCCCTCAGCCTCTCCTCATAGGGTTTGTGTTCCAGGCCCCTCACCAGCTTTGTTGCCCTTCTCTGGACACCTTCCAGCACCTCAACATCTCTCCTGAATTGAGGAGCCCAGAACTGGACACAGCACTCAAGGTGTGGCCTGACCAGTGCTGAGTACAGGGGCAGAATAACCTCCCTCGTCCTACTGGCCACACTGTTCCTGATACGGGCCAGGATGCCACTGGCTCTCTTGGCCACCTAATGTACCTATCCTCCTCCACAATTCCCTGCCTCCATTTCTCTGCCTGCCTCCAGTTCCACACCTTCATCAGTACAAACTAGAAGATGATTCCTGTTCCAACCAGGTCATGACATCTCATCTCTATATAGAATCAAATTTAACTACCTGGAATTTGCAATCCCTGTAGTTTAAGAACCTACCATGCATATTTGGAATAACAGCAAGGCAATTTGGTGGTTTATTGTTGTTTCAGGTCATGAAGCATAATTTAAAAGCAAAGTTTTATTGAGACTATTAAAACTCAACTGATTTTTCACTTGGGAAAGTAGATTTTAATTTCAATTACTGTTAACACTGCTGATGCTAGCATTTTATTCACTCCAGGTTATTTTGCAGTTCCTTGCTCATTAGGCTCTGATTGTAGTCTCTCCAAGCAAATATATTTGCTTGTGTCAGATTTACTGTAATTTTTACCTTTTGTGAGGCAAACCAGGGTTCTATCAAAGGCTATTAGGAATCCTCTTCTCCCTCTCTGCAAACCCAGATAAATTTATACTGCTCTCTAGTACTGCTTGAATAATGCTCCAGAGAGGCATGAGGTGGCTTTGACTCAATCATGCTAATTGTTTCCATATTTTCCTAAGCTACTGCTATCTTCAGTTGCAATTAACATGACATCTGGCAAAGCACTGGGCTGGAACATTGATTATTCTAATGTTTCTCATTAGTAATCATTAATAACAAATGAATAATTCAACCGATTATCAATTAACCTCTGGCTAAGGTTTTTGACACCATTTTTCCTCCACAGAGACTCACAACTTGTACTATTTAACTTGCTCTGATGTTCACTTCATCTCTCTCAGAAAATTAAATCGTGTTTCATTTTACTCTGAAGCAGCATAATGTGTAGCCTGTGTTTCAGGAGCACAGCAGCCAATAAGTTCTATTCACTGAGGCTGCATTTATAGTCTAGTTAGATACAACCGTTTTGTGATTTCCCAACCTTGAGCACTTACTCATAGAAGGATATAAAGTTGTACTTGGTTGGGCATGGGGAAGTGGAACAGAAATAGGTGGAGGCAGGGTAAGTGGCACCTTGACAGTGGTTATTGTCCTGGAGTCCTGTACACCCCAAAGTTCCTCTCCCTCTGTGGTTTGAATGGGAGAGGAAAAGGCACAAAAAGTCCTGTTCCCCCTCCTGGCCCTGCAGGCGTGAAGGGGGGGAGCAAGGGACCCTTCCGGCATGAGGGGTGCCCCGTGCAGGGCCCGCGCTGGAATCGGCTGGGGATTGGCTGTGCTCTTCGCACCTAGGCAGTGGTAACTCAGCTCTGTGTCTAGGAAGGGTATCAATATTGGGGGGACTTCCCACCTTGGGGTGTTCCCACCTTGGGGTGTTCCCATTCGTTCCTGTCTTGGAGCTCTCATCTGCCTGCATAGCTTCTGCAGAAGGAGCCCCTGGCGCTCCAAAAGACAAGCTCCAAAGGACTGTGTCCACCTTAATCACCCTTTATGGTTCTCAACGACCCTCAGAGGCTTCTGAAAGGGACAAGCATCTGGACTGCCCATTACAGCCAGCCTGACTCATCCATGAGTAACTTTAGCTCAACCTTATATTAATAAGGGGGATGCTATATTTAATGGCTTAAGCCTTTTCCAACTTCTGACTTCCAAAACAGTCAAGTCTGCCTATGGTATCCTTGCAGACCTTCTCAACCACCTGAACCTGCTAATTAAAACTAAATTAATTTCTGTATCTAGTTTTGGGGAAAATAAAATAACTCTATTTTTCTATAAACTCCTGACTCAGCTGCATTAATTCCCTGCCTCCAGAACAGTTATGTGCGTTGCGGGAAGCCAGCAGAGGCAGGAGGATTGGGGTACTGAAGAGTGGACTCCAGTATCTGAAGGGAGCCTACAGGAAGGCTGGGGAGGGACTATTGACAGGGACGAGTAATGTCAGGACGAGGGGGAATGGGTTTAAGCTGGAGGAGGGGAGATTTAGACTGGATGTTAGGAGGAAGTTCTTTCCAGTGAGGGTGGTGAGACACTGGCACAGGTTGCCCAGGGAGGTTGTGGATGCTTCCTCCTTGGAGGCGTTTAAGGCCAGGCTGGATGAGGCCTTGAGCAACCTGCTCTAGTGGGAGGTGTCCCTGCCTATGGCAGGGGGTTGGAGCTGGATGATCCTTGAGGTCCCTTCCAACCTAAACCATTCTATGATTCTATGATTCTATGATTTTAGAGCTTGTGCTTCACAGAATCACAGAATGTTAGGGGCTGGAAGTGACCTCAAAAGATCATCCAGTCCAATCCCCCTGCCAGAGCAGGATCATCTATACCAGATCACACTGGAACACATCTAGGCAGGTTTTGAATATCTCCAGAGAGGGAGTGTTTCATGGAGTAAAGAAAAAGATTTCACAAGTCACACACGTCAAGCTGCCTACACAGTAAGACTCCATCTTTCATCTCTTCCTTGTGTTAAAGGGAATCTTCAGGAGTGGTAACAGTCACCTGGAAAGACAGATGTGGAGTACCAGTGAACACCTGGGGTGCATTGTAGCAACTTGAAGACAGGTCTGTCTTCTGTCAACCGAAGACCAATATCACAAAGCACAACTCTGTGGCACAAGGCAATAACTGCTGTAAACTATACCTTGCTCCTCTTGCCCTAAGGTATTGCAGAGGTTCTGAGTATTCCCAAGTACACCCTTTACATAGCTTTCAGGAAGGATTCTTGACATGGGAGAAGCTTTTCTCATGTCAGTCCAATATCCACCTGTGTTACTTTGGGCCTAGCTAGAATGTTTTGGTGAGAAGAACCAGATTACAGGCTGTGAAAAGGAAAAAATGGTGATGTCTACTTCACTCATAGGCTTGCTGAGAGGTATAAGAACAAGAACATAAATATAGATAACAGAATCACCCTCTGGGCTCTGGGCTTGCGTGAACTTCTCTCTAACCATCTATGTGACTAATCCTTCTGCTTCCTCACACCCCTGGTTGACCCTCCAAACTCGCCTTGAACATAAGGCAGATTCTGGGGTAAGGTAGAAGGGTGGGGAGAAAGTGGAAGGGTGGTTGGGAGCCCCTCCTGGGGACTCTGTTTTTTGGGAGGGCTGCTGTGTTTCTGCATTACCTTTTAACTTGTATGTTTCTGTATATATTGTAAATATCTTCTCATATATTGTGCTAAGCTGGAAATATAAAACTTCATTCAATTTCCAGAGCCACTGAGTCTAGTCTGGGTGATTTTACAAAGTGTGGGGAGGTAGGTAACATCCAAACCATCTCACAAGAATACAAAATATTCACTGTTGCCAAGTAGCAAGGGGTACTAGAGTTAAATAAAAGCAGAGATATGAAAAAAAAACATGGCAGAAGCTGTAAATAGAGCTTCATTGGACACTGGAATGGGCTGCCCAGGGAGGTGGTGGAGTCGCCGTCCCTGGGGCTGTTCGAGGCAAGGTTGGACGTGGCACTTGGTGCCATGGTCTAGCCTTGAGCTCTGTGGTAAAGGGTTGGACTTGATGATCTGTGAGGTCTCTTCCAACCTTGGTGATACTGTGAAACTGTAATTTGCAGATGGACTGAGCCTAGTCTGGGTGATTTTCTTAAGTGTGGGGGGAGCAGGGAACACCCAAACCATCACATCAGCTGTTACACCGAATGAGTATCTTCAGCCTAGATATTACAGCTTTGGAGCAGTTCTGGAAAGGGAGAAGTCTGAATCTTTATTCAGAACCCAAATGTTGAAGCTGAAAAGACAGCTGCCAGAGACAGATACTGACTTGTTAAACTGCTGCACCTAACCCAAATACTTAATTAAAGATTGGACAATATTAATGAGCTCCCTTTTCTTCAAGAAAAGAGATTCCTCCCCCCACCTCAGAACTTCCTCACTTCTAATCATAGTTAATGACTATATATATTTTTTTTCCCCAGGTGAATGTTAGAATTCTTCCACATCTCTCATTTCAAATATGAATCGATCCAGCTTAGGTAAAAATGCTGTTATGTAAGGCTGTAGAATTTTATCTGTTAAACTTGGTGCTGACATTTGATTAACCAGTTGGTTTTCTTTTACAAGAATGTTGGCTAATTCTGTCACCCTGACAATGGATCTGGTCCAATCACAGAATAACAGAAAAAAATCCAGTTAGAAAAGACCTCAAAGATCATCCAGCCCAACCTTCCACCCAGTTTAGGGTCAATCCCATAGCGTGACTTAGCTGGTGCAAGAAACTCTTAAATTCCCTAATGATCAAAGGACAAACCCAAGTATATCCAAACCCCAAGGCATTCCATCCTAAAGCAGTCAATATAATTGGGTCAAATGAGTAATTTTGCTTAAAAATAAAGAGTTTGGGTTCTTTTTTTTTCATTCTGTAGGAACTTTAAGACCTGTACATCAAATAGACCTACAGTTAGCTGACGTTGCTAGCATGCAACTGGATAATAGTGTCTCTAACTGGGCAAATGCTGAGCAAGTTTTAGTATCTGCTTTCAAACAGACTACATTCACCAGCCCAGAGTATCCAAAGAGTATTATATTCAATATCCTCATTGATGGTCTGGAAGAAGGAATTGAGTCCATTGTAAGTATGCTTGTGGGTGACACCAAGCTAGGAGCAGGTGTGGATGTGTTGGAGAGTAAGAGAGCCCTGCAGAGGGACCTGGACAGGCTGGATGGGTGGGCAGAGGCCAATGGGATGAGATTTAACAAGGCCAAGTGCAGGGTTCTGCACTTCGGCCACAACAACCCCAAGCAGCACTACAGGCTGGGGACAGAGTGTCTGGAGAGCAGCCAGGAAGAAAGGGACCTGGGGGTACTGGTGGATAGTAGGCTGAAGATGAGCCAGCAGTGTGCCCAGGTGGCCAAGAGAGCCAATGGCATCCTGGCCTGTATCAGGAACAGTGTGGCCAGCAGGACGAGGGAGGTTATTCTTCTGCTGTACTCAACACTGGTCAGGCCACACCTTGAGTGCTGTGTCCAGTTCTGGGCTCCTCAACTCAAGAGAGATGTTGAGATACTGGAACATCTCCAGAGAAGGGCAATGAAGCTGGTGAGGGGCCTGGAGCACAGCCCTGTGAGGAGAGGCTGAGGGAGCTGGGGCTGTGCAGCCTGGAGAAGAGGAGGCTCAGGGCAGACCTCATTGCTGTCTACAAGTACCTGAAGGGAGGTTGTAGCCAGGTGGGGTTGGTCTCTTCTGCCAGACAACCAGCAACAGAAGGAGGGGACACAGTCTCCAGTTGCAGCAGGGGAGGTCTAGGCTGGATGTTAGGAGGAAGTTGTTGGCAGAGAGAGTGATTGGCATTGGAATGGGCTGCCCAGGGAGGTGGTGAAGTCACTGTCCCTGGAAGTGTTCAAGCAAAGCCTGGATGAGGCACTTAATGCCATGGTCTGGTTGATTGGCCAGGGCTGGGTGCTAGGTTGGACTGGATGATGTTGGAGGTCTCTCCCAACCTGGTTGATTCTGTGATTCTATATCTGAGGTGAAATGACTGTTTCTCATGCTGCAATGGTGTAAATGGCTGTAGAGCATACAAAGCAGAAGACCTGGCATGCTGCTTTTATTCATATGTCTCCTCTTCTGCTCAGCCAGATTGGAGTCATTTTGATTCATTGCTTTCAGTGAGCTCCAGTATTTCGTAGTCACTCCAGGAATACAACCCAGACATCAAACGTGAAGGCTTTAGCAGTGTGCCATGTATCATTAGAACGACATGAGACCCTCTGGAAACGTAAAGCGATGTGTTTTGCTTGCAGGCACGGTTAAAAGAGACTAGAGCTGTCAGATAAAGGACAAAAAAGAGGAAGATAAGAGCAGTCACCCTGTCTGTCTCTCCAAATGATGTTTAAACAGAAAAAAAAAATATATTGGTGATCTTGTGAGAGGGATTTGGTTGTTTCTTTACAGTTTTGAGGAATGGGTCTAGTGACTAAAGGTTTCTATCAGTGCAGCACTGAGATCACAACAGGGAACACTGAAGGGTACACCTGAAGGGGACACCTTGAGTACTATGTCCAATTCTGAGCCAATCAGCTTAAGAAAGATGTTGAGATGCTCAAATGTGTCCAGAGAAGGGCACCAAGGTTAGTGAGGGGGTTAGAGCACAGCCTTGTGATGAGTGACTGAGGGAGCTGGGATTGTTTAGCCTGGAGAAGAGGAGGTTGAGAGGGTCCTTCTTGCTCTCTACAACTACCTGAAAGGAGGTCATAACCAGGAGGGGGTTGGTCTCTTCTCCCAGACACCCAGTGACAGAACAATAGGACACAGTCTCAAGCTGTGCTGGGGGAGGTTTAGGCTGGATGTTAGAAAAAGATTATTTACAGCAAGAGTGATTGGCATTGGAATACGCTGCCTGGGGAGGTGGTGGAGTCACCACTCCTGGAAGTGTTTGAAAAGAGACTAGATGCAGCACTTGGTGCTATGGTTTACTTTGTTGGAGGCATTTTCCAACCTGGTTAATTCTGTGATTATATGATTTTGTGATTTATATTTTACCCTTACCCTCCCTAACCCTATGGATGCCCTTCCCCACCCCCAATTCTTTCTCCTTTAACTCCCCATCCTCAGACTAGATCAGCTTCTGAGAGAGAGACCTGTTCTTCTATTTAGGTTCTTCCTGCCACTCCACCCATGATTTCAATCTCACTTTTATGAGCACCAAAATTCAATGCAGATGACTTTCACTGCTTTTATTTCAATGAGACAGATTTACAGTGAACTCAGGGCAGCAGAAGCAAGTATATGAGTAAGCATCAAAGCAATACATTTATTACAGAGAGCAAAGAGGTCTCTCCAAGAGTCTTGTCTATTAGGAGGAGAATTCATGCAGATAATATTGCTGGCAACACTAGTGTCACACGTAATTAAGATGGAGAAATTTGGCATATAAAGGTAAGCTGGCAAAAAATGGTGGAATTATAGCTTTTCCAGGTTGTAGCATTAAAATATTGTGCAAATGGCACCTACAGGTGTGTCCTGAGATGAACATGCACAGAAAGGACAGTCATAGAGTCATAGAATGGTTTAGGTTGGAAGGGACCTCAAGGATCATCCAGCTCCAACCCCCTGCCATAGGCAGGGACACCTCCCACTAGAGCAGGCTGCTCAAGGCCTCCTCCAGCCTGGCCTTAAACACCTCCAGGGAGGAAGCATCCACAACCTCCCTGGGCAACCTGTGCCAGTGTCTTACCACCCTCACTGTAAAGAACTTCCTCCTAACATCCAGTCTAAATCTCCCCTCTTCCAGCTTAAACCCATTCCCCCTCGTCCTGACATTACTAGACCGTGTAAATAGTCCCTCCCCAGCTTTCCTGTAGGCTCCCTTCAAATACTGGAAGGCCACTATAAGGTCTCCTCGAAGCCTTCTCCTCTCCAGGCTGAAGAGCCCCAACTCTCTCAGCCTGTCCTCATAGCAGAGGTGCTCCAGCCCTCTGATCATCTTCGTGGCTCTCCTTTGGACCCGCTCCAGCAGTTCCATGTCCTTCTTGTATTGGGGGCTCCAGAACTGCACACAGTACTCCAGGTGGGGTCTGACGAGAGCAGAGTAAAGGGGGAGAATCACCTCCCTTGCCCTGCTGGCCACACTTCTCTTGATGCAGCCCAGCACTCGGTTGGCTGTCTGGGCTGCATGTGCACACTGCCGGCTCATGTTGAGCTTCTCGTCGACCCAGACCCCCAGGTCCTTCTCCTCAGGGCTGCTCTCCAGCCATTCATCACCCAGCCTGTATCTGTGCCTGGGATTGCACCGACCCAGGTGCAGGACCTTACACTTGGCCTTGTTAAACGTCATGAGGTTGGCCTGGGCCCACCTCTCCAGCCTGTCCAGGTCCCTCTGGATGGCATCCCTGCCCTCCAGCAAGTCAGCTGTGCCACACAGCTTGGTGTCATCTGCAAACTTGCTGAGGGTGCACTCAATTCCTCTGTCCATATCACTGACAAAGATGTTACAGAGCACTGGTCCCAGCACTGACCCCTGAGGAACACCACTTGTCACCGGTCGCCAGGTGGACATTGTGCCATTGATCACCACTCTCTGCATGCCACCATCCAGCCAATTCCTTATCCAGTGAGTGCTCCACCCATCCAGTTTGTGCTTTTCCAGTTTGGTGACCAGGATGTCATGTGGGACAGGGTCTTACTCAGGTCCATGTCTTCATAAAGTCATTTCCAATAGCTGTCTTATATTTCTTATACCAACTGTAACTACAAAGTACAGAAGAAACTAAGGGCTTGTGATGAAAATGAGTATCTGGTGATAATTATCACAGGCTTTTCCTCCTGGGTGATGACCTAATTAGTTTCTTAATCACTTCTTAACAGTAATTTTGCTGGTAGGTGTGAATATGTATACATTACAGATCACATGGCTGATACCAGCTGGCCTCTAGTCAGTACAAGAAATACACAGTTAGGAACAGGGCAGAAATTAGTATGTTTGGTACTGTCACAGTAGGGATAGTTTGGATTTATGTCTCATGGTACTGCTATTCAGTGTCTTCAGAAGCAAGCTAGGGCTTTGTTTGGTTCATGGTTTTCGTAGAGATGGCAATTGTGCTAGTTTGAGGCTAATTGGAATATTTTGATGAGAAAAAAAATAGATTATAGGCTGTGAAAAGCAAACAGTGGTGCTGCACCAGGGGAAGTTTAGGCTCGAGGTGAGGAGAAAGTTCTTCACTGAGAGAGTCATTGGCTACTGGAATGGGCTGCCCAGGGAGGTGGTGGAGTCGCCATCCCTGGAGCTGTTCAAGGCAAGATTGGACATGGCACTTGGTGCCATGGTCTAGCCTTGAGCTCTGTGAGGTGTCTTCCCTGATGATACTATGATACTACTACTATGATGTCTACTTCACTTATAGGCTTGCTGAGATGTATGAAAGCAAGAACACAAAACATAGGTAAAAGAGTGTGTGTCCCTCTCCACTGGAGTCTGTGTTTCTCTCTGGGCTGTCTAACCCATGAAAGAAAATGCAATGACCAGAAGTAATTGAATGTGCTGAGTTTGGCAGGAGTGGAGTTTGTTTTCTTCATAGTAGCTAGCATGAGGCTGTATTTGGGTCTGACAAATGCATGTCCCCAGAGAGTAGTGCTCATTAGCATCCATTAGATCCAGCAGTACTACAGCTATCCAAGGAGTGGAAAGGAGTTACATAATGACACTACAGCTGCTTGAAAATTCAGTATATTGCAGCTTAGTAATTCAGTGGAACTTAAACCAATCTATGGAGGTGAATAGGAGTGGTTTAAGATTTCTAGAGACCAATTTCAACATATTTTTCACAGAAAGATATTTCTGGATTGAGGATCTTTGGCAAAGTCCAAGTGACTTTTTCACTTTCATGACCTTCTAATTTCTTGACTTGGGCTGTATCAAGAGCAGTGTGGCAAGGGAGGGGATTCTTCCCCTTTACTCTGCTCTCCTCAGACCCCACCTGGAGTACTGTGTGCAGTTCTGGAGAGCCCAACACAAAAAGGACATGGAACTGCTTGAGCAAGTCCAGAGTGGGCCACCAAGAAGCTCAGAGGGCTGCAGCAGCTCTGCTATGAGAACAGGCTATGAGACCTGGGGCTCTGCAGCCTGAGAAGAGAAGGTTTCGAGAAGACCTTGAGTAGCCTTCCAGTATCTGAAGGGAGCCTACAGGAAGGCTGGGGAGGGACTATTGACAAGGTCTTGTAAAGACAGGACAAGGAGGAATGGGTTTAAACTTGAAGAGGGGAGATTTAAACTGGATGTTAGGAAGAAGTTCTTTACAGTGAGGGTGGTGAGACACTGGCACAGGCTGTCCAAGGAGGTTGTGGATGCTTCCTCCCTGGATGTGTTCAAGACCAGGTTAGATGAGGCCTTGAGCAACCTGTTCTAGTGGGAGGTGTCCCTGCCTATTGTGAGGGGTTGGAACTGGATGATCTTTAATCTTCCTTCCAACCTAAATCACTCTATGATCCTATAATTCTATCTAGTCTTTGAGGTCCCTTCCAACCTAAATCAGTCTCTGATTCCACGACTTCATCATTGTAAGTAGCTGTTCAGCTTTACAATGTTTGCAATAAACATTTAGAACTATGAGCAACTACAAAGTTTTTCATTTGTTAGAAAGGATTGAGAGTCTCTCCATTTGTGCTCAAGTTTCCATATAGCTGAGTAAAGTCCTTGCCTTCAGGACAGCTATCTCTTTTCATATAAAAGAGATGATGAAGCAACACTTCTACAGAGAATAGGGAAGAAAACAAGGGTCATGGAGCACTGGAAAGGGCTCCCCAGAGAGGCTGTGGAGTCTTCCTCTCTAGACACTTTCAAGACCTATCTGGATGCATTCCTGTGTGACCTACACTAGTTTATGGTTCTGCTCTGGCAGAGGGGCTGGACTCAACGATCTCATGAGGTCCCTTCCAACCCCTGACATCCTGTGATCCTATGACAAGTAAAGAGCTGACATTGCACCAAGCAAACCCAGTTTTATTTGAAGCCACAAGATCAGTGTTACAGCTGAGGAATTCCAGTGCAGTACTTCCAGAGAGAATGCTCCAGCCCTAACAGCTGTGGGACTGCAGCCAGGCAGTTGGACTGTTCTTACTGCCCCACTCCTTCTCCTGTAGCTACCTCTGAGCAGTAGCATCCCACGGTCTGCCTGCCACCTGGTAGGAGCTGCCACCCACAGCAGCAGCTACAACCTCCCAGCTCCTTTACAAAGAGTTGACAATGGGTTGAAGGAGAGTATCTCCTCCTGGTCTTGGGTTAGCTTCTGGGCCTCCTGCTGAACCAAACTGTTAAGGAAAGATAAAAGCAGGTTCTATTAAGAAAGGTAAATTAACTTATTTAGTGTGGCCAGCAGGTCGAGGGAGGTGATTGTCTCCTACTCCACTCTAGTGAGACCCCACCTGGAGTACTGTACCCAGTTCTGGAGCCCCCATTACAAGAAGGATGTAGACATGCTGGGGTGTGTCCAGAGAAGGGCCATGGGGATGCTCAGAGGGCTGCAGCAGCTCTGCTGTGAGCACAGACTGAAAGAGTTTGGGCTGTGCAGTCTACAGAAGAGGAGGCTCCCAGGTGACCTTCTTGTGGCCTTCCAGGATCTGAAGGGGGCCTGCAAAAAAGCTGGGGAAGGACTTTTCAGGATATCAGGGAGGGACAGGACTGGGGGGAACGGAGCAAAGCTGGAGATGGGTAGGTTCAGGCTGGACATGAGGAGGAAGTTCAGCATGAGAGTGGTGAGAGGCTGGAATGGGTTGCCCAGGGAGGTGGTTGAGGCCCCATCCCTGGAGGTGTTTAAGGCCAGGCTGGATGAGGCTGTGGTCAGCCTGTTCTAGGGTAGGGTGTCCCTACCCCTGGCAGGGGAGTTGGAACTGTATGATCCCTGTGGTCCCTTCCAACCCCAGCTTATTCTATGATTCTAAGTCATCTTTAAATATTGCATCCTGTTGTTTGTAGAAATGCTCCAAACCATGGAAGAAGATAAAAATAGGCAGTGCAGGAACTCAGATACAATCTACAGGATTATTTGTTTGTAGTGTTTAATTACAAATATATATGTTCATTGGGGGAAGAAGCCTTTGCCTGCCTAAAGTCAGCCCAAATCAGGTTTTGGGACCTATCTAGTCAAAGATTCCTTTTTCTGCCTCAGCAGGCAAGGATGACTACCATTCCTGCTGTTATTTACCCAGCTTTTATTAAGGTTCTACACCCATGTCAAAGGTTATCTCAACTTATTTCTTCTGCCAACTCCTTTTATTGAGGACTATGTCCAATAACATTAAGCACAAAGCCATGCAGTAGAAGGATCCTAAGCAATCAGAGAGTATTAACTTTGGACATGGCATAAAGCAGCTTTGATTGCAGAGTGCTAATTATTCCTGTTTCTCATAAAATTAGAACTACTCCAAGCAACTATGTCATTTTGTAGCTGTAACAGGCAGCATGAAAAGGTCATTCTTTCGTGAAAGATAACAAACAAAAGTGAGCATCAGCTCAGTGTGGCAGGCAAAGAGCACTGTCAAAGGACATATATGTAATCAATTGTCCTTAAAGGCTGTGGGAATGCAAAGTGAAGGAGGATAACAACAGGCAGATGCTGACCTTGGTTCCCACCAGCTGCTGGCTACCTTATCTCAGAAAGGATAGATAAAGGACACCTCATTAATGAGGAAAACAAGGCGTGGTTTATGCAGATGGAGTGGGTTGTCCTTGAATAATTATGCTAATGTGTAGGTGTGTGCTCTATGCTCTGAGGCTACATAATGAGAGACAAAATGATCAATGAAGGTCTCTGGCACAATTCACATTGAACTGTCTGGAGTCCATGTGGCATTACCTTTGACCACACTGATCTGTGGGGGCCTTGACCACCTTCCCATGGCAAGCCAGCAGGTTTTCTGCAACAAAAAGCCTCCTTTCATAGAATCAGAATCATAGAATGGTTTAGGTTGGAAGGGACCTCAAGGATCATCCAGCTCCAACCCCCTGCCATAGGCAGGGACACCTCCCACTAGAGCAGCTTGCTCAAGGCCTCATCCAGCCTGGCCTTAAAAACACCTCCAGGGAGGAAGCATCCACAACCTCCCTGGACAACCTGTGCCAGTGTCTCACCACCCTCACTGTAAAGAACTTCCTCCTAACATCCAGTCTAAATCTTCCCTCTGCCAGCTTAAACCCATTCCCCCTCGTCCTGACATTACCAGACCTTGTCAATAGTCCCTCCCCAGCCTTCCTGTAGGCTCCCTTCAGATACTGGAAAGCCACTCTAAGGTCTCCTCGAAGCCTTCTCTTCTCCAGGCTGCAGAGCCCCAACTCTCTCAGCCTGTCCTCATAGCAGAGCTGCTGCAGCCCTCTGAGCATCTTGGTGGCTCTCCTCTGGACCCGCTCCAGCAGTTCCATGTCCTTCTTGTGTTGGGGGCTCCAGAACTGCACACAGGACTGCAGGTGGGGTCTGAGGAGAGCAGAGTAAAGGGGGAGAATCCCCTCCCTTGCCCTGCTGCCCACACTGCTCTTGCTGCAGCCCAGCACAGGGTTGCTGTCTGGGCTGCATGTGCACACTGCAGGCTCATGTTGAGCTTGGAAAGAAGGAGGGGAGTTGATTTGAAAGCCCTCCTGGGTGGTTCTGCTGTTGGGGAGGTGGTTTGGTATTTCTGTATTACTTTTAACTTGTATATAATTGTATATAGCTGTAAATATCTGTATATATTGTGTATATATGTTTGTAAATTGTGCCATGCTGTAAATATAGAATAGAATAGAAGAGAACAGAGTAGAATCAACCAGATTGGAAGAGACCTCCAAGATCATTTAGTCCAGCCTAGCACCCAGCCCTATCCATTCAACCAGACCATGGCACTAAGTGCCTCATCCAGGCTTTGCTTGAACACCTCCAGGGACGGTGACTCCACCACCTGCCTGGGCAGCCCATTCCAGTGGCAATTCCTTAGCTTCCAGCTGGCTGAGTTAGTCTGGTGAATTCATGGTGGGGCAGGAAACTCCCAAACTGCCACGCTGCAAAGAAATTCAGATTTGCCCAGTAGCAGATGACAGGGACATGCATATATTAGAATCATAGAATCAGTTGGGCTTGGAAGGGACCACAAGGATCAGCTAGTTCCAACCCCCCTGCCATGGGCAGGGACACCCTACCCTAGAAGAGGCTGGCCACAGCCTCATCCAGCCTGGCCTTAAACACCTCCAGGGATGCGGCCTCAACCACCTCCCTGGGCAACCCATTCCTGGGGACTCGGATTTATGGTGTTGTGTTTCTGTATTACCTTTTTAAGCTGTATATTTCTGTCTATAGCTGTACAGATTGTAAATATCTGCTTGCATATTGTGCTAAGCTGTAATTACAGCTTCTTTCTTTAATTTCCAGCTGCTGAGTCTAGTCTGGATGAATTTTCTTAAGGGTAGGGGGGGCACGTAAGACTCAAACCATCACAAAGCACCAAAAGATAGCAATGATTGTTATTTTCATAGAATCATACAATCAGTCAGGTTTGGAAGGGACCACAAGGATCATCTACTTCCAAACCCCCTGCCACAGGCACGACACCTAACCCGAGATCAGGCTGGCCATAGCCTCATCCAGCCTGGCCTTAAACACCTCCAGGGATGGGGCCTCAACCACCTCCCTGGGAAACCCATTCCAGCCTCTCACCACTCTCATGCTCAACAACTTCCTCCTCACATCCACTCTGAATCTCCCCACTTTCATCTTTGCTCCATTCCCCCCAGTCCTGTCCCTCTCTGATATCCTGAAAAGTCCTTCCTCAGCTTTTCTGTAGCCCCCTTCAGATACTGGAAGGCCACAAGAAGGTCACCTGGGAGCCTCCTCTTCTCCAGACAGAACAGCCCCAACTCTTTCAGTCTGTCCTCATAGGAGAGGTCATTCTTAGTCACTTATGCCCCTATGACAGCATGCATGAGCTTTGATTTTTGACTCTTCAGGGGAAAAAGAGCTCCACACCAACAAGCAAACAACCACACAAATAACAACAAGCAGAACAAAACAAACACACAAGAAAAACAACCACGACAACAGAAAAAGCGGAGGTCCATTTCTAATAGCTACAGAGGAGGAAAGTGTGTCCGGGGGGGAAAGAAATTCAAAGTGTGTAATTTATCTCAGAGACCCAGATCTCATTTGTCAAATTAAAGTTAGCAGAGCACATGTTACATTTCCATGGAATTCTTTTCAGAGGCAACAGTTCCAGACTAGCCCTTGCAAGGAGGAAGCGCCGGTGGCATTCCTACCAAGGTTGAACACTCTGATTTTAGTCATCTATCTTTCTAGAAGTGTTTTCACATGAAAGGAAGGCTTTAAAATATATTTGCACTAATATAACCTCTGCATGGGTTTTATGCCTGCAGTTGCCTTTTTTTATAGATTGCCAGTCCTCCAGGGTAATTTTTCTACATGATATTGCAGTCAAATCCAATGCTGTGTCTATGATATCACTGCCTCTGTCACAGCTATTCCAGATTCTCCTGTGCCCCTTCCATTATTGCTCAGCCTTAAAGCTGCTTCAACACCAGAATGAATTTATCACTGAATTACTAGACAAAGCCCACTGCTATTCTTTCCATTATTTGAACAACTATTGGACTGCACAAATGTCATTGACTTTGGTACATCCAATAGATCACAAACCTGAAAATATTAAGCACAGCTAAATATATTCTGCAACAAGGCTGGTGAAGGGCCTGGAACCCTAGGAGGAGAGGCTGAGGGAGCTGGGGGGTGTGCAGCCTGGAGAAGAGGAGGCTAAGGACTGACCTCATTGCTGTCTACAACTACCTGAAGGGAGGTTGTAGCCAGGTGGGGTTGGTCTCTTCTCCCAGACAACCAGCAACAGGACAAGGGGACACAGCCTCAAGTTGTGCTGGGGGAGGTCTAGGCTGGATGTTAGGAGGAAGTTGTTGGCAGAGAGAGTGATTGGCATTGGAATGGGCTGCCCAGGGAGGTGGTGGAGTTGCTGTCCCTGGAGGTGTTGAAACCAAGCCTGGCTGGGGCACTTAGTGCCATGGTCTGGTTGACTGGATAGGGCTGGGTGCTAGGTTGGCCTGGATGATCTTGGAGGTCTCTTCCAGCCTGGTTGATTCTATTCTATTGTATTGTACTCTATTCTATTCTATTCTATTCTATATTTAGAAGTACTGTTTCACTGGTTCTACCCTAGTAAGACAGCAAAGACCTTTTTATTGTTGTCTTACCCATCCTAACAAGGCTTGTCTTGCCTTCAGCTTCAAGCACATTGATACCTTTCTCAGCCCTTCCAAGACCCTTCATTTGGGATTTGAGCAAATCTTCAGGGCTGAGTTCATCCCAATGAGAATCAGGTGTTCATTTAATTTTGTTAGCCATTGACTCTTCAAAAACCTCCACTTTCCAACTTCTGAAGCATATGCAACAATACTAAGATTGTCTTTCAGGAAGATAAGTCCACAGCTTTCTGCTGAAAGGTGACCTTTTCCACATCAATCTGAAATATCCACTCTCCTCCATCAGTTCCCTGCTTCAGGATAACTAAAACCTTTAAGAAAAGCAGTAGAATATGACAGAATCCCTTGAAAGGATTATTCCTGACCTTAATCTAAATCTGAGAGCCTTTATTTATTTTTAGTGCTACTCTTTACCCTTTTCTACCTTCCCTGCCTTTTTCATTCAGCAAATTCATGTCTTTAGGAGGAAAAACAGTTCACATGTTATCACCTGGATAAGAGTTTTACAGGAGATGTTCAGTTTAGCTATTTCAGAACCATCAGTGAAAAGCCACTTGGCAAAGACTACATTTGGTTCTCTAAAGAAAATTCTTCCTGAAGGATGCATGAATAAGAGGCTTAGTACAAAAAGAGAGGGTTTTCTTACTTCACATTTAGCAATTGGTAGTGCTGGGCTGGTGTGCTAGTTTGAGCCTAGCTGGGATATTTTAGTGAGAGGAATTAGATGATAGGCTGTGAAAAGGAAACCATAGTGATGTCTACTTCACTCATAGGCTTGCTGAGATGTATAAGAACAACACAAACACAGACAACAGAGTTGCTCTCTGGCTCTGGCTGCATACGTTTCCCTTCTGTCTCTCTAACCTTGTGTTTGCCTGCTCAACTCCTTTTATCAATCCAGCCTGAGACTAATGGCTCTTTGGCCTCAGAGCTTACCCAACCAGAATGGCAGTTTGCCAAATGTCAGCATATTAGGTGAGCTAGGGTTGACTTCTACCCTTTTAGGGCAGAACACAGGTGTATAACGTATGTGGGTACCCTGTTTATGACTTGGAAGAGACATGATGGTACCAAGCCTTTGTCCTCCTCTCCTATGGCTGTTTCCCCCATCAGCAAGAGAACAGAAAACATGTCTGGACAAGTCATAACATGTTTAGACCTCTTTTGGCCTTCCACAAGAGGAGAATCTGTTGGAAAAGCAGAGCCTTGGTGCTCGTCTCAGCAGTAGCCGAATGACTGCTGTGTTATCACACCCAGCTGTATCACTATAAAACACAGCACTGTGAAAGGTGTCTGGGGAGAATTAACTCCAGCTCAGCCAAATCAAATACACCCTGTCTTGAACTGGGGAGCCCAGAACTGAACCTAGTACCCTTGCCTGTCAAGAAAACAAAAGAAGCAATTTTTGCTCCACCTATTTAGTTTCTTTAACAGGCTGAATTGCCTACAGCTCCAGCAGATGTCGGGATAGTTGAAATCCTGCAGCAGGATGAGAGTCGGTGAGGACAATGCTCCTGCAGCTGAAGTAAGGACCCTTCATCAGCAGGTTCCTCTTGATCAGGTGGTCTGTAGTAGGCACAATTAATTAATAATGTATGTACAGATGATCATTAATTCATAATTAATGCATATTTGAGGTGGAGAGGTGGCTCATTAGCTAACTGCTATTTCAAGACCACTAAAATTCATTTTAGGAAGTAAAGTTGGCAAATGGACTTAATACCTTAAACAGAAGAACAGGAACACGTCTCTTTAAGAGAATCATAGAATCATAGAATCAACCAGATTGGAAGAGACCTCCAAGATCACCCAGTCCAACCTAGCACCCAGCCCTATCCAGTCAACCAGACCATGGCACTAAGTGCCTCA
>WAAF01000099.1:69040-91914 GCA_013400475.1 Tricholaema leucomelas
TTGCTTGGGGTTGTTGTGGCCAAAGTGCAGAACCCTGCACTTGGCCTTGTTAAATCTCATCCCATTGGCCTCTGCCCACCCATCCAGCCTGTCCAGGTCCCTCTGCAGGGCTCTCCTACCTTCCAACAGATCAACACCTGCTCCTAGCTTGGTGTCATCTGCAAACTTACTGATGCTGGACTCAATCCCCTCATCCAGATCATCAATAAAGATGAAGAACACGAACATGTCTGTCTTTCTTTTTGACTTGTAGCCATAAAAAAAAAGGAATAGAATCCTGGTTTTCTGGTGTTCATGAGAGAGTCATTTTACAGGGACTGTGACCAAATCCTGAGGTGTACTTCCATGCACAAGTTTACCTGAAGGAGAAGGAGTGAGGGGAGATGTTTTGATAACGTTACTCATTTTTGAGTCATCATTTTCTTAGCTCGTAACCTCAGATACCTTGGATGCAAGGAAGTATAAAATAGCTACAAGTTCAGAGCTATAAATGCTATATGATAATACTTTATAGCACTAAGCTTGACAAGGTACTGTAATTAATAATGATTGCCAGAGAGGTGTTTTTTCAGTCCTCCTAAAATTAGATTTAAGGATATCAAAGCCTAATGAATATCTCAGCCACACAGAGTCTTCAATATGAGCCAAAACCAAACCAAACCAAAAAACCCAACATTCAAGAAATATTCCAAATTCTTTCATTCTGGATGACACCAAGTTGATATGACTGAGGGAAAAGATATCATTCAGAGGAACCTTGAAATGTTTGAGGAGTGGGCCTGTGTAAACCTCATGAAGTCAACGAGGCCAAATGAGAGTCATGCACCTAGATCACAGCAATTCCCAGTGTCAATACTGACGAGATGATGAATTGGTTGAGAACAGCCCTGCAGAGAAAGACTAGTGGATGAAAAAAAAAATGGATATCAGCCAGCATTGTGTGCTGGAAGCCCAAAATCTCATTTGTATCCTGCACTGCACAAAAAGAAGCATGGCCAGCAGGTTAAGGAGAGTGACAGGGCAATAGTAGAAGCTGGAAAAGTGTGAATTTAGATTGGCTATACAGTTTGCAGTTAGGGTGGTGAAGTAGTGGAATAGGTTGCACAGATAGCTGGTAGATGGCTCATGTCCAGAAACATTGAAGGTTAGGTTGGGCTGGACTCTGAGCAACTTAATATAGCAAGGCAGTTGGAAAAGATGTTCTTTGAAGCTCCCTTCTACAATTCTATGATCTCCATGTCCCATTTATTTTTATTCTTGTCATAGGATCATAGAATCAACCAGGTTGAAAGAGACCTCCAAGATCATCCAGTCCAACCTAGCACCCAGCCCTGTCCAAGCAACCAGACCATGGCACTAAGTGCCCCATCCAGGCTTTGCTTCAACACCACCAGGCACAGCGACTCCACCACCTCCCTGGGCAGCCCATTCCAATGCAAATCACTCTCTCTGCCAACAACTTCCTCCTAACATCCAGCCTAGACCTCCCTTGGCACAACTGGAGACTGTGTCCCCTTGTTCTGTTGCTGGTTGCTTGGCAGAAGAGACCAACCCCACCTGGCTACAGCCTCCCTTCAGGTAGTTGTAGACAGCAATGAGGTCTGCCCTGAGCCTCCTGTCATCTGTTCAATGTGCCCTGGATAATGCAAGTGCTACAACCAAGTTTTTAACCTTGGATCCATCTTTGGCAGAACAAAAAAATCACTTTTACTTTCCAAACAGTTGTCCTTGTACTGAAGAATGCCTATGCTCATGTTTGAAATGTCCTGGTCAGTAACAGCTAGAGAAGTTTTTATAATAACCTTATTGATCTGTGAAAGTCTGGAGCAATTTTCTGAACACAAAAAGGAATTAAAGGTCTTTCTCCTGTGTGTGCTGCCATTATTCATATTTAACAGATTTACTTTGTTCAAAACTATGCCTGACCAAGGGAATTCATGAGCTGACTACTGCAGTGGAGCTCTGACTTCACTGCTATGAAGCCTTTACCACAATTTCAAATGCATTATGTATTTCATATGAGAATCTGTGTCAAAGATTTGGAGGCTCCCATGTGTGTCCCAACACAGCTCAAAAAAGAGGAGCTGGACTTTTTCAGCTTAACAGTTTGACATCAGAGTAAAATTCATCTACAACATTCAGAATATTTTCCCCTACTTCCTGAAAAAGAGCTTCATATATATAACAGGAAACTCATTAAAAACATTACTTCTTGTCCCTTCTCTCACCCCCCTCCCAAACCAGAATATGGAATGGGCTGCCCAGGGAGGTGGTGGAGTCACTGTCCCTGGGGGTGTTCAGGAAAAGCCTGGATGAGGCACTTAGTGCCATGGTCTGGTTGACTGGACAGGGCTGGGTGCTAGGTTGGCCTGGATGATCTTGGAGGCCTCTTCCAACCTGGTTGATTCTATGATTCTGTGATTCTATAATTCATTGCTTTCAAGTCCCATCTGGATGTGTTCCTGTGCGACCTGCACTACATTCTATGGTCCTGCTCTGGCAGAGGGGTTGGACTCAATGATCCATGGAGGTCCCTTCCAACCCCTAACATCCTGTGATCCTGTGATAAAGGACCCAAGGATCAAGAGCGAGATCATTTCAAGAATATGCTGTCTCAGTGTTTTCTAACACCAAAGGGCAACTAACTTTGCATCTACTCTGCTGGGGGGAAAGAGCAATCTAGTTAGTGTGACATGGACCTATCTACAAGGTCCAGAAAATAAGGGCACAAGCCTGGTTCAGCAGTCATAGTAAAAAGTATACTTCTAGAAGAGTTATACTGAGTCCTCCATAACTTCTCTGCTCTTTCTCAAAGGCTTATTCCAACAGGATTATGAGCCAGAGGGCTGGAGCACCTCTCTAATGAGTCTGTGAGGTCTAAAGAAAATCACTAGGGGTGCTTCTTTTGGAAAAGGTCCTAAATATCTGGCACATTAGTGTCTTGAAAGTAAAGTGATCACTGACAGAGGGCTCTTAGAAACAAAAGTGCTGCACTTCTCCTGTTTTACTGTAAAGAAGTAAACAGAATAGAACAGAAGGACCACAAAGATGCTCAGAAGGCTGCAGCAGCTCTGCTATGAGGACAGGCTATGAGAGTTGGGGCTCTTCAGCCTGGAGAAGAGAAGTCTTCAAGGAAACCTTAGAGTGGTCTTCCAGCATCTGAAGGGGCCCTACAGAAGGGCTGTGGAGGGACTATTTACAAGGTCTAGTAATGACAGGATGAGGAGTAATGGGTTTAAACTGGCAGAGGGGAGATTTAAACTGGATGTTAGGAGGAAGTTCTTTGCAGTGAAGGTGGAGAGACACTGGCACAGGTTGCCCAGGGAGGCTGTTGATGCTCCCTCCCTGGAGTTATTCAAGGCCGGGTTGGATGAGGCCTTGAGTGACCTGTTCTAGTGGGAGGTGTCCCTGCCCATGGCAAGGGGTTGGAACTGGATGATCTTTGAGGTCCTTTCCAACCTAAACCATTCCATGAGTGCCTCTTTTGTAAAGCCTGTTCAAAAAAACAGATATTGCATATTTCCCCTTACTTGTAGACCTCCTGACAGAAGAACACATTCTATGAATTCTGTGTGATCAGTGAGACGGGCAAAGAAGTACAAAGCCTGAGAGCAGATCCCAAGCACTATGACAACACAGCTTTGAAACCTTTCTTTTATGTTTTGGTTTGTTTTGTTTACTGAGTCCTATCTTTCACAGGCTTCAACTTCTGGTACACCAGCTAAAAAAAAATGTAGAAGGGCCCCAGCCCCATCGCCATACACTTAATTTATTGCATGTATCATAGAAGAGTTCATCTCTGTTCTTTTCTGGTTTTGAAATACCATGAATATAATATAATATAATATAATATAATAGAATAGAATAGAATAGAATAGAATAGAATAGAATCAATCAGGTTGGAAGAGACCTCCAAGATCATCCAGGCCAACCTAGCACCCAGCCCTATCCAGTCAACTAAACCATAGCACTAAGTGCCTCATCCAGGCTTTTTCTGAACACCCCCAGGGACGGTGACTCCACCACCACCCTGGGCAGCCCATTCCAATGCCAATCACTCTCTCTGTGAAGAACTTCCTCCTAACATCCAGCCTATACTTCCCCCTGCACAACTTTCATACAACTTGTATGAAACATACCAATGCAGCTCTGCACTCATGATTTTGATTTGCACTATGACTCTTTTGTTATTGCTGCCCCTGGTTGAGTTGTGCTGTTTGTGAGCTCCAGACTCTTAATAAACTCTTGCAGTGGTGAATCGCTTCGACCTCATCGACCCAGAACTGAGAAACAGTTTGAGTACTGTAAATGCAAAACATTTTATGCCAGGCAGGTCTGTTAGTAATAGTTTTTTTTTAAAGGAAAGATAAAAAATAACCAAACACAATCTGTAATTTAAGTTTTTTTTTCTATTTTCATACACAAATGTGAGCCTGGAAAGGGTTGCTCAGGGAGGTGGTTGAGGACCCATCCCTGGAGGTGTTTAAGGCCAGGCTGGATGGAGCTCTGGCCAGCCTGTTCTAGGGTAGGTTGTCCCTGCCTATGGCAGAGGGGTTGGAACTGGACGATCCTTGTGGTCCCTTCCAACCCTGACTGATTCTATGATTCTATGATTCTATGAAATACTTCAAGTGACTTTAAAAACATATCCAGCATGCAACTGGTTCAAAATATAAAGCATGTAGGAGGAGGGGCCCACTTGTTTCTGCAATGTCAGCTCCAAACACATTTAATTACAGCCACAAAATTTACATTCCAGGCTGAATTACAGCTCCACAGGAGGGACTAAGGCACTGAATCTATCCTCTTACTGTCTCAGAGGGATTAATGTGCAAAAGCAACCTGTGAGTATATTTTACAGGTGTGTTTTGGATCATCTCTAACAAAATATACAGCCCACGTGGGCAATATATCATTAGCTGTACTATTTTATACATCAAAAATATTCTCCCAAGAGCCAAGCTGAAATGAAACCATAACTAGTGTATTTTATTCTTAGCATGCATTCTTTATGAAACCTGCCACAGTGATTTGCACTTTACAAGGACTAATTAAGTGACCACCAAAGTGGACAGAAGAAATCAACTGCCTGCAAGCAGACTATATGGTACCAGTTAAGGCTAAAATGTTTACATCAGATAGCATTGTTTTATGAGTTACTTTATTTAAGACCATGCCACATCTTTTGAAACAATGCTGGAGAAAAGCACATTTTTGGAAGAGTGAATATGCACCTGGGAAGGTCTCTTAAGACATTTCTTTAGATGAGTTGCTAAGAAAGTAAAGTGACAATCCATAAATAGGAGCTGGTAACAGAGTAAAAACAGAATCAAAGAGTCATAGAATCAACCACGTTGGAAGAGACCTCCCAGATCATCCAGTCCAACCTAGCACCCAGCCCTATTCAATCAACTAGACCGTGGCACTAAGTGCTTCATCCAGGCTTTGCTTGAACACCTCCAGGGATGGCGACTCCACCACCTCCCTGGGCAGCCCATTCCAATGTCCCTCCTGAACTGGAGAGAATGCATATAATTAATGTGATGTCAGCCTACTACTAATGCCTCATGAATAAGATGTGTGTTGTTTATTGGCATACTATTGTTGTCTGTAATCTGCATCACAAATACATCTGATCAGCCTTATTGTATTTATTTAAACTGGTTCCACTCTCTACTTTCAGTGGGAAGTATATTTTATACACTAATAAGTGTGTTTTGTATAATAATCTACATTGAGATCCATTCTCCCTGACCAGACTCAGGAAAAGATGAGGTTTCCTTAGCAACACATGCTAACACAGAGATTGAAAACACCCTTCTGAAATACTCAGGTCTTCCTTCAATTTATTGTAGCTACTCTTAATGCATGGAAAATATTGCTGCACAGGAGGCACATAGAAACCTTAGGCACTATTCAAATTAAGCCATAGTGATTCTTCCCTGATGTAGATGTGTTTGTACAAGTGCTCTGTGGTAAATTCAACAGTCAAGGCTTGTTTGAGAGCTTTTTAGCATGTGATTTTTCTATTCAAATCGAGGGAGGGTGGCAGTGAAAGATTGAAGGTTTTTTCCAGCAATATTAGCTTATAATGTTAGGAGTGACCTCGTTGCTGTCTGTAACTACCTGAAGGGAGGCTGTAGCCAGGTGGGAGTTGTTCTCTTCTCCTCAAAGACACCAGCAACAGCACAAGGGGACACAGTCTCAAGTTGTGCTGGGGAAGGTCTAGGCTGGATGTCAGGAGGAAGTTCTTCCCAGAGAGAGTGATTGGCATTGGAATGGGCTGCCCAGGGAGGTGGTGGAGTTGCCATCCCTGGAGGTGTTCAAGCAAAGCCTGGATGGGGCACTTAGTGCCATGGTCTGGTTGACTGGATAGGGCTGGGTGCTAGGTTGGACTGGATGGTTTTGGAATTCTCTTCCAACCTGATTGATTCTTTGATTCTATGCAACTGCCTGCTTTTCAGAGAACTGATTTTCCTTTAATCCTAATTTGAGACAAGGCATCCTTTCTTTAAAACTGGAAGCTGTTTTCTGTTAACACTCAAAATGTGGAGGGCAGATGAGATAGAATTTGCTACGAAAATGTCTACTCTTAGTATTCCTTCTATTTACAGAAGATGCTTTGTAATAGGAAAGATGTTATTTTACTTATTACACATAAAAAAAACTATACTAACTGGTTTCAGGAGGCTTTCTTCTAAAGCACAGATCCCGGAGAATGCTTTGCCTTGCAAGAGAGCTTAGTGAGATGCTGCAGCTTCACTAATTGCCTCAAATGAGTTTTAAGCTTTAGTGACAAGGCCAAGTGTAAGGTCCTGCACCTGGGTCGGTGCAATCCCAGGCACAGATCCAGGCTGGGTGGTGAATGGCTGAGAGCAGCCCTGAGGAGAAGGACCTGGGGGTCTGGGTTGACGAAAAGCTCAACATGAGCCTGCAGTGTGCACATGCAGCCCAGACAGCAACCCTGTGCTGGGCTGCATCAAGAGCAGTGTGGCCAGCAGGGCAAGGGAGGGGATTCTCCCCCTTTACTCTGCTCTCCTCAGACCCCACCTGGAGTACTGTGTGCAGTTCTGGAGCCCCCAGCACAAGAAGGACATGGAACTGCTGGAGCCAGTCCAGAGGAGAGCCACGAAGATGCTCAGAGGGCTGCAGCAGCTCTGCTATGAGGACAGGCTGAGAGAGTTGGGGCTCTGCAGCCTGGAGAAGAGAAGGCTTCGAGGAGACCTTAGAGTGGCTTTCCAGTATCTGAAGGGAGCCTACAGGAAGGCTGGGGAGGGACTATTGACAAGGTCTGGTAATGTCAGGACGAGGGGGAATGGGTTTAAACTGGCAGAGGGGAGATTTAGACTGGATGTTAGGAGGAAGTTCTTTCCAGTGAGGGTGGTAAGACACTGGCACAGGTTGCCCAGGGAGGTTGTGGATGCTTCCTCCCTGGAGGTGTTTAAGGCCAGGCTGGATGAGGCCTTGAGCAACCTGCTCTAGTGGGAGGTGTCCCTGCCTATGGCAGGGGGTTGGAGCTGGATGATCCTTGAGGTCCCTTCCAACCTAAACCATTCTATGATTCTATGGTTCTATGATTCTAAGTTTCTTTCCTCACCACTCAGATTCCTGATGGAACATTTGTAGGCTGAAAGGAACAGTAAATCACATCATTTAGAAATCTATTTTGAAGACACTCCTTTGTGCCATATCTTTTTGGCGACTAGCTTTGGGATACCACCTTCATCTACTTTATTACAGCTGAGATGTAGTTCTGGACATGTTGTAGGAGGATCACACTCTGCATCTACAGCAGAGGTCATATCTACAGGCTATCTAACTATCACTGAGTCTAATTTTCAGATCACAGAATCCCAGAATGTCAGGGGCTGGAAGTGACCTCAAAAGCTCACCGAGTCCAACACCCCTGCCAGAGCAGATGCACCTGTACCAGATCATGCAGGAAGACATCCAGGTGGGTTTTGAATATCTCCAGAGAAGGAGACTCCACAACTCCCCTGGGCAGCCTGTTTCAGAGTTCTGTCACCCTCATAGGGGAAAAAAAAATCCTCTTCATGTTTCCATGGAACCTCCTATGCCTCAGTTCCCACCCACTGCCCCTTGTCCTGGCATTGGGTATCACTGAACAGAGCCTGGCTCCATCCTCCTGGCACTCAGCCTTTACATCTTCATAAACATGAACGAGGTCACCCCTCAGGCTCCTCTTCTCCAAGCTAAAGATCCCCAGCTCTGTTAGGCTCTCAATGTAAGAGAGATGTTCCATTCCCTTCATCAGCTTTGTGGCTCTGTACTGGACTCTCTCCAGCAGTTCTATGTCCTTCTTGAACTGTGGGGCTCAGAAATTGATACAGTACTCCAGATGCAGTCTCACCATGGCAGAGAAGAGGGGCAGGAGAACCTCTCTCCACCTATTAGCTACATACCTTTTAATACACTTCAGCTGGTTTTGGTCATCTACACAGATACCTTCCTAATTATTTTTGGTTCATATCTTTAAACATAAGACTTCTTCAAGCAAAATTGTTTTCTGGTGCTGACCACAACTTCTTTCTTATTCAGCAGGCATCTGAGATATCTCTGCTTTCATGCTGAAATGCCAAAGGCATGCTTTATGTCCATGGTGCTATATTGATCCATACTAATAGAAATCCCAGGGCATTCAGTTCTTTTCCCATTTATTTTCCTTGCTAGGCATTTCATTACTTATATGGTAGCTTAAGAAGACTGCAAGCTCTGACTTGACATTATCCAAACAGGGATTCTTCTACAAGAGGTGCTGTTTTCTAGTTGTTTTTGCCCCTTTCAGGTATTCTGTTTCATAAAGCCTCTTATTTAAGCTGCACAGCTTTGAAGATTTATCATGCAAATGCTGCTTTGGACATCTCACTTCTTGATGCAAGAGCAGTGTGGGAAATGATACATATTTTGACCATAATACCATGAGATTTTTGAGTGTCACCAGACTTTCCCCCTTGCTGTGCTGACAGTACACTGTGATTATCTTTTTCTTTTTCAACAGACAGGTGGAGAGTGGTTTTACAAATACCTGATGTTAAGCCTTATCAAACAGTACCCTACAGAAGCAATGTAATCTATTTCCTATGCAGTAAGGCAAATACCAAGTTAAAGCAACTCTCATTAACAGGGCAAAAAGCACTTGGTGCTTGCTGCAACATCATGCTGACCTGAAAGAAATTGCTCCTTTTATTCTTTATCCTCATACCTTTGAGTATTGTACCAAAGGGATTAATTTACTGGGGAATTATTAAGTCCTTTGCCTTCATGCAAGGTCTTTCTAAATCACATTGTGGCAAATAGCACTAAAATAGATGTATAGCTGACAATGTCATCTGCTGCAATGAATGTAGAGAGTGAGTCTTTGATCTAATTTAATGCCAGGCATCAGATCAAAAAGCATTTCTTCAGCATCCCAACGATTTTCAGTGAGTGAAATCTAAACCCAGAAATACATGAAAAGTGAGAGTAGTGATATATGAATGTAGAGCTACATATATGCTTATTTCATGTTGGTGCTATGGTGCCCTGATCAAAATGGATATACTAATTAGGGGTTTCTGAATGGGTAAAATTAATTTGGGTGTTGCATCCAGTATCTGAAGGGGGGCTACCAGAAGGCTGGAGAGGGACTATTCACAAGGTCTTCTAATGACAGGATGAGGAGGAATGGGTTTAAACTGGCAGAGGGGAGATGTAGACTGGATCTTAGGAAGAAATTCTTTCCAGTGAGGGTGGTGAGACACTGGCACAGGTTGCCCAGGGAGGTTGTGCCTGCTCCCTCCTTGGAGGTGTTCAAGATCAGGTTGGATGAGGCCTTGAGTGACCTGTTATAATGGGAGGTGTCCCTGCCTATGGTCAGGGGTTGGGCCTGGATGATCTTTAAGCTTCCTTCCAACCTAAATCATTCTATGATCCTATAATTCTATCCAGTCTGATTCTTCTAGTTAGAGTTCATCTGAAACTCTACTGTGTACTAATACAGAAGGACTGTGATGGCACTGGAATTCCTGCCTGGCTGCTAAGAATTCACATATTTCTTCTGACATCTGATTTGTGGGGGAAAGCTGAGGAAGAGGAGAAAATTGCTTCAAGGTAGCACCTTGGATTCCGGTTCTTGTAGAAAACAGGTTTTCAGTCAGAGCTATGGAACAGCTTTAGGTGAAAGGCCTGGAACACAAACCCTATGAGGAGAGGCTGAGGGAGCTGGGAGTGTGCAACCTGCAGAAGAGGAGGCTCAGGGCAGACCTCATTGATGTCTACAACCACCTGAAGGGAGGCTGTAGCCAGGTGGGGGTTGCTCTCTCCTGCCTGGCAATCAGATACAGAACAAAGAGGCACAGTCTCAAATTGTGCCAGGGGAGGATGGATGTCAGGAGGAAGTTCTTCCCAGAGAGAGGGATTGGCATTGGAATGGGCTGCCCAGGGAGGTGGTGGACTCACCATCTCTGGAGGTGTTCAAGCAAAGCCTGGATGAGGCACTTAGTGCCATGGTCTGGTTGACTGGACAGGGCTGGGTGCTAGGTTGGACTGGATGATCTTGGAGGTCTCTTCCAACCTGGTTAATTCTATGATTCACTGTTGCAACTGTGCCATGCACAGATATCACTTTGACTTGGGCTGCAGAGGTAACTTGCACATATACCACCCTGGCTTGACCTGTGCCCTCTCATCACTCTGGACAGCCCTCTGTGTGCATCATCTCTGCTGGTTTTACTGGGCACTGTGGAAGGTGAGGCCAGTGTTCCTGTTCTTACATCTGCTGCAATTTTCCTGTGGAGCAGCCTGCCACTGCAGTTCCATCTCTGCAGGAATAAATAGAAAATTTAATTATCAGCCCAGATAAAAATATCTGCATCTTCTGGACATGTTCTAGTTCTGGAATGCAGCACACAAAACCATCACACAGTACCATCTAGTACATGACAACATTCAGTGCCCTAGGTAGCAGGTGCTTGGGCGTGAAGAGCACAACAACTTCACATTGTACAGTCAGAAAACCATGAAATGGTTTGGCTTGGAAGGGACCTCCAAAGGTCACCTAGTCCAACCTCCTCTGTAGTGAGTGGGGACATCCTCCATTAGATCAGGTTGCTCAGAGCCCCATCAAGCCCATCCTTGAATATCTTCTGTAGTACATCTCCTTGAATATCTGAGTAGTTTTGTGTCACGGAAGAATTTGTCTAAGTTTGTTTCTATGTGTCTGGGTTTAGACTAAAAGAAATTGCATTTGAACAGCTAGTAGAGAAAGAAAACCCCAACAAATGTTAACTCTCACTTAAACAAAACTGTGTTTGGGAGCCTGAACACTCCCATGAAGTACGGAAAGCTCTGAAATTGCAAGCAGAGCCTCTGATGGGCTTCTGAGATTTGGAGAACATTTGCATGTTTGTCTTCTCTTTGAATTAATGAAAGTATCTATTTGCTCTGGGACAGCAGAGGACTAAGAAATTAAAGCTTGCTCTTTGTTCAGCAGCATGAATCATACATATGATCTGTATTGTTTCAGGTGGTAGCATCCAAAAACCCTGTGTGGCTGATACTGCTTCATTGCTCTAGCCTGCAAAATGCTTAGCTTTGAAATAGCCTGAAATAGGTTTCTAAACCATCTGTAGTTTAGATAGGGAGAACTCAAAACAAGCTGCTTTGATTACTGATCTTTTCCTGCCAAGCTGAAATAATATCCAGACAGGCAAGAGTCGTGGACAAAAGCCTGCTCCTTTGTCTCCCTTCAATTAAAGCACTGGCTGGTGTTTTCCTGCCTGATGAGATCTTATCTGACCACATGCCACAACCAGTACAGTCAGTGGGTGCTGGAAACACATGGACATGGCAAAGTAGAGTGCAGTACTGCTCAAAAAAGTGACACATGGGTAAAAAGAGTGGCCACATCCCTCCACAGTGAGACTCAAATGGCTGTGCTGGGAGTCTGCAGACAAAAAACATGTCTCAGTTAGAATAGAATAGAATCAATCAGGTTGGAAGAGACCTCCAAGATCATCCAGGCCAACCTAGCACCCAGCCCTATCCAGTCAACTAGACCATGGCACTAAGTGCCTCAGCCAGGCTTTTCCTGAACACCCCCAGGGATGGTGACTCCACCACCTCCCTGGGNGAAAGCTGTGAGTGTGCAGCTAGATGGTGTCAACACTTTTAATTCAAATTCTGTGCATTCATAATGACATATCCACAAACTTTGCAGTGTATTATGCTCATCATCCTATTGCCTCTCTGAGTCCTAAGGTTGACGATTTTGTCCTGGAAAGGAACCTACACTGAGTCATTCAGCTCTCCTGATCACACTACTTTGGCAATCAGCAGTTAACCACTTGTGTGTTGTTTGCAGCCCAGAGATGTCCTGTGTTGTTTTCCATGTGGACTTCAAGGACTTCTTCTAGCACCTCACTGTCATCCCAATGTCTTTATTGCTCTGTGAGGCATTTTATTTCATGGCTATAGATAAGTTATTATCTACAGAATGATTCTGTGTATTGCTATTAGTTGACAGAACTGCATATAATATTAAAAGTTACACCACACAATTGTAGAAGGCAAAAGCTAAGAGAGAGTAGGCAATTGCAGCTTGGTGGTTAGATTGCTGTTCACAAGTTACATTTTCAGGTAGCTTCTAGCATTTTATATTTTTTTCATGTCTTTCCTCCTCTACAATTCAGTTCTCTTCCTCTCATAACTGCTTATTTCCTTCTGTTTTTGTCTCATTAGGTCTTGAAAAATGCATAGCTTTCCATGCATTATCTCCTCAGCCACTTAAGAGGTTCTCAGATTTGACAGGGGGGGTTTATTTGGGAGTTCTGGATCCTTGTGGTTAATTCTAATTCGTTTTAATGTATGACTATAAATTAAAATTGCTTGGAGTAATGCTGAGATATCTTGAGGGTCTGACAACTGTGCTTTGGTTTAGGATTTGTCTTGAGGTTAACTGCTGACATCAAGCTTCATTTGCTGCAGAGGAAAAGAGCATCCAGTTCTAGAGCCCCTAAGAGGGATGTGGAGATGATGAAGTGTGTCCGGAGAAGGGCCATGAGGATGCTCAGAGGGCTGCAGCAGCTCTGCTGTGAGCACAGACTGAAAGAGTTGGGGCTGTTCAGACTGAAGAAGAGGAGGCTCCCAGGTGACCTTCTTGTGGCCTTCCAGGATCTGAAGGGGGCCTACAAAAAAGCTGAGGAGGGACTTTTTGGTCTCCGAGGGAATGACAGGACTGGGGGGGAATGGAGGAAAGCTGAAGGTGGGGAGATTGAGACTGGACATGAGGAGGAAGTTGTTCAGCATGAGAGTGGTAAGAGCCTGGAATGGGTTGCTCAGGGAGGTGGTTGAGGCCCCATCCCTGGAGGTGTTTAAGGCCAGGCTGGATGAGGCTGTGGGCAGCCTGCTCTAGGGTAGGGTGTCCCTGCCCATGGCAGGAGAGTTGGAACTAGATGATCCTTGTGGTTCCTTCCAACCCTGACTGATTCTATGATTCTGAATGGTGTAGAGTGGCAGAGAAGACTGAGTTATAACATTTCTACTTTGCTGGGTGAACCTACCTTCAATTGATTTAAGGTTGTAAGAGGAAGGTCATGGTCTGGTTTCAGCAGAAACTGAAAAGCACGTGCTGACATTCCCATGCCATTAAAAGTGAATTTGTTTGATTTGTTGGTTTTGGTTTTCCTTTTTTTTCCCCATGAAAGTACAAAACACAAGTGACAGACTGAAGCTCTTGTCCTATTGCTCTGTGTCTCAGTTTAGGACTTTGAGCTACCTGGGACTGGAAGACAGAAGTGACACTTCTTTTGGTGAGTAAGAACGAAGATACTGCACATTGATTAGAAGTTTAAAGGGAGATTCTATTCACAGGAGCATATATGCAAAAGGCAATTAGATAGAATGAATACAGAACAAGGGGACACGGTTTCAAGTTGAGCCAGGGGAGGTTTAGGCTGGATGTTAAGAGGAAGTTGTTGGCAGAGAGGGTGATTGGCATTGGAATGGGCTGCCCAGGGAGGTGGTGGAGTTGCTGTCTCTGGAGGTGTCAAAAAAAAAGCTTAGTGTCATGGTCTAGTTGATTGGACAGGGCTGGGTGCTAGGTTGGCCTGGATGATCTTGGAAATCTCTTTCAACCTGGTTGATTCTATGAAAGGTTGGACTGGATGATCTTGGAGATCTCTTCCAACCTGGTTGATTTTATGATTTTATGAAAGGTTGGACTGGATGATCTTGGAAATCTCTTTCAACCTGGTTGATTCCATGAAAGGTTGGACTGGATGATCTTGGAGGTCTCTTTCAACCTGGTTGATTCTATAAAAGGCTGGCCTGGATGATCTTGGAGATCTCTTCCAACCTGGTTGATTTTATGATTTTATGAAAGGTTGGACTGGATGATCTTTGAGGTCTCTTTCAACTGAATGTTTTCTGTGATTCTGTGTTTATGTTATGGCCTTTGTAGGTCTCCTACAGCTCTTACACACTTGCTGCTCTCCCTGGAAGCATTGAAGGCTTTAAAGGTGCATGAGCATCCAAATCAATAAGGTCTTTCATTCTATTGAATCCAAGGAGCACAGTATAACTCTGGGGATGTAACCCTGCTTGGCACACACTTAGATACAATATTGGTACAGCTCAATGAAGTGAACCTGTCAGGCTTTATGATGCTCTACAACTAGCAATGTTTCATAAGAGCTGCTGTGATCTTTGTGTGTAGTCTGTCAACCACATGACATTTCCTTTTAAGAAAAACACTTAGTTCAGGAAGGCTGAATTCCTGTGTAGAGGGAGAATTTCTAAACAAAGAGGAGAAAAACTGGTACAGAACAGCAGCTCAAACAGTTAACCTGATTACATACCAAATAAAGGTGGTGTAGGCAGGACGCCAGACTTGGAAGCCAGTCCGCACTCAACTGTTGCTTTAAACAAGTCCTGCTTTGCAAGGGGCACAGAGTTTGTGCTTCCTCAGCTGGGAGAAGTGTTGTGATAATGGAATGTGGAAAGAAAGTCAGCAGACCCTAGAAGGTAAACGTCTCTGAAATCAGTCTCTGGACAATGTCTAGGAAGTAGGGAGGGAAAAGGTGCTCAGAAATTCTACCAAGAAGGAAATAGATGTCTTACTTGATGTGACTTGCTATCCAGAACAAAGCATTTTGTGGTTACCTCTAATATCATAGAATCACAGAATCAAGCAGTTTGGAAGAGACCCCCAAGATCATCCAGTCCAACCTAGCACCCAGCCCTATCCAGTCAACCAGACCATGGCACTAAGTGCCTCAGCCAGGCTTTGCCTGAATGCTTCCAGGGACAGTGACTCCACCACCTCCTTGGGCAGCCCATTCCAATGCCAATCACTCTCTCTGGCAACAACTTCCTCCTAACATCCAGCCTAGACCTCCTCTGGCACAACTTGAGACTGTATCCCCTTGTTCTGTTGCTGGTTGTCTGGGAGAAGAGACCAATCCCTCAGCCTCTCCTCACACAGCTGTGTTCCAGGCCTCTCATCAGCTTCACTGCCCTTCTCTGGACATGTTCTAGTATCTCAAATGGAGTCCAGCTTATAGTCCAAGATGGTAAAGATGGGAGTAGGAGCACAGTGTGCCAATGATGCATCTCAGCCTTCTGGCCCATTGCTGGAAGGAATTGTCCTTATTGTCCCCATAAATAGAGGAGGCAGGAGCCAGGTGCTATAAGGGCCCTTACGCTCTGGCAGATGGCCTTTTGCAATTCTTGTGTCGGGGAGTTATGCTCTGTCTTGATCAGCTCATGAGTGGAGGGGAATCATTCCACCTCAGCATCAGAGAATGACATAGGAACTTATTCCCAACAAATCTGTGGAATGCTAGTTACACATCTCTTCCCTTTCGAGGATATGATGGTACATCTGATACCGGAGTCACTACTGTATACATTTTTTGATCTTGTGATGGTTTGGGTGTCCCTCACCCCCCACACCTTGGAAATCACCCAGACTAGACTCATCCAGCTCTGGAAATTTGAATGAAGCTTATATTTACAGCTGGCACAATTTACAAGCAGATATTTACAGTATATACAGTTATAGACAGAAATATACAAGGTAAAAGGTAATACAGAAACACAACTCCCCTCCCAGAAACCTGAGTCCCCAGGAGGGGCTCCCAACTGCTCCTTCCAACTTTTCCCACCCCTCTCAACCTTACTCCAGTCCCAAGGAAGAATGGAGGTTCAGCCAGGGGGTTAGGAAGCAAAGTGGGTTGATCAGAGAGACAGCAGAGAGGTTAGAGAGAAATGCAGTTCAGAGCTCCCAGGCAGAAGAAGTGCAACTCCCTGACCTGTGTTTGGATTCTTGTCCAAGCCTATGAGGGAAGTTGTGCTAGTTTGAGCCTAGCTAGAATGTTTTGGTGAGAAGAATTAGATCATAGGCTGANGGTTTCTGGGAGGGGAGTTGTGTATGTATTGCCTTTTACCTTGTATATTTCTGTCTATATCTGTATATACTGTAAATATCTGCTTGTACATTGTGCCAGCTGTAAATATAAGCTTCATTCAAATTTCCAGAGCTGGCTGAGTCTAGTCTGGGTGATTTCTAAAGTGTGGGGGGGCAAGGGACACCCAAACCATCACATCTTTTAACCCAAACCATCACAGAAGTAGACATCACCATTGTTTTCCTTCCACAGCCTGTGTTCTAGTTCTTCTCACCAAAACATCCTAGCTAGCTCAAACTAGCACAGATCTGTCTATTGGTATGTTGCAGATGTGACCAGCAACATAAGATTCTTGAAGAGTCTTCACAATTCAGCAAAACATTTCCCCCCCCTCACTGCTGTTCTGTTGTCAGTAGCTCTGTGGTCTTCATTGCTGTGATCTGATTGGGATAACAATCTGCCTGCGAAGCAGATGGCACACTTTGTCACTTCTGCAGGATCTACAGGCTAGGACTAATCAAAAATTCTCCTGGTGTGCTCAGAATTAAGCTTTACTCTTACCACCCACACAAAAGAAGAACCTGCTTATTTGCACAGCCCAAAAAGCCTCGCTGATGGAGGTTGTAGAGATGAATAGACCCCACTGCCAATTTTCTGGTGTACTAGAGGTCAGCGGCTCTTTATAGGCCTGTGACATTGGTCTGTGGCTCTGCTGGCAACTTGCTTTTAGTTCCTCTTCCAAATAGTTTGGCCTCTTGTTGTGAAAAGATACTTTCACACAATTTCCAATCCATTAAGGAAGGATCTGTCTGGCAGTTGCAATCTGTATGAGCCTGTGCGTTCCCACTCCTTATGAGCTCATGTATGATTTTTTATCTCCTCTCGCTCTCTACCTTACAGCATGGAGAAGAATAATTTTTGCAAGGTGAGGAAAAAGGGAAGAAGAAATAGTACTAACTAAAGCTACCAATTCTTTCCTCTCCAGAAATAGATGGAAATACTACTAGTGGCTGTTGTTCTTCCTGCTCCAAACATGTAGTCAAAACAGGTCTTCCCTTTCAAGGTCTGCCTGTGGGTTCCTTATAACCATTCTTATATGGCTTGAAGCTTTTGTTGTTTGATTTTCACCGTATATTAGAGGTGGCAAGAGACACCTTATAAGAGTATATCCTCTGAGAGGCCTGGAGCACAAACCCTACGATGAGAGGCTAAGGAAGCTGGGGGTGTGCAGCCTGCAGAAGAGGAGGCTGAGGGCAGACCTCATTGCTGTCTACAGCTACCTAGAGGGAGGATGTAGCCAGGTAGGGTTGGTCTCTTCTGCCAGGCACCCAGCAACAGAACAGGGGGACACAGTCTCAAGTTGTGCTGGAGGAGGTCTAGGCTGGATGTTAGGAGGAAGTTCTTCACAGAGAGAGTGATTGGCATTGGAATGGGCTGCCCAGGGAGGTGGTGGATTCACCGTCCCCAGAGGTGTTCAAGCAAAGCCTGGATGGGGCATTAAGTGCCATATTCTAGTTGATTGGACAAGGCTGGATGACAAGTTTGACTGGATGATCTTGGATGTCTCTTCCAACTTGGTTGATTCTATGACTCTATGATTCTCTCCTACATAGATGAGGCACTCACTCCTGCTGAGAAGCTCTGAGCTGCATTTCTCTCTCTAGCCTCTCTGCCATTTTCTCTGACTAATCCACTTTGCTTCCTAACCCCCTGGCCAAACATCTGTTCTTCCTTGGCAATGGAATAAGGTTGAGGGGGGGAGAGAAGAGAAGGTGGAAGGGCAGTTGGAATCCCCTCCTGGGGACTCAGGTTTCTGGGAGGGCTGTTGTGCTTCTGTATTACCTTTTACCTTGTGTATTTCTGCCTGTAACTGTATACACTGTAAATATCTGCTTGGATATTCTGCTAAGCTGTAAATACAAGCTTCATTCAATTTCCAGAGCTGCTGAGTCTAGTCTGGGTGATTTCCAAGGTGTAGGGGGGTAGGGAACACCCAAACCATCACAAGGTCACACAGGAAGACATCCAGAGGGGTCTGGAAAGTCTGCAGAAGAGGCTCTCTGGGGAGCCTGTTCCAGTGCGCCGTCACCTTTATAGCGAAGAAGCATTGCTAAACCTCTCTTCACTTTCCCTGTACTCAGAACAGGTCAGGCCACACCTTGAGTACTGTGTCTAGATCTGGGCCCCTCAATTCAAGAGAGATGTTGAGATACTGGAACATGTCCAGAGAAGAGTGACAAAGCTGATGTGGCGCCTGGAGCACAGCCCTGTGAGGAGAGGCTGAGGGAGCTGGGGGTGTGCAGCCTGCAGAAGAGGAGGCTCAGGGCAGAGCTCATTGCTGTCTACAACTACCTGAAGGGAGGCTGTAGCCAGGTGGGGGTTGGTCTCTTCTGCCAGGCAACCAGCAATAGAACAAGGGGACACAGTCTCAAGTTGTGGCAGGGGGGGGCTAGGCTGGGTGTTAGGAGGAAGTTGTTGGCAGAGAGAGTGGTTGGCATTGGAATGGGCTGCCCAGGGAGGTGGTGGAGTCACCGTCCTTGGGGGTGTTCAGGAAAAGAGGAAATTCTTTAAAATAGGTATATTTTCTTTACTTAAATATGATTGTACTATTAGTGCTATATTCTTATGATATGTCAGAGACAATATGAATAAATCAATGCACATTCACACACTTCTGCCCCCTCCACACCATGTTCATATTTAACTTTCCCCTTTTTTCCCAGTGATGTCAGCAACTTCTTAGCTCTGATTCTGAGGTGTTTGCCCTCTTGCTCTATCTAAGCAAATTAGATCAGTCTGAGTATGGAGTCTTATCATGGAGAGTCAGATAAAATACAAGCTTCCTTATCCTCTCTAGGACTAAAAGCTTTTCCTTTGGCTTTGATCATTTGGGTAGTGATAGAAAAAAAATGAGTAAGCTTTAACTGGAGAAACTCAAAATGGACTCCAGGAGTGCCAGAGGGAGATTCTGAAAATTGAATTGTTATCTAAACTGCCAAATGTGGGGTATTTTTCAACATTTATGTTTTGAATAGGCACTGAACCTAAGAAATATGTCTGTTGACAGATGCTTCAGCAAGGCATTGCAGTTACTCTGCTTACAGAGTTGAGTTATATCTATGATTGTATTTATGACTCTTATGATTTATAGTGACTTTGAAGAACAATGAAGAATGAGTCCTTATTTTGCCTGGAACATGAAACTACTGTAAAATAGGTCCAGAAAGCATAAAAAGGAAAGCTTTTGGACAACTGTCAGAAACAGCTGGCCTCCAAGTAAATCCTTCTGCAATATTAACCAAAAACTGAAGAACAGAAAATGGGAATTTGCACCAAAAATTGTTCATTTTCAGGAACTGAAAAGTTGTTCCATTTTCACTGTTCATTTTCAGGAGCAGTGTGGCCAGTAGGACAAGGGAGGTTATTCTTCCCCTGTACTCAACACTGGTCAGGCCACACCTTGAGTACTGTGTCCAGATCTGGGCCCCTCAATTCAAGAGAGATGTTGAGGTGCTGGAAGGTGTCCAGAGAAGGGCAGCAAGGCTAGGGAGGGGCCTGGAGCACAGCCCTGTGAGGAGAGGCTGAGGGAGCTGGGGGTGTGCAGCCTACAGAAGAGGAGGCTCAGGGCAGAGCTCATTGCTGTCTGCAGCTACCTGAAGGGAGGCTGTAGCCAGGTGGGGTTGGTCTCTTCTGCCAGGCAACCAGCAATAGAACAAGGGGACACAGTCTCAAGTTGTGCTAGGGGAGATCTAGGCTGGGTGTTAGGAGGAAGTTGTTGGCAGAGAGAGTGATTGGCATTGGAATGGGCTGCCCAGGGAGGTGGTGGAGTCACCATCCCTGGAGGTGTTCAGGAAAAGCCTGGATGAGGCACTTAGTGCCATGGTCTGGTTGACTGGATAGGTCTGGGTGCTAGGTTGGACTGGATGATCTTGGAGTTCTCTTCCAACCTGCTTGATTCCATGATTCTATGATTCTAAAAGGCCTGTTTCATAATCTGATGGTTGATTCTATGGGTATGTTTTACTGCACAGTAGCTTTCGCTGCAGCGTTTTGCTACGCTTTCTGTTTCCTCTGTTTTCCAGATGCATTTTTATTCCTTTGTTTTTTTGCAGTTTTCTCCTGCCTTCATGCAGCCTTGTACAGGTTATGAATAACTGGCTGAAGATCCTTAGTGTTCTTTGGTTTTCTAACTGTAATTGGCAATTAGCTTGAGACGGTTATAGCAAGCAAAGCTCAGCAGTCTGTACACTAATTTTTCATTATGATCTCCTGGCTCATCTAACACATCCAACTTGCAGTGAATCTGCATGTTTCTTTGAACTACATGAGAGAACAGGTTCTCTTCATGTGATAAATGTAAACCACAGTCAAGATTTACCCTACAGTAGTTCCCAGTCCCATCCTGTTATCATAGAATCATAGAATCAACCAGGTTGGAAGAGACCTCCAAGATTATCCAGTCCAACCTAGCACCCAGGTCCATGCAGTCATCTAGACCATGGCACTAAATGCCAGACTAGGGAGCTGGTTAATCTGTGTGCTGCATCTACCTTAATCTTGCATAGCTGAACTTCCATCTCACTGAAATCAGGCTCTAGATAAGGAGAGAGATTCCTAGAGAGTGCCTTGACCTTGTCATTTCAGGAGTTAAATCTCAGAGTTCTTGCTTAAATGTAGTCTTTATGCATGGGACCATCAGCCATGCTACTTGACATTCTTCTGCTAAGATAAAAACTTTGTGCCTGTTACATATACTTAAAGTTGTGCACAGATGTCAAAATTTTCTAATGACAAAATGTTGAAGTGATGTGTGTCAGTGATATGGACAGAGGAATCGAGTGCACCCTCAGCAAGTTTGCAGATGACACCAAGCTGTGTGGCACAGCTGACTTGCTGGAGGGCAGGGATGCCATCCAGAGGGACCTGGACAGGCTGGAGAGGTGGGCCCAGGCCAACCTCATGACGTTTAACAAGGCCAAGTGTAAGGTTCTGCACCTGGGTGGGTGCAATCCCAGGCACAGATACAGGCTGGGTAGTGAATGGCTGAGAGCAGCCCTGAGGAGAAGGACCTGGGGGTCTGGGTTGACAAAAAGCTCAACATGAGCCAGCAGTGTGCACATGCAGCCCAGACAGCAACCCTGTGCTGGGCTGCATCAAGAGCAGGGCCAGCTCTGTGGGCTTTTTGTAATGATAAATGTGCCCAAGTTGTCAGTAAATTTGATACCCTGTAGGGAGNTTGCCCAGGGAGGTTGTGGATGCTTCCTCCCTGGAGGCGTTTAAGGCCAGGCTGGATGAGGTCTTGAGCAACCTGCTCTAGTGGGAGGTGTCCCTGCCTATGGCAGGGGGTTGGAGCTGGATGATCCTTGAGGTCCCTTCCAACCTAAACTATTCTATGATTCTAGGTAGTTTAGCTCCACCAAAGCAGTGCTGACTCACACCAGCAGACATTCTGATCCTGCAAACCAAATGATACACTTTTGGGCCACATCCTCCCTACAGGGTATCAAATTTACTGACAACTTGGGCACATTTATCATTACAAAAAGCCCACAGAGTGAAACCCAGACACTGGAGGACAGGCAAAGGCAAGTATTATGGCACGTGGGGACTTCTCCTCCTGTCTTCCAGCAGAATCAGATCTGCAGTGTTTCCTCCAGCCTGGTTTTCACCTGACCTTCTGTGTCTTCCTCGGTTTTATTCTACCTGACCTCTTAAGGAAAACAGCTACAGAGCTGTACTAATGATGGGATAAAAAGATGTTAGTCATAAACCAGGAACTTGCACAAGTTCAGGAGATGTAGTGTCTCTACTAGAATGAGATAATTGGGAAGATGAAGATAAAAACTTGTTTTCTTTATGCCTAGCAGCATCTTGAGCTATACTCAGAAGAGAAAAGTAGTTAAATGACCAAAACCTGCCCAAACCCAATGGCTCTACATTGCATTTCATTCTTCTGACCCTTTTATTTAATAACTGCTCTGCTCTGAACACAGAGATTAATTGAAAGCTCAAGATAGAGATTAGCATTTTGTTCAATATTCATTGTTTCACCTGATAGAAAATGGAAACTGGAAGCACTTTGTTAAATGGACTGAATATCTGAGAGGTTGTATAATGTCACTGTACCTTCTACAGCTACCCCTTGAGCATTAATCTGAAAAGCTTTCTCTTAGCTGTTAAAAGCATTTTCTCTTCAGGGATTCCTACACATCGTCTGCTCCAACAATATAGTGCAGTGACTGTCTCTCCTCCTTCTCCTCCTCCTCTCTTTCTCCACTTCTTCTTCTTGTCCTCCTCTCTTTCTCCACTTCTCCTCCTCCTCCTCCTCCTCCTCTCTTTCTCCATTCTTCCTCCTCCTCCTCCTTCTCCTCTCTTTCTCTGCTTCTCCTTCTCTTTTTCCTTCTCCTCCTCCTCTTTATCCTCCTCTCTTCTCTTCTTCTTCACCTCCTCCTCCTCCTCCTCCTCCTC
>WAAF01000100.1:0-17864 GCA_013400475.1 Tricholaema leucomelas
AGAGAAATTGGCTGTAATTGGAATATTCAAATAAATTGAAATAAATCTGAATAAATTGGAATTGGAAATTCTGGACTTTCTTTGTGTGGGTTGGGGGGGACCATTGGATTTCTGTATTTTTTCTCAATTGTATATAATTGCAAATACAGTAAAAATATTTTGGATACTTGCTTGTAAATTTAGCTTACTGTAAATATAGCAATATCTTACTTCCAAGCCATCTGAGCTGGTCTGGTGAATTTTACTTTGGTGTAGGGAGGTAAAGTTCCTAATTCACTACAGTGCAATGGAATGGAATGGAATGGAATGGAATGGAATGGAATGGAATGGAATAGAATAGAATAGAATAGAATAGAATAGAATCAACCAGGTTGGAAGAGACCTCCAAGATCATCCAGTCCAACCTAGCACCCAGCCCCATCCAGTCAACCAGACCATGGCACTAAGTGCCTCATCCAGGCTTTTCCTGAACACCCCCAGGGACAGTGACTCCACCACCTCCCTGGGCAGCCCATTCCAATGCCAATCACTCTCTCTGCCAACAACTTCCTCCTAACATCCAGCCTAGACCTCCCCTGGCACAACTTGAGGCTGTNTGGGAACACACTGACAACATCCTCTGGTATCTTTGAGGAGCAATAATCTTGAACTGTTGTTAAAGAAGGCAGGTTTAGCTGCACAGTTAGCGCTGGCTTTTCAGAAAGGATAAATAGCTTTGACAAATTAACTGTCTCTGCACAGCTGGTTTGAAACAACAGTTTCTGCTCTGAGGAACGATTCACTGTAGATGTTGATAAACACATGCTGGTCAGCCCAGCATCTTCATGAATCACAGTGCAAAGACTAAACTAAACACAGATGAAACTCACTGCTCATTCCGAAGCACCGTTAAGAGTGATTACAAACACTGCCAAACACCCAGAACCTCAGAGACCTCAAGGGTTTGCCAATGCTAAAATTAAACTACAGTTAGGTAAACAGCAACACAATTAGAAACTTTTTCCTGGGGCAGAGAGAAGAAGAGAGAAGAATGATGGACAGAAAGCAGCTCTACACAGAGCACTCAGGCTGTGCCATTGTGTTTGAATCACTGAGACCTACATTCACACAGAATCAAACACAGAATTAACCAGGTTGGAAAAGACCTTTGAGATCATCAAGTCCAACCTATCACCTATCACCTAATTAACTAAACCACAGCACTAAGTGCCTCATGCAGTCTCCTTTTAAACACCTCCCTGGGCAGCCCATTCCAATGGCCAATCACTCTTTCTGTGAAGAACTCCTTTCTAACATCCAGCCTAAACCTGCCCTAGCACAGTATGAGACTGTGTCCTCTTGTTCTGTCACCGGTTCCCTGGGAGAAGAGACCAACCCCCGACTAGCTACAACCTCCTATCAGGTAGCTGTAGAGAGCAATGAGGTCTCCCCTGAGCCTCCTCCAGGCTGAAGAACCCCAACTCACTCAGCCATTCCTGTAGGGCTGTGCTCCAGCCCCCTCACCAGCCTTGGTGCCCTTCATGCAGCCTTAAATTAACAGGCACTGACCACAGAATCATAGAATCAACCAGGTTGGAAGAGACCTCCAAGATCATCCAGTCCAACCTAGCACCCAGCCCTAGCCAGTCAACCAGACCATGGCACTAAGTGCCTCATCCAGGCTTTTTCTGAACACCCCCAGAGACAGTGACTCCACCACCTCCCTGGGCAGCCCATTCCAATGCCAATCACTCTCTCTGCTAACAACTTCCTTCTAACATCCAGCCTAGACCTCCCCTGGCACAACTTGAGACTGTGTCCCCTTGTTCAACTGCTGGTGGCCTGGGAGAAGAGACCAACCCCCAGCTGGCTACAGCCTCCCTTCAGGTAGTTGTAGACAGCAATGAGGTCAGTCCTGAGCCTCCTCTTCTCCAGGCTACACAACCCCAGCTCCCTCAGCCTCTCCTCATAGGGTTTGTGTTCCAGGCCCCTCACCAGCTTTGTCACCCTTCTCTGGACAACTTCCAGTATCTCAATATCTCTCTTGAATTGACAAGCTCAGAACTGGACACAGCACTCAAGGTGTGGCCTGACCACATCAAGAACAAAAAGAATTTCCAGGTAACACATCTTATAAAAGTAAGGCAAGACTTGACCCCCATACAACCCAACTTTGAGATGGATTCTGAAGTCACTCACCCTAAGAAAAGTCTACTCAGGCTTAGCACTCCAGATTTAAATCATCCCAAATAAATAAATGAGAATTTTGGAGGCCCAGGATTTCTTTTAACAGATAGAGTTGTATTCTGACATCATTCTATGCCAAACCCCCATGTCTGTAGATCTTCCAGCAGCATGAGCAAAACTGAAATGTACTCCAGGAGATGGGTTTCAAGATCAGGCTACTCCTGCTGCAGGAGGAACAGGAATCAAGGCAAAGAGCCATGGAACAATGAGGCAAGCTTCCACGGGCATTGCCAGCTCAGGTAAAAGAAGTAAGGGTAGCAACAGTGAGGTTTTTTTATTACTACAGTTAATGCTGTTGCTCTTACACTAGCACAGCTGCAACTTCACATTCCTAAGTCCTCAAATAGAAAAGCAGGCAGTGTCATGCCTATTTCATAGTTGCATTACGTGAATATCTGTCTTTGCTTACATCTAACCGACCTCAGTTATCCTTTAAGAAGGCTATGAGAAATCATGGACAGGAGAACAGAACAAAAGCACTGTAAGATGCTTAAGGTTGTTAGACAATATTGTCTTCGGTGTAAGTGAAAGCCATAACTTGGAGAACCTTCACTGAGAGAGTCATTGGACACTGGAATGGGCTGCCCGGGGAGGTGGTGGAGTCGCCATCCCTGGAGCTGTTCAAGGCAGGATTGGACGTGGCACTTGGTGCCATGGTCTAGCCTTGAGCTCTGTGGTAAAGGGTTGGACTTGATGATCTGTGAGGTCTCTTCCAACCTTGGTGATACTGTGAGACTGTGACTGTGAAAAGTGGGGGGGGAAATGCAGGAATCTCCTGGGAAAGGAGTACAGCTCCTAAACCCAACACCTGCATGGCTATCATAGTCACAGAACCACAGTGTGTTAGAGGTTGGAAGGGACCTCCAGAGATCATCCAGTCCAACTTCCCTGCCAGAGCAGGACCAGAGAATCTAGTCCAGGTCACAAAGGAACACATCCAGACAGGTTTTGAAAGTCTCCAGAGGAGGAGATTCCACAACCTCTCTGGGCAGCCTGTTCACTGCAAAGAAGTTTCTCCTCATGTTGAGGTGAAACTTTCTGTGTTCCAGTTTGTGTCCATTGTTCTTTGTCTTATTGCTGCTGACCACCAAAAAGAGATTTGCCCCATCTTCTTGACACCCACCCCTCAGACATTGATACACATTGATCAGATCCCCTTTCAGTCTTCTCCAGACTAAACAGCCTCGGGGCTCCTCATGCTCAAGTCCCCCAGTTGTCCTCATGGCTCTCTGTTGGACTCTCTCCAGCAGGTCCCTGTCTCTCCTGAAATGGGCAGTCCAAAACTGGACACAGTATTCCAGATGTGGTCTCAGCAGTGCAGAGCAGAGGGGGAGAAGAACCTCTCTAGCCCTGATGGACACGCTTTTCCTGATGCACCCCAGGCTGCCATCGGCTCTCTTGGCTACAGGCACACATTGCTGTCCCATGCAGAACTTGCTGTCCACCAGCACTCCAAGGTCTTTCTCCATGAAGCAACACACTATGTACACCACCAACCAACAGGAGTCACAGAGTGACTTGAATGGCAATAACTCAATCAGCTGTATAATCGGTTTTTGTTTCAGAAAGCCAACTTGCCCAAGTCAGAATGGGGACAGTATTTGCAGTAACCAGTGGACAGCAGGTGTCAGCTGAGCAGAATCACAGGATCCCAGGATGTTAGGGCTTGGAAGGGACCTCAGGAGATCATCGAGTCCAATCGGCCTGCTAAAGCAAGACCATAATCTAGTGCAGTTCATACATGGGCACATGCAGACAGGGTTTGAAAGTCTCTAGAGAAGGAGACTCCACAACCTCTCTGGGCAGCCTGTTCCAGTGCTCTGTGACCATTACAGTAAAGGATTTTTTCCTCATATTGAGGTGGAACTTCCTGTGCTGTAGTTTACATCCATTGCCCTTGTCCTGTCACAGGGTGAAAGTGAGAGGAATCACAGAATGACAAAATGTCAGGGGCTGGAAGGGAGCTCAAAAGCTCATCCAGTCCAACCCCCCTGCAGGGCAGGATCACCTATACCAGATCACATAGGAACACAGCCATGTGAGTTGTGAATATGTCCAAGAGGGAGCCTCCACAACCTCCCTGGGTAGCCTGTTTCAGGACTGTGTCACCCTTACAGGGAAAAAAATCCTCCTCATGTTCAAATTAAACTTCCCATGCCTCAACTTCCACACATTGCCCCTTGTTCTGTCACCAGACATCACCCAGGAGAGCCTGGCTCCAGCCTCCTGGCACTCATCCTTTACATGTTTCTAAACATTGATGAGGTCAGACCTCAGGCTCCTCTTCTCCGAGCTGCCGAGCCCCAGCTCCCTCAGGCTCTCTTCATAAGACAGATCACAGAATCAACCAGGTTGGAAGAGATCATCCAGTCCAACCTAGCACCCAGCCCTAGCCAGTCAACTAGACCATGGCACTAAGGTTTGTAAAATGTTAAATGTAAATATTAGAGTTGGAAATACAATCCCAGAACACTGGGACTATCCTGTAGCTTGGCACATGCCAGGTAATTTGGAGGTAATTTTTAAAAGATGGTTTATTTTCACATGTTATTTTTAACATGAAGTGAGGGAGGAAATATTTGATTAGAATATAGGCTGGATGGGTGGGCAGAGGCCAATGGGATGAGATTTAACAAGGCCAAGTGCAGGGTTCTGCACTTTGGCCACAACAAAGCCGAGCAGCTCTATAGGCTGGGGACAGAGTGGCTGGAGAGCAGCCAGGAGGAAAGGGACCTGGGGGTGCTGGTAGATAGTAGCTGAAGATGAGCCAGCAGTGTGCCCAGGTGGCCAAGAGAGCCAATGGCATCCTGGCCTGGATCAGGAACAGTGTGGCCTGTAGGACAAGGGAGGTCATTCTGCCCCTGTACTCAACACTGGTCAGGCCACACCTTGAGTGCTGTGTCCAGTTCTNAGGCTGGATGTTAGGAGGAAGCTGTTGGCAGAGGGAGTGATTGGCATTGGAATGGGCTGCCCAGGGAGGTGGTGGAGTTGCCATCGCTGGAGGTGTTTAAAAAGAGGCTGGATGGGGCCCTTAGTGCCATGGTCTGGTTGATTGGCTAGGGCTGGGTGCTAGGTTGGACTGGATGATCTTGGAGGTCTCTTCCAACCTGGTTGATTCTATGAAAATCAGTAATATCTTCCTATTCATGGCCATAGAAAGATGATCTCCTTGAAGCGTTTGTTTGCTTTATCTGCAAATGAAGAACAGTCATTCCTCACGTCTGGATTTGATAATCTTTTCCCTAGAAAGAATTTCTCAAGAAGATCAAATCCATTTTAATTGATTCTATGATTTTATGATTAATCAGATGGCCTATAGCTTTTCTTTTTAAGCCTCTTGTGTGAGTCAACATACAGCAGCAATGGCTTTGAATTAGTTCAGGACAGGTGGAGGTGAAGCAATATGCTCTCAAATTTCCTCCCTATATGGAAGTGACATCTCTTGCATTTGACTGTAAGGCAAATGTCCCTGAACACATCCCCAGCAACATGGAACAAGTAGAACAGGGAGGGTTATTCTGACTTTCTTACTCCTTCCTTACTTGTAGAGTTGGGCAACAAGCATAGCTAGTACAATGCTCCAAAGAAGTCAAAGCAGACATGAAAAAGAGTCCACGATCTGAAGTGATCTAAACCATCTCTTGCCTTGACAAAGGGTTACCAATTAGCACAGAAACTCTTAAAGAAGTATTTAAAAGCAGCAGCTGACCAGGGTCAAACAAGTTGAAGTTTTAGAGGCTTCCTCTTGAGTTTTTAAGCCTTCCAGGGAAAAATGTGATCTGCAACCTATAAAACAAAGGGCTGCTATTTGCATCCATGCCAAGAGAAAGTGAGAAGAGCTCAACAACATCCTGGCAGTATGGAAAAAAAAGTAGTTGCCAAGAAGAAAACTGCACAATGTCCTGTGGTTTAACTGTTTGAAATAAAGAGAAGGGGGGAAAAGAAAAGTAATTAAGGCTGTTGTGCCCAAGTTCAGTCCATCAATGTGCCAGAAAGTGTAATAATCTAAGAAGTAATTACAATGCTTGGCAGAGAGATGACTACTGTGTTCAGTTCTGGGCCCCCAGTTTAGAAGGGACATCGAGATGCTTGAGCGTGTCCAGAGAAGGGCGACGAGGCTGGTGAGAGGCCTCGAGCACAGCCCTACGAGGAGAGGCTGAGGGAGCTGGGGTTGTTTAGCCTGGAGAAGAGGAGCTCAGGGCAGACCTTACTGCTGTCTACAACTACCTGAGGGGTGGTTGTGGCCAGGGGGAGGTTGCTCTCTTCTCTCAGGTGGCCAGCGCCAGAACAAGAGGACACAGCCTCAGGCTGCGCCAGGGGAAATTTAGGCTTGAGGTGAGGAGAAAGTTCTTCACTGAGAGAGTCATTGGCTACTGGAATGGGCTGCCCAGGGAGGTGGTGGAGTCGCCGTCCCTGGGGCTGTTCAAGGCAGGATTGGACGTGGCACTTGGTGCCATGGTCTAGCCTTGAGCTCTGTGGTAACAGGTTGGACTTGATGATCTGTGAGGTCTCTTCCAACCTTGGTGATACTGTGAGACTGTGACAAAACTAAATGTGAGTTTATCAAGCTAGAAAAAAAAAAACCAAACCCAAAACACAGGACGCAGACATGCTCCTTCCTTTTTCACTGATACATCTGTGATGGTTTTGGTGTTTCCCCCTGTCCCCTCCTCCACTTAAGAAAATCACCCAGACTAGAATGAGCAGCTGGAAATTAACGAAACAAAGGTATATGCTTACAGCTTAGCAGACATTTACAATACACACAGCTACACAGGATCGTAGAATAGAATCATAGAATCAACCAGGTTGGAAGAGACCTCCAGGCTCATCCAGTCCAAACTAGCATCCAGCCCTAGACAATCAACTAGACCATGGTACTGACTCATCCAGGCTTTGTTTGAACACCTCCAGGGACAGTGAGTCCAACACCTCCCTGGGCAGCCCATTCCAATGCCAATCACTCTCACTGCCAACAACGTCCTCCTAACATCCAGCCTAGACCTCCCCCGGCACAACTTGAGGCTGTGTCCCCTTGTTCTGTTGCTGGTTGCCTGGCAGAAGAGACCAACCCCCACCTGGCTACAATCTCCCTTCAGGTAGTTGTAGACAGCAATGAGGTCAGCCCTGAGCCTCCTCTTCTCCAGGCTAAACAACCCCAGTTCCCTCAGCCCCTCCTCATAGGGTTTGTGTTCCAGGCCCCTCACCAGCTTTGTTGCCCTTCTCTGGACATGTTCCAGCACCTCAGCAACTCTCTTGAATTGAGGAGCCCAGAACTAGACACAGCACTCAAGGTCTGGTATGACCAATGTAGAGTACAAGGGAAGAATAACCTCCCTTGTCCTACTGGCCACACTGTTCCTGATACAGGCCAGGATGCCATTGGCTTTTTTGTACACTTGGACACACTGCTGGCTCAAATATCATGATTGGCTCAATATAATGATTGTAGTGAATGAAGAAGGGGGCAAAAAGTGTTCTGTAAGGATAGAGTAAGATGTGCATTGAAGAAAGGAACCTTTGCAAGGTTTTGTACGTTTACAAAACTTGGCACTTCCCTGTATATTTACAAGAGCTTGGCACCTTCACTCATTTACATTAGGATAAAACCAGTCTTAATTTATTATAGGCATGGAAGTTCTGAAGATTTATGTTGACATGAGGAGAACTGAGATGAGAGTTTTGCTCTGCCTCAGTAGAATGGTTTAAGGTTGGGAGAGACCTCAAAGATCATCCACTTCCAACCCTCTGCCATAGGCAGGGACATCTCCCACTAGAAGAGGTTACTCAAGGCCTCATCCAGCCTGACCTTGAACACTCCACAGAGGAAGCATCCACAACCTCTCTGGGCAACCTGTGCCAGTGTCTCACCAGCCTCAGTGGAAAAAACTTCTTCCTAACATCTACTTTGAATCTCTCCTCTGCCAGTTTAAACCCATTATCCCTTGTCCCTTCATTACAAGACTTTGTCAATAGTGCCTCTCCAGCCTTCCTGTAGGTCCCCTTCAGATACTGTAAGACCTCCTCAAAGCTTTCTCTTCTCCAGGCTGAACAGCCCCAACTCTCATAGCCTGTCCTCATAGCAGAGCTGCTATAGTCCTCTGAAGATCTTTGTGGCCTCCTCTGGACTTGCTCCAATAGTTCCATGTCCTCCTTGTGCTGGGGGCTCCAGAACTGTACACAGTAGCTGACTACCACGCGGTTCACACATATCCAGAGACAGCTAAGGACTAATCCTTTCCAAAGCAGAATGCACTCTGCAGTTCAGTGAACTCCATTTCCACATTAGCTGTCTTCCAATGTGGAGAAATGTCCCTTCTTATGCACATATGGAATGTGGAGGGAAGTTGTCAGCCAAAGCAAAAGGCAAACGGCTCTGATAATGAATGTGTGCCGCTCCCCATCAGAAGCAGTAGCCAAGCCCTTACTTTTCTGTGTTGAAATTTTGTGCCTTTCACTTTGGAAAGATTTTTTTTGAACGTTGATGAAATGGCCACCTACCAAGCACTTGAGTTCTCTTGAGTAAGAGTCATGTGTTGAAGGGAAGATTTGGCCAAATCAGTTATAACTCCTTCTCAAGCTGAACAAAAGCTGCACTTCACAGAATCATAGAATCAGTCAGGGTTGGAAGAGACCACAAGGATCATCTAAGTTCTAATTCCCCCTGCCATGGGCAGGGACACCCTAACTAGGTCAGGCTGCCCACAGCCTCAGCCAGCCTGGCCTTAAACACCTCCAGCCATAGGGCCTCAACCACCTCCCTGGGCAACGCATTCCAGGCTCTCACCACTCTCACGCTCAACAACTTTCTCCTCACATTCAGTCTGAACCTACCCATCTTCAGCTTTGTTCCATTCACTCTAGTCCTGTCACTCCCTGATTGACTAAAAAGTCCCTCTCCAGCTTTTCTGGAAGCCTCCTTCAGATCCTGGAAGGCCACAAGAAGGTCACCTGGAAGCCTCCTCTTTTCCAGACTCAACAGCCCCAACTCCCTCAGTCTGTCCTCATAGCAGAGCTGTTGCAGCCCTCTGAGCATCCTTGTGGCCCTTCTCTGGACATGCTCCAGCACATCCACAGCCCTCTTGGAATAGTGGCTCCAGAACTGGGTGTAATACTCCAGGTGGGGTCTCAGCAGACAGGAGTAGAGGGGGAGAGTCATCTTCCTCAACCCGCTGGCCACACTTCTCCTGATGCAGCCCAGCTGGGCTGCAAGTGCACACTGCTGGCTCATGTTGAGCTTCTGGTCCACCTGCACCCCAAGTCCCTCTCCTCAGGGCTGCTCTCCAGCCACTCACTGCCCAGCCTGGATTTGTGTTTGGCATTGCTTCGACCCAGATGCAGGACCTTGCACTTGGTCTTGTTGAACCTCATGAGGTTGGCTTGTGCCCACCTCTCCAGCCTGTAAGGTTCAAGCAAATGATCTGAAACCATCAAAACTCCCAACACTACCACCTGTAGAAGGCACATTGGCTCTCACGGCAGCTAGAATAGGAGGTATTGGGAAGGACACAATGAAAATGTTTACTGAGATCTTTCTCCTTTGCCTGTAGAAGCTTGAAGTAGACATCTGCAATGCACTTCTGTCTGGCTGCCAAACCAACATCAAAAAGGAATAACTGATAATTAAACTCTGTGCTTGCACATTGGTCACGGTGCTTCCATACCAAGATGTGCAACTTATAAATAGTCTAAGATCTGGGTAGTGGGGAAGAGAGGGAGGGAAGAAAGAGAAGGAGGGGGGAAATTCTCTCTGTTATATTTTCTTTTTTTTTAATGTCTGTGAAAACAAGTGTGGGATACCTGGAATGTGAAGAAAACATGTGGTGTGTGACACACACTGGAAAGAACTCTGGAGCTGTTCAGGAACAAAGTTATAAAACCAAAGGATAGAGGCAGTGGACACTGAGTCACCTAACAGGGAAATTCCTTCAAAACTTTTCTTTAGTTGGTGGTTTCTTCTTTTTTTTTTTTTAATTTCTTTAATTTCCACACCCCACTCTAGGCCAGCTGCCACTGCATGTTTGCCACAATTCCCACTGCCGTGCTGCAGTAATGTCATACAATCATACAATCAGTCAGGGTTGGAAGGGACCACAAGGATCATCTAGTTCCAACCCCTCTGCTATGCCCAGGGACACCCTACCCTAGAGCAGGCTGCCCACAGCCTCAGCCAGCCTGGCCTTAAACACCTCCAGGACTGGGGTCTCAACCATCTCTCTGGGAAACCCATGCCAGACTCTCGCCACTCTCATGCTCAACAACATCCTCCTCACATTCAGTCTGAACCTGCCCATCTCCAGCTTTGCTTCATTCCCCCCAGTCCTGTCACTCCCTGTTATCCTCAAAAGTCCCTCCCCAGCTTTTTTGTAGGCCTCCTTCAGATCCTGGAAGGCCACAAGAAGGTCACCTGGGAACCTCCTCTTCTCCAGACTGAACAGCCCAATCTCTTTAACTAGATCAGGTTGCTCAGAGACATATTAAGTCTGACCTTGATAGGTAGGAATGGAGCCTTCACCACCTCCCTGGGCAACATTTCCCAACGTCCCACCAACCTCACAGGACCTTCTTAATATCCAGTTGTCTTGGTTCTAATTTAAATTTCCAGAGACTCAGATACATTTGACAGAACCAATAACAATTTTATAAAGTGCCCTTCCCTCTTCCCCTTTCTTTCCCAGAAGAAAGGAATTAGATGTGGAGAGAGGAAAGGTAAGCACACCCAAATAGATGAATCTCACTCTATTTGGAAGTTAAAAGGAGAAAGTTTAGCAATAACTTAAAAAGGTATCTGAGGTAGGGAAGTTACAAAGGTTAGAGAAGGGAAAAAAGCAAACACAGAAGGCATAAATACAACTGGATTTTGATGGTGATGGCCACGTGGAAAACAAAGAGAAAGCAGGAACAGATGGCAACGGTGGTATGCAGGGAGCAGAGAATGCAGAGAGAGAGTGGAAGAGGAAGTCCCCCTGCTTTTATGGGACAGGAAGGGGGAGTGAGCTAACCAGCACCTGGGGGTGTTCAGACCCAGCCCTGGGGAGGGGTCAAGACCACCTAGGGCCAGGTTCAGGGTTCCTCCCTGTATACAGTTAACACTCCAGGAGGAGTGTTCCTGAACTCAAAACCTGACCTCAGGTGGTCCTGACCCCTCCCCAGGGGTGGGTCTGGACACCCCCAGGTGATGGTTAGCCCACTCCCCCCTTCCTGTCCCTTGAAAGCAGGAGGACTTCCTGTTCTCCCTCTCTTGGACCCTTCTTGAACGCTCTCTTGGACCCCCTCTCGGACTCTCTCGACTGCTCCCTGGACCACACTGCGTCTCTCCCTGCATCTCTCCACACACGTGGTCACCACCACCACCATCACAAACTCGGTTGTATTCATACCTTTTTGCATTTGTTATTCTTCCTTCCCTACACCTTTTGTAACCTCCCTACCTTTGATACCCTTTTTTTAAGTTATTGTTAAACTTGTTTTCCTTTTTTAACTTCCAAATCGAGTGAGACTGATTTATTTGGGTGGGCTTACCTTTTCCTCTCACTTCCAATTCCTTCCTTTGGGGAAAGAGGGAGGGGAGAGGGAAGGGCAACTAATATAAATTGTCAGCAGTTCTATCAAAATTATTAGAGTCTCTGGGAATTTAAATTAGAACCCCAGACACTCCCCCTGGAGTGTTAACCCTATACACCAGTCCAAACCCTTCTCTAGCGCAAACCAGTGACTGCTCTTACAAGAGCAGGACTAACTTCTAGCATCTAGTAAGTTTAGAAGACAGATTTTCTTATTTTACTAATAGCTCTCAGTAAATAGGAGTTTCTGCCACGAAACTGTAAAAAAAAGACTGCTGAGGTATAGAGAAATCCCCCCCCCAACCACAACAACAGAATCAGGAACTGCACACAACATCTCTGTTTACTCCACCACTGCCCTCCAAACTTTTTCTGGATTTGCCATTTTTTTTTTCCTCCACTTGAAAATTTTCTCAGGGCAGGATTCAAGAATTTATTACAACCATGTGGGACACCTGGGTGGAATTAGTGCTCAGCAGCAGCACTGAGGCTGCTGTGCATCCAGAGATCCTAGAGATTTCTACCATGCTTGTGCCTGACAGCACATACTTGCATATTCTGTCCAAACAGGCTCGAGAAGAAAAGACATCAGCGCTAAATCCAGATATGCAGAAAGTCCACCAAATGGAGCAACGTGGAAGCCAAGAAAGGCTCCTGGCAGAAGACAACCCCTCTTGGAATAACTTGCCAAGAGACTGAAAAAACTTTTAGTTATTAAAATTTTAAGTGGAGAAAATAAACCAGCTACAGAACCTCAGCTAAATTACAGTGCAAGGCGGGAAAGAAAATTCCATGAGAAAGGCCAACCAGTTGTGCATACAGAGAACAGCCAGGAGGAGGTTGCTCTCTTCTCTCAGGCAGCCAGCACCAGAACAAGAGGACACAGCCTCAAGCTGCACCAGGGGAAATTTAGGCTTGAGGTGAGGAGAAAGTTCTTCACTGAGAGAGTCATTGGCTACTGGAATGGGCTGCCCAGGGAGGTGGTGGAGTCGCCATCCCTGGAGCTGTTCAAGGCAGGATTGGACGTGGCACTTGGTGCCAGAGTCTAGCCTTGAGCTCTGTGGTAATGGGTTGGACTTGATGATCTGTGAGGTCTCTTCCAACCTTGGTGATACTGTGAGACTGTGAAAGGAGCTTCTCTCAAAGGTAAGAGCAAATGGTTGTCCCTAAACTGGAGATAAACAACAAGACTGTCCAACAGGGAGTGACTATAAAGGGATTTGTGAAAATAATGGATAAGAGCATGCAAGAACCCTAAATTCAACCCTAAATGCTAAAAGCTGGTTCTAATGCTTGGGGCTATTGGTCGAATGTCAACTGAACCTGAGTCAGCAGTGTGCCCAGGTGGCAAACAAAGCCAGTGGCATCCTGGATCAGATTAGAAACCCTGTGGCCAGCAGGGACAGGAGGTGATCATCCCCCTCATCCTCCTGTGCTCAGCACTGGTGAGGCCACACCTCAAATGCTGTGTTCAGTTCTGGGCCTCTCACTACAGGAAGGACATTGAGGGGCTGGAACGTGTCCAGGGAAGGGCAACAAGGCTGGAGAAGGGCCTGGAGCACCTGGGCTGTGAGGAGCATCTGAGGGAGCTGGAGGTCTTCAGTCCGCTGAAGACGAGGCTGAGGGGAGACCTCACTGCTCTCCACAACTACCTGAAGGGAGGTTGGAGCAAGGAGGGGGCAGCCTCTTCTCCTTGGTAGCAAGGGACAGGACCAGAGGAAATGGTTTCAAGCTGTCCCAGGGGAGGTTCAGGATGGATATTAGGAAATATTTCTTCACTGAGAGGGTTCTCAAACGTTGGAATGGTCTGCCCAGGGCAGTGCTGGAATCACCATCGCTGGGGATACTTAATCAGTGCATGGACCTAGCACTTAGGGACATAGTTTAGTGTTGACTCTTCAGTGCTGGGTCAAAAGTAGGACTGGATGATCTTGGAGATCTCGTCCAGCCAAACACATTCTGTTATTCTGTGACATTCTGTGATTCTGTTTGTGTCCACATCTGCAAATGTCCCTCACTCACTTTGGAACACTTTGTACCAGACCAGTAAGACCTGGAAACAACTTGAGCTCAGATTTGGATGTCTATAAGAGACTTCTTCATACTATGTGCATTCTTTCCTAGCAATTAATACAGTCATCAACATTCACCAAAAAAAACAACAGAGAAACTACGAATCAGACCCTCTTTGCCTGAAAGTAGAATGAAGTAAGATTCCACCAGGGACATTTGATGAAGGCCTTTTGGTTAAAGCTCTTGTTTAAAACCCTCAGTTAACAAATATTTCCTCTGTCCTCCACTGGCACCTGAAGTCTGGAGCCAAACCTGCCTAAATTACATGTTGTACCAGCCACAGGTAGATTCATTTTTTTTTCCCCAAAGCACTGTGGAATATTACTTAGGATTCATTACAGGACAAAAAACTCTTCCACTGTTGAAGTATTACAACTCTTTAGAGAACACAGAATTTGAAACCCGTTTAGATGTAAAAGTGTTTTCTCCATGTCTCTGGGCTCTATAGAAATACTTCCTACTCAAAACACTAATAGGTGACTAACTTCTCTCACTGGAGAAGGTGATGAAAGGGAATATCCAAGTTCTTGAATTCTAATGATGCTTAAAAGCCACAGAATTTGTGTGTTATATACAATTTAAAAGAGCAAAAAGTCAAACCTTATTCCAAGCTTCGAGTCACTCACTGAGCTTCATAGATTCACAAACCTCATTACTTCCATTCCAAGAAACTGTCAGACTACAACTGCAAGGGCATAATTTGTGGCAGTGGATTTGGAATATAAACTGAACAAAAGCCTTTGCTTACTTACTGTAATGCAAAGAACAATAGCAGCATAATAAGTACTCATGTAATGTGACTGGATAACAAGTTACCCATGGCACAGCAATGTGCCCTTGTGGACAAGAAGGCCAATGGGATCCTGGGGTGCATTAGGAAGAGTGTGTCCAGCAGATCAAGGGAGGTTCTCCTCCCCCTCTACTCTGCCCTGATGAGACCTCATCTTGAATACTGTGTTCAGTTCTGGGCTCCTCAGTTGAAGAGGGACAGGGATCTGCTGGACAGAGTCCAGCAGAGGGCTATGAGGATGATTAGAGGACAGGAGGGCATGGCTTATGAGGAGAGGCTGAGGGACCTGGGGCTTTTCAGTCTGGAGAAGAGAAGACTTAGAGGGCATTTGATAAATGTTTGTAAGTATCTGAGGGCTGGCCAGAAGCAGAGAGGCAGGCTCTGCTCGCTGCTCCCTGGGATAGGACAAGGATCAATGGGTGTAAATTGCAGCAAAAGAGGTTCCACCTCAACACAAAGGGGAACGTCTTTACTGTAAGGGTCACAGAGCACTGGAACAGGCTGCCCAGAGAGGTTGTGGAGTCTTTGGAGACTTTGAAGGCCTGTCTGGATGTGTTCCTCTGTGATCTGTGTTAGATAGGATTGTCCTGCTGTGGCAGGAGGTTGGACTCGATGATCTTCTTGGGTCCCTTCCAACCCCTAACATCCTGTGAGCCTGTGACTGGGACAGAAACTAAAGCTGACTATCCACCAACTGGATATGCAAGCAACATGATGCTGATTAGTTACAGAATCATACAACCACAGAAATGTTTTGGTTGGAAAAGACCTCCAAGATCATCGAGCCCAACCATCAGCCTAACACCACCACGGTCATTAAACCGTGTCCCCAAGTGCCATGTCTAGACATAGCTTGAACACCTCCAGGGATTCTGCTTTGCCACCTCACTGCACAGCCTCCTCCAGTGTCTGAATCACTCTTGCAGTAAAGAAATTTTCCCTAATATCCACACAAAATCACTGTAGCTGCACTCTCCCCTCTGTTGCTGGCAGAAGGCTCAGTGCATCTACAGAGAAACTTTGGATTTGTGTGTGGCTTTTGCAAAGGGTCCAGACCCTCATGGTTAAAGAGACTTTCTATTGGAGAGCCAGACACGAGGAGAATGCAATTTGCAGGAACATGAAAATAGTAATCTACTAATAGAGAGTACTTTAGGTGCAGCAGTAGCACAACACAGTAGTTACTGTATTGGTTTAGGTGTTCAGTTTCTATGTATTGTTTTATATATTAAGTTGGTATGTATTGTTTTTATGTGTCCTTGTGGCCAAGAAGGCCAATGGGATCCTGGGGTGCATTAGGAAGAATGTGTCCAGCAGACCAAGAGAGGTTTTCCTCTTCCTCTACTCCATTCTAGTGAGACCCCATCTTGAATACCGTGTTCAGTTTTGGGCTCCCCAGTTGGAAAGGGACAGGGACCTGCTGGAGAGAGTCCAGCAGAGGGCTACAAGGATGATGAGGGGACTGGAGGGCATGGCTGATGTGGAGAGGGTGAGGGACCTGAGGCTTTTCAGTCTGGAGAAGAGAAGACTTAGAGGGGATAAATGTTTATAAATATCTGAGGGCTGGCCAGGAGCAGGGGGACAGGCTCTGCTCACTGCTCCCTGGGATAGGACAAGGAGCAATGGGTGTAAGTTGCAGCAAAAGAGGTTCCACCCCAACACAAGGGGGAACTTCTTGACTGTAAGGGTCACAGAGCACTGGAACAGGTCCCCCAGAGAGGTTGTGGAGTCTCCTTCTCTGGAGCCTTTCAAGGCCTGTCTGGATGTGTTCCTCTGTGACCTGTGTTAGATAGAACTGTCCTGCTGTGGCAGGGGGTTTGGACTCGATGATCTCCTTGGGTCCTTTCCAACCTCTAACATCCTGTGAGCCTGTGATGTCTTAAGCTTCCATGTATCCTCTTACCTATTTAATTTCTATATATCCTTTTATGTATTTATGTGTTAAAGTATGCAGTTTCTAATGATGTCTGGATTTGCCTACCATTTTCTTTACCTACAAAAGTTCAACACATCTCTTGAGGCTGCAGTAGCCACAGCACACCTTACTGAAGAGAGATATTTTCTGCAAGAGTAGTGAGGCAATGTTGGTCCTCCTAAGAGCTCACACATAAGACAAAATACCTCTAGCCCACTGAGAGGTGCCCCTTACTTTACAAGATTTTATGAACACAGGCTAACCCCGGGGTTAAAAATGTGCAAGAGTTGAGGATTTCATTCAATACAACCAGTGCCTGGCTTGGGCCAGGAGCTCTGCTTCAGTTAAATACAACATTGCTCAGTCAAAATGGCTTGGGCTGATGATGAAGACCCAGGCAGGTGTTTGTCTTTCACTCATTTTTATTGCAGGCTCCTGCCTTTTAACTTCAATTTGTATGGTGGCACTGTCTGCTGAGTGCTGGTGTCCCCACAGACCCTTTGTTTCCTACCTTTGAAAACATTCAAAACAAACAAGACCCTTTCTCTTCCCATGGCCAGTGCATGTGATATCAATGGATATCTACCTGCTGTCTACCTCACTGTCTCTCTTTAGCTTCCTTTCAAACCATTCCTGTATCAGTAACAGTGTGGCCAGAAGGACAAGGGAGGTTATTCTTCCCCTGTACTCAGCACTGGTCAGGCCACACCTTGAGTACTGTGTCCAGTTCTAGGCTTCTCAATTCAAGAGAGATGTTGAGGTGCTGGAACATGTCCAGAGAAGGGCAACAAGGCTGGTGAGGGCCTGGAACACAAACCCTATGAGGAGAGGCTGAGGGAGCTGGAGGTGTGCAGCCTGGAGGAGGCTCAGGACTGACCTCATTGCTGTCTACAACTACCTGAAGGGAGATTGTAGCCAGGTGGGGTTGGTCTCTTCTGCCAGGCAAGCAGCAACAGAACAAGGGGCCACAGCCTCAAGTTGTGCCAGGGGAGGTCTAGGCTGGATGTTAGGAGGAAGTTGTTGGCAGAGAGAGTGATTGGCATTGGAATGGGCTGCCCAGGGAGGTGGTGGAGTCACCGTCCCTGGAGGTGTTGAAGAAAAGCCTGGATGAGGCACTTAGTGCCATGGTCTGGTTGACTGGATAGGGCTGGGTGCTAGGTTGGACTGGATGATCTTGGAGGTCTCTTCCAACCTGCTTGATTCTATTCTATTCTACTCTATTCTATTCTATTCTATTCTATTCTTTGTTTTTCCTTAGCACAAAGCAGAGAGATGGGAGCTCTGAGCAGCCTGCTCT
>WAAF01000101.1:3485-14134 GCA_013400475.1 Tricholaema leucomelas
AGGTTGGAAGGGACCTCAAGGATCATCCAGCTCCAACCCCCTGCCATAAGCAGGGACACCTCCCACTAGAGCAGGCTGCTCAAGGCCTCACCCAGCCTGGCCTTAAACACCTCCAGGGAGGAAGCATCCACAACCTCCCTGGGCAACCTGTGCCAGTGTCTCACCACCCTCACTGGAAAGAACTTCCTCCTAACATCCAGTCTAAATCTCCCCTCCTCCAGTTTAAACCCATTCCCCCTCGTCCTGACATTACCAGACCTTGTCAATAGTCCCTCCCCAGCCTTCCTGTAGGCTCCCTTCAGATTCTGGATACCTGGGTTGAGGTTTTATTATGTTTCCATGTTTTCCATAATGCACCTTTCATGCATCACACAAGATATAACATGTTTCAAGGTGCTTGAACATGTCCAGAGAAGGGCACCAAGACTGGTGGGAGGGCTGGACCTCCAAGATCATCCAGTCCAATCTAGTACCCAGCTCTATCCAATCAACAACACCATGGCACTAAGTGCCTCATCCAGGCTTTGCTTCAACACCTACAGTAACAGCAACTCCACCATTTCCCTGGGCAGCCCATTCCAATGCCAATCATTCTCTCTGCCAACAACTTCCTCCTAACATCCAGCCTAGACCTCCCCTGGCACAACTTGAGACTCTGTCCCCTTGTTCTGTTGCTGGTTGCCTGGCAGAAGAGACCAACCCCACCTGGCTACAACCTCCCTTCAGGTCACCCCTGAGCCTCCTCTTTTCAAGGCTAAACAACCCCAGCTATTCCTCCCCAGATGAAGGACCCTTTGTGTTTCTCCTTAACAGGCAGAAGAACACAGTTCACCACTGTTTTTGAGCAGTAAAGTATGTTGTCTGTGCTCAGACTGAAATCCTTTACTATAATACTTTCCAACATTCTGGAAGCCTGTCAGGAGATATTTAGAATAATAATAAATCTTATTGGTGCCAGGGAAGTGGGAGAAGGGCTCAGGACTAAGGCAGAGATCTGTTTTATGAGTGTCATCTGTTCCTGTTCTGCCAAAGGAAGAGTGGCATATTGAAATAACTGTGCTGTAGGCAAGAACAGCAAGGACAGCACGTTATCCTCTGTTGGCACCCAGGGAAACAAAAATAAGAGTAAAGAAAAACACAGTGATGCTACTGCTAGGAAATAGAGCAAATGACATAGCAGATGATGTGGTACAAGTTTGAATATGAAGTTGCTCAAATGGAGAAACTGTAAAAAATCCAAGGAGTCGCATACAGGAGTCTGGTGTTCCTGGTTCTTTGTGGTAGAGGAAAGATTTTCAGTGGCATTACAGCAAAAAGGCTTGATAGCCTGTAAGCAGGAGAGCTGAAGACACACTAGTGAAAGTGAAATGGCTCTCTTAATTCAGAAGTCTGCTAAGTGAGGCAAAGGACCCTGGCACAGCTGAAGCAAACAATACATATCAACTGTCCACAAAAGGACATCATGAGCTTGGGAAGATTTTATTGCAAAATTAAAGAGATCTTATCAAAGAATCATAGAATGGTTTAGGTTGGAAGGGACCTCAAGGATCATCCAGCTCCAAACCCCTGCCATAGGCAGGGACACCTCCCACTAGAGCAGGCTGCTCAAGGCCTCATCCAGCCTGGCCTTAAACACGTCCAGGGAGGAAGCATCCACAGCCTCCCTGGGCAACCTGTGCCAGTGTCTCACCACCCTCACTGTAAAGAACTTCCTCCTAACATCCAGTCTAAATCTCCCCTCTGCCAGCTTAAACCCATTTCCCCTCGTCCTGACATTACCAGACCTTGTCAATAGTCCCTCCCCAGCCTTCCTGTAGGCTCCCTTCAGATACTGCAAAGCCACTCTAAGGTCTCCTCGAAGCCTTCTCTTCTGCAGGCTGCAGAGCCCCAACTCTCTCAGCCTGTCCTCATAGCAGAGCTGCTGCAGCCCTCTGAGCATCTTCGTGGCTCTCCTCTGGACTGGCTCCAGCAGTTCCATGTCCTTCTTGTGTTGGGGGCTCCAGAACTGCACACAGTACTCCAGGTGGGGTCTGAGGAGAGCAGAGTAAAGGGGCAGAATCCCCTCCCTTGCCCTGCTGCCCACACTGCTCTTGCTGCAGCCCAGCACAGGGTTGCTGTCTGGGCTGCATGTGCACACTGCAGGCTCATGTTGAGCTTTTCGTCACCCCAGACCCCCAGGTCCTTCTCCTCAGGGCTGCTCTCAGCCATTCACCACCCAGCCTGTATCTGTGCCTGGGGTTGCGCCGACCCAGATGCAGGACCTTGCACATCTTTAATCTCATTTGGCAAGGAAATTAGAACAAGGGCAGGTACTTGTTTGATACTGTCTAGAAGAGAGCATTTAAATCTTGAATAGGGAGAATATAATACATAAAGTTAAGAGTAAAAGGATTTTTCTTCTCCTTTGTATCAGATTTTGCTCAGCATCTACAATATCTGTATTGGTGATGTTCATTTCTGATGAACAATCAAACATCATTGACCACTGAGCTCCTTAAAATGTTTTCTGCCTAAGGTGGGTGCTAGAGGCTTTAGATATAAGTCTAAATGACATCACTGCTTATGGGCTACAGGGCCCTAGAGAAGAAAATGTGGGAGCATAACAATCTTGGCATACACATGTATATGTTGCAAAGAAGAGACACTTCTCCCTGTGCCTGATGGTCAGAAAATGAGAGTTTAAACTGAAGCAGAAAGGAGGCACCGGAGACAGGAAAATCTGTTGGTATCCCCCAGCAGTCCAATCCCACAGTCTGAAGAGGCTTTTGGACTTTGCACTGGCGACAAAGGCATAGGTGATTCTGCCCTGGGGCAGAGAACAAATTAGACAAGCTCCAGAAGTCTCTTTCAGATTGTAACTCTGACACAAGAATATGCTGTATGCTGCATGCTGGAAGCTGCAATATTTGATAAAGCCACAGTGAATGCCTGCTATGTCAAGCTGAGGCAGTGGATGAGTTCTAGACAACAGAAGATGCTAAGGAGAATTCAAAGAAAGATGTTCCATTTTCCATTGAACAACGATAATAATTTGGAGTAACTGGATAGGAAGCAGACATTTGTGGCAACAAGGACCAGTTGAGGTGTCATCATTTGGCACACTGTACACAGACAGCTGCTAAGACAGCAAATGTTGTTTAGTTGAATAGAATAGAATAGAATCAATCAGGTTGGAAGAGACCTCCAAGAGCATCCAGTCCAACCTAGCACCCAGCCATAGCCAATCAACCAGACCATGGCACTAAGTGCCTCATCCAGGCTTTTCTTGAACACCTCCAGGGACAGTGACTCCACCACCTCCCTGGGCAGCCCATTCCAATGCCAATCACTCTCTCTGACAACAACTTCCTCCTAACATCCAGCCTAGACCTCCCCTGGCACAACTTGAGGCTGTGTCCCCTTGTTCTGTTGCTGGTTGCCTGGGAGAAGAGACCAACCCCACCTGGTTACAGCCTCCCTTCAGGTAGTTGTAGACAGCAATGAGGTCTGCCCTGAGCCTCCTCTTCTCCAGGCTAAACAGAAGATGACTGTAGACTGGCACTCCTGAGACTTCCCCATGATTTTATCTAAGATCCTGGTCTTCTCCCTCATCCCTCCCATTCCTCACCCCCTGAGATCCAGAATGGCTTAAAGTAACAGGCTATTTTCTTGCAACTGCAAAATTTAGTAGACATATTGACATATTTTTTCAAGCTTCCAAAAGATGTCATTTCAGCCTGTGGAACAGGCTTGGCTGCTTCTTAGCATAGCTGCATCGAGTGACCTACCAACAGCAGAAACTAATTTTCAAAGGCACAGCTTTCAAGCATGGCTTTCACCTCCTAAGGAGGAGAAGAAAGAGTTGCCTTTATGTAGAGATCCTAAACCCAGTGCCAATTATTTATCAGCCAGGAAGAATCTCTTCAAATAAAAGCATGGTCACACAACAAGTGGTATTTCAAGTGAAAACATCTCCTGTTTCTCTGAAGAAACCCTGGAAAAAAAGGGGAGCTCCATATGTTAATATATTCCAGGCAATGAAACCCTTTAGATTCACAGCCCTCTTCCCTGCTCCTCATAGTCCAAAGACTTCACCATTCAGCTGAGGTTTTTTTGTCGCGTAGAGCCAGCACTGCAAGTGCTCCTCATGCATTCAGAAAAAGGGCTGAAATATCAAGGCTCACAAGTAACAAAGCACAGAGTGAAAACAGCGTTCTGGTTTGGGGACAAGGCACAGACAGGTGTCACAGAGCTGCACTTTTTTCAGGCAGAAGAAGTCTATTTTTTTCAGCACGCCAAGCAAGTGATGTTTTCACAGACCGAAATGGGATCACATCCTCAGTCCACGCACTGCGCTGTTCCCATTAAAACACTCTCCCTCTGCCCATGCTAGCATTACTTTCTTCAAAAAAAGGAGAAAGCAAACAAACCAAAACACACAATCAGCTTTCATTTTCAAGTGACCTTCCAAAAAAAAGGAATCATTTCTATGAAATATTAAAAACAGTGCTGAAAAAAAAAACCCCACTCCGATTCCTGTGCTGATAAAATCACCCAGGCTGATTATAAACCTTCGTGGTTTGGGGATTTTTTTTCTCCTCATATATTAAGGTAGCATTGTACAATTGTTTGTGCTAGTTTGAGCCTAGCTAGAATGTTTTGGTGAGAAGAATTAGATTACAGGCTGTGAAAACGAAGCAACGGGGATGTCTGCTGCACTCATAGGCTTGCTGAGATAGAATAGAATAGAATCAATCAGGTTGGAAGAGACCTCCAAGAGCATCCAGGCCAACCTAGCACCCAGCCCTATCCAGTCAACTAAACCATGGCACTAAGTGCCTCATCCAGGCTTTGCTTGAACACCCCCAGGGATGGTGACTTCACCACCTCCCTGGGCAGCCCATTCCAATGCCAATCACTCTCTCTGACAACAACTTCCTCCTAACATCCAGCCTATACTTCCCCCGGCACAACTTGAGGCTGTGTCCCCTTGTCCTGTTGCTGGTTGCCTGGGAGAAGAGACCAACCCCCACCTGGCTACAACCTCCCTCCAGGTAGTCGTAGACAGCAATGAGGTCTGCCCTGAGCCTCCTCTTCTGCAGGCTGCACACCCCCAGCTCCCTCAGCCTCTCCTCATAGGGTTTGTGATGTATAAGAACAAGAACATAAATATAGATGACAGAGTCGCTCTTGGTCTCTTTTGGGCTGAACTTCTCTCTCCAACCTAACCTGCCATCTGTGTGACTAATTCATCTGCTTCCTAACCCCCCTGGCCAACCTTCCAGGCTACCTTGAGCATAAGCCTTGGGTAAGGTAGAGGGATGGGAGGAAGGTGGAAGGGCGGTTGGGAGCTCCTCCTGGAGACTCTGGTTTCTGGGAGGGCTGTTGTGTTTCTGTATTACTTTTCAACTTAATCTGTCTATATTGTAACTATCTGCTTGTATCCTCTGCTAAGCTGTAAATATAAAGCTTCAGTTAATTTCCAGAGCTGCTGAGTCTAGCCTGGGTGATTTTCCAAAGTGTGGGGGGGGGACAGAGAACACCCAAACCATCCCATTGTTGCTGACCTGGGATGAAAAGAAACAAACCAGAAAACCAAACAAACATAAAGCCACAACTATCATTACCCACGTAAGGCTTACCACGCTGGTGCTGGGATATCAGCCTGGATAACTATGGGAGAGGGAGAGACTGTGACAGACAAGGAGATAGATGATCTGGATGAGGGCATCGAGTCAGTCATCAGCAGGTTTGCGGATGACACTAAGCTGGGGGCAGATGTGGCTGGGTTGGAGGGCAGAAGGGCTCTGCAGCAGGACCTTGACCGCCTGGACAGATGGGCAGAGTCCAAGGGGATGGCATTCAATAAGTCCAAGTGCAGGGTGCTGCACTTTGGCCACAACAACCCCATGCAGAGATACAGGCTGGGGTCAGAGTGGCTGGAGAGCAGCCAGACAGAAAGGGATCTGGGGGTGCTGACTGATACCCGCCTGAACATGAGCCAGCAGTGTGCCCAGGTGGCCAAGAGAGCCAATGGCATCCTGGCCTGCATCAGGAATGGTGTGGCCAGCAGGAGCAGGGAGGTCTTTCTGCCCCTGTACTCTGCACTGGTTAGACCACACCTTGAGTACTGTGTCCAGTTCTGGGCCCCCCAGTTTAAGAGGGACATTGAGATGCTTGAACGTGTCCAGAGAAGGGCAACGAGGCTGGTGAGAGGCCTCGAGCACAGCCCTACGAGGAGAGGCTGAGGGAGCTGGGATTGTTTAGCCTGGAGAAGAGGAGGCTCAGGGGAGACCTTATTGCTGTCTACAACTACCTGAGGGGTGGTTGTAGCCAGGAGGAGGTTGCTCTCTTCTCTCAGGCAGCCAGCACCAGAACAAGAGGACACAGCCTCAAGCTGCGCCAGGGGAAATTTAGGCTTGAGGTGAGGAGAAAGTTCTTCACTGAGAGAGTCATTGGCTACTGGAATGGGCTGCCCAGGGAGGTGGTGGAGTCGCCGTCCCTGGAGCTGTTCAAGGCAGGATTGGACGTGGCACTTGGTGCCATGGTCTAGCCTTGAGCTCTGTGGTAACAGGTTGGACTTGATGATCTGTGAGGTCTCTTCCAACCTTGGTGATACTGTGAGACTGTGATAATGTCGTACAACGTCACCTAGCAAACGGTGATCGCCCTGCTGGTAGGCAGCTGAGCAGCCATGCTGATATCCAGCAGCAATGTCATTATATTTCAAATTAGTCTTTCTGCAATGTGAAAGGGAAAACAAGAAAGATCATCTGATGTGATCAAGCTACAGAAAGAGACCTGAGTAATATGTTTGGGTTTCTGGTCCATTATCGTACGCAGAAAATGAGGCTGTACAATTCCAGCTCATTTCTGAAGGTTCGGGGTCATCTTATTAGGAACAACATATTTACTGTGAACCTGAAGAGCTGATATTGATTTGAATATAAGTGTTTATGCTTGGGTTTAGGATCTCTCTTTTCCTGTACTGGCCTAATGAGCCATGAAAATAACCTCAGCTAAATCAGAAATGCCCAACCACGGCTGAAATAGGCCTTCTAACTGTGCTATCATTTTGACACCAGTAACGTGAAAGGAACAAATTTCCAGCTCAGTGGGTTTTAGGAGATACAGGAAAAGAGCAAGAGTAAAAACCAGAAACAGAACAAGGAGACACAGTCTCAAGTTGTGCCAGGGGAGGTTTAGAATCATAGAATCAACCAGGTTGGAAGGGACCTCCAAGATCATCCAGTCCAACCTATCGCCCAGGGAAGAGACCTCCAAGATCATCCAGTCCAACCTATCACCCAGGGAAGAGACCTCCAAGATCATCCAGTCCAACATATTGCCCAGGGAAGAGACCTCCAAGATCATCCAGTCCAACATATTGCCCAGGAAAGAGACCTCCAAGATCATCCAGTCCAACCTATCGCCCAGCCCTGTCCAATCAACTAGACCATGGCACTAAGTGCCTCATCCAGGCTTTGCTTGAACACCTCCAGGCTGGATGTTAGGAGGAAGTTCTTGCCAGAGAGTGATTGGCATTGGAATGGGCTGCCCAGGGAGGTGGTGGAGTCACTGTCCCTGAAGGTGTTTCTGGATGAGGCACTTTGTGCCATGGTCTAGTTGATTGGATAGGGCTGGGCGATAGGTAGGACTGGATGATCTTGGAGGTCTCTTCCAACATGGCCAATTCTATGATTCCATATGGGAACACCAAGATTGATTTGCTGTATAGCAAAATGCCTAATAACAGAAGCACAATCAATGCCTGCCACATACATGTGCTCACAGATCCAGCCCACTTCTGTGCTTTGTCTGATCTCCTGCATTGCCTTAAAATGTATCACCACTGTGTCCTTTTCACAGCCTATAATCTAACTCTTCTCACCAAAATATTCCAGCTACCCTCAAACTAGCACAGCATAGTCCAGTCAATGTGGTGGTGTTAGGTCTTAGGCTGGATTTGATGATCCTAGAGGTCTATTCCAGCCTCAATAATTCTGTGACTCTATATAAAGAAAGTTACTGCCAGCACCTGGAGTTCTGAACCAGTTCACACATGCATCAAGGAAAAGCAGAGTACAGCTGACACAGGCTTGTATTATAAACTCCATGATAAGACAACACAGAGAGGCCTCACAACGACAGAAATAGTGTCCAACTAACCAAGGCTTCAGCCTGGTGGCTTTTGAATTAGATTCATTACAAACCCAGAGCCACTTAGAGGATTCTTTGTAAGTAATACATTAAAAAAATTAGCATTGCTTTTGAGTTTAATGTATTCCCCACTTCTTATGTGGTATCTTGCTGGAAAGAAAACACCCCCCTCTATGCAAGGAACCTGGGAACTGAGTCACAAGCTGCTATTATGGGTGATATCTATTTGAAGTCGACGAGTTTGGCAGCATCATTTCATTTGGACTGATTGCAGGAAGCAGTCAGAAAGTAGAATAATTGAAACAATACTGACTCACCTACCCAAACAGATTTCAGGAACAGATATTTGTTAATCAACCTACATGGATAGGAAAGGTTTGCTAGAAATGACTGGCATGAGGGATGAATGCAGGTAGAAAGCAGAAAGAGAAGAAAAACAACTTAAATCTTTTCAGTGTTAGCCAGAGAGGAGCATTCCAAAAGTTATATAAGAACTGAACTGAAAAAGTTGCCCTGAGAGACCAGAAATAGAGCCTTTGAGCAACGCACTGAGGAAGAGGCCTGGCCTTAGAGACAAAGAAAAGTAGTCTTGTTATCTGCTGCCCTAATGTGTCTGGGGAAACAGGTCACAGGGGGCTTTCTTTGTGAATAAACTTGATGGCAGCAAAGAAATTCCAAAGTGCATCATCAGCTTCTCCTCCCTGCAGAAAGAGTCTGCTGGACTCCAACTGCTGGCTACTTCCTTGGTACCTTCTCAGCAATAGTACTGATTTATGCCTATAGGTTACTTCAAGCCTAGGCATTGTGTTTGAGCATCTTGCTGCACAAGATAAAGGAGAAGACTAATTTTTTGCAAGCCATTTCCTCCTGGTTTGGTATCGAGTTGCTACTGATAGTAGGAGTGCAATATGTCACTTTTGTGCATAAAGGCAAGCTGCAAGGCGGTGTCTTTTCAAACGCAGTTTCTTTACCCACCAGCACCAGGCAAGCACTGTTCCTGCTGAGCTCGTTGGCAAATCTGCTGCTTTCTGTAGGGCTAAGGTCAGACCTGTGCTTGTGAATCCTGCCATACAAATAAGCTCTGTAAAATAAAAACACAAGCCTGGCAGCTCAGGGGCACCATGAGGCTGATGGGGGCAGAAGGCCTTATTTAATTTCATTTCTGAAGACATCACCATGTTTCCTTCTTTCTGCTTCCTTTTCTTTCTTTCCTTTCTCTCTCTCCAAGACCTTTCCATCCATTCATTCTCTTTTATTCTATCCCTCATCTATTTCTTTGCTGTTGTCTGTCGATTTTCTTTTGTCCCAAACCACCCACTTTGGAACTGCTTCTTTCAAATAAAAACACTAATTCAAGGGTGGAAAGACAAAAAGAGAAAAACATGAAAACTCATGGAAAAAAAAAAGCTGGCTACTGCTGCTAGTGCAGTTTAGAACTCATTTCTTCAGCTATCCCCTGTTGTGGAGGCAAGGAATTAATGTGGCTGAGTCAGGAATTATAAAAATAGAATTATTTTATTTCCCTGAATCCTGCCCCCAAACTATATAACATCAGNAACTGCTAGTGTCCTCCCAGTCTAGGAGGCAGCCAGGAAGTTGGCTGCTGATATGGTCCAAGAGGGGCCAGTCTGGATGCAGCTGGTGGCTCTCTCAAAGGATCCCAGGGCTTGCCAAGCCTGCAAGTTTGCACAGAAGGGTGCAAAAGTGGGGAGAACTGTCCAAAAACAGGGATGGGGTAAAACTAAGAGCCGTACAAAAAGGTAGGAGCCATCCAAAATCAGGGATGGCCCAGTCACAGCAGGAACCTGTCCTGTCAGGCACTCAATCAGGAGTTGTTTTTCAAGCTGAGGAACTCTCAAGGCAGGAACTCTCAAGACAAGAACTCTTTTCCCATTCTCCTTTGCTCTATTTATGCTTTTCTAGACAAAGTGTCCATTTACCATTTTATACTGGGAACAAAACCCCAGCCAACCACCAGCCCAACTCCAGCGCAGGCTTCCACACAGGTCAGCCCATGCGCGGAAAGGAGCCTTCTGCTGTTCCCCCTTCAAGCCCGTGGCAGGGGCAGGGGAAGCAGTTTTTGTGCCTTCTTCTCCCATTCAAACCTGTGGAGGGGGAGGGAGAAGAAAGGAATTTGGAGTACCCCAGGACACCGTTGAATCCTGCAACACTTCCTAGCCATCGAGGAGTATCAGTAAAATACAGCCCCTGATTATGAGGGTGGGGAAAGCAAGTGGCACAGAAAAGCTGGCAATTCTCATCTAAGGGCTTCAGCTATCAACCATCATAGAATCACAGAATGGTTTAGGTTGGAAGGGACCTCAAGGACCATCCAGCTCCAAACCCCTGCCATAGGCAGGGACACCTCCCACTAGAGCAGGTTGCTCAAGGCCTCATCCAGCCTGGCCTTAAATGCCTCCAGGGAGGAAGCATCCACAACCTTCCTGGGCAACCTGTGCCAGTGTCTTACCACCCTCACTGTAAAGAACTTCCTCCTAACATCCAGTCTA
>WAAF01000101.1:23346-33546 GCA_013400475.1 Tricholaema leucomelas
CCAGGTCCCTCTGCAGGGCTCTCCTACCTTCCAACAGATCCACACCTGCTCCTAGCTTGGTGTCATCCACAAACTTACTGATGCTGGACTCAATCCCCTCATCCAGATCATCAATAAAGATACTGAACAGGACCGGGCCCAGCACTGATCCCTGGGGCACACCACTAGTGACAGCTGCCAACTGGATGTGGCACCACTCAGCACAACTCTCTGGGCTTGGCCTTCCAGCCAGTTCCTGACCCAACACAGAGTGAATCTGTCCAAGCCACGAGCTGCCAGTTTAGCCAGGAGCTTGTTGTGGCAGACAGTGTCAAAGGCTTTCCTGAAGTCCCTAGACTTTGTCAAACTCAAAAGTCCAGGCTGGGAACACTCTGGAAGGCTGCATACACTTAGACATGGGAATAACCTACACAGGGCATTGGAAAGTGGCAAAATCCTGCTTCTCCTGGTAGGATTGGCAGAGGTAGACTGCTGAAGTCTGTCCAAATCAATATCCCAACTCAGCACCCCATGTCTGCTCTGCAGGCAGCTTCTCTGTGGGGGTCTCCTGCCCAGCTAATTTGCATGAGTCCTAGTACAGACTTCAAACCCAAGCTCCCTTTTCTTTAGGAAAGAACTCAGACACACTGACCCGAAACAATAGAGCTGTTGGAGAGGAATCAAAGCCATTAACTGAATCGAGCCTATATGCTCAAACCCATATTGAGTTAATCTATTTATAAGAGTCCTATCATTACAGCAACTGGACTAAGGCACTGGGGCTCAGGAAAGAAAAGGAAAAATCACAAGAAGATGAACAGTTTCCAATCTGCAGATGGGTCCATGAGCACGAGAAGGGAATAGATCCAGGGCAAGGACACGGCTGTAGCACTGCCTGTTCTTTGTAATTACAGTGAAGTGACTTTCACACAGATGGGGTTTCTGAATAGTATTCAAGTTACCAAATGCTGCAGTCACAGAATAACTTAAACACCATGCAAACCTCCTGACTTGCAAGACTGCTTGAAGAGATTACAGCAATAAGCAACCTCTAACGAATTCTCTTCTGTGTCCTACGTTAGAATCATAGAATCATAGAATGGCTTAGGTTGGAAGGGCCCTCAAGGATCATCCAGCTCCACCCCCCTGCCATAGGCAGGGACACCTCCCACTAGAGCAGGCTGCTCAAGGCCTCATCCAGCCTGGCCTTAAACACCTCCAGGGAGGAAGCATCCACAACCTCCCTGGGCAACCCGTTCCAGTGCCTTACCACCCTCACTGTAAAGAACTTCCTCCTAACATCCAGTCTAAATCTCCCCTCTGCCAGCTTAAACCCATTCCCCCTCGTCCTAACATTACTAGACCGTGTAAAGAGTCCCTCCCCAGCTTTCCTGTAGGCTCCCTTCAGATACTGGAAAGCCACTCTAAGGTCTCCTCGAAGCCTTCTCTTCTCCAGGCTGCAGAGCCCCAACTCTCTCAGCCTGTCCTCATAGCAGAGTTGCTGCAGCCCTCTGAGCATCTTCGTGGCTCTCCTCTGGACTCACTCCAGCAGTTCCATGTCCTTCTTGTGTTGGGGGCTCCAGAACTGCACACAGGACTCCAGGTGGGGTCTGAGGAGAGCAGAGTAAAGGGGGAGAATCCCCTCCCTTGCCCTGCTGCCCACACTGCTCTTGCTGCAGCCCAGCACAGGGTTGCTGTCTGTGCTGCATGTGCACACTGCCGGCTCATGTTGAGCTTCTCGTCGAATTACCTATATTTACACGAGAAGAATAATGATGACAATAACCAAAAGATGTAGGCACATTATGTAGAGGTAATATTCAGTTCCATATAGACAAACATGGCTCTCAGAGCCCAAGCAGCTTTGCCTGGCTTCTTTTTAAATAGCCCTATTCTGCAACGCAGGACAGTGCTGTGTTTGCTGTAAAGTCTGCTTCTTCAAGTCGATTTCTTTAGAGCTGTGAATGATACTGTCTGGTTTGAACTGCCTATGCCAGGCTTTGGCAGAAAGACTCCCACTGGCAGGAAGAGGAGTTTATAGCTGCAGCTTTGCAAGAACCAAATAACTTTTTTCCTGTGATTATTGATTGCCATCTACTTTGAGTACTGTGTCCAGTTCTGGGCTCCTCAATTCAAAAGAGATGTTGAGATGCTGGAACTTGTACAGAGAAAGGCAACAAAGCTGGTGAAGGGCCTGGAACACAAACCCTATGAGGAGAGGCTGAGGGAGCAGGGGGTGTTTAGCCTGGAGAAGAGGAGGCTCAGGGCAGCCCTCATTGCTGTCTACAACTACCTGTTCAGTTTTGGGCACCACAGTACAAGAGATAGGTGGAGGTGCTGGGGTAGGTCCAGAAGAAGGCAACAAAGCTGGGGAAGGGTCTGGAGAACAAATCTTACCAGGAGCAAATGAGGGAGCTGGGGATGGTTAGTGTGAAAAAGAGGAGGCTGAGGGGAGACCTCATTGCTGTCTACAGCTACCTGGAAGGACATTGTGGAGAGGCTGCTGCTGGGCTCTTCTCACAGGTAACTGGAGACAGAACAAGGGGGAATTGCCTCCAGCTGAGACTGGGAAGGTTTAGATTGGACATTAGGAACAGGTTTTTCACAGAGAGAGTGGTCAGGGACTGGAATGAGCTGCCCAGGGAGGTGGGGGAGTCACCCACCCTGGATGTGTTTAAGAGTGGTTTGGATGTGGTGCTCAGGGCTATGGTTTAAGGTGAATGTTGTAGAGTAGGGTTCAAGGTTGGACTTGGTGATCCTGAGGGGCTTTGCCAACCTGGATGTTTCTGTGACTCTGTGAGTTTACACCAGAAGCAGGCAACAGAAAAAGAGGGGAAAAAAAAAAAAAAGTAATCTGAAATAATTTGTTTCACCTCCAAAAAGTTTTTTCTGCTTCTGTCTGCAGCACTGCTTTCCAGGCTGGTGCTTACTCCTTAAAGCACCCATACAGGATGCTATCCTCTATGTATTTTCAAGTCTGCTTGGTCCTCAGCACTTCCCAGTCCCAGCAGTATTAGATCTGGCCTTGTGGTTGCTGCAGTCTGATGCAGCACTGTTAAGCTAACCTGTAGCTTGCTACCAAAACAAACTTTCACCAAAAAGTTCAGCACAAGGGCACATGGGTGTTGGGTTTTGTGTTTAGAACTGCAAAAGGTCAAACCTTATGTGACCTTTTATGTCCACATTAGTGATCAGTTCAGGCTGATAGAGGATATGACACTCCAAACCGTGCCCTGCTGCTTGTCTAGTGGTAGCTACAACACAGAAATCTCTTTTCATCAGTTATCTTGAACCATCTTCTAGTGCTCTGCATTTGATAATTAAAACATGCTAGCCAGAAGGAAATGTTAGATTAACTAGCACTTGCAACATGCCTCTGAGCAGAGATTTACTGAGAACAAGTCATCTGAAATTGAAAAGATATTCCATCCCATTTGCAAACTTCTGCAGAACATGAGCAGAAGTGCTAAGAGAATAACCAGAGCTATTCATACAGACTGCTAATGCCAAAGATGATAAAAACACAAACTTGTGTATTCCTGTTACTGGAGGAAGGAAGATTCTGCTGTGCACCAAAGCTCTGCTGTCAAACCTGCCAGCAGCCTGCCAGCTAACCCTGGGAATCAATTTCTTCACCTGCACTTCCCATTGCAGAGAGGTTCATCATCTCTTTGCTCAAGTGGTTGTCCTTCTAAAGAGTGCTTTATGTAAGATCTCCTGAGCATTTTAACCCTGTATTTGTGAAGTTGGTGATCTACATGATGGGTAGTGGTCCGCCAGGGAAGTCCCTTGATCCACATCACCATGCTGTGCCACCGCAGAACAACGGGTGGCACGGAGTTGAGAGCAGGAGACAGGGGAACATCAAGGACAGAAATCATTAAGCTGCCACTAAATGTGAAACCACAGCCCGACTGAAATGAACTGGGCACCTTTTCAGTAAAATCACAAAGCAAAGGACTTCAGAAGTCAGGCTGCCAGGGGAAGGAGCAGGTGTCAAAGACACTGTAGCATTATGTGTATCTGAGTTGATTTATGTGCTCCTAACACTGCACAATCCAGCACTGCAATCACCCACCTAAAAGAAGCCCCTTCACACTGAGCTCCCTCAATAGTCTCTTAAGAGACCCTTTCATCCTGTGGAAGTGCCTCTGTCCACCAGCTTTGGAGGAAGCATTCTGGATTGAGCTCTGTGCCTGCTGCTAAACCAGATGAACCCTGAGCCTAGAGTTAAACATCCTCTTCCACATTCAGACAGGCATTCCTGGTGATGCTACGGGAACTATTGCTTTCCTCTACAGGAACTCAAAGCTGCAGTAAATACTTTCTTTTACAAGCTAAGCATTGCTTCCTTCAATGTTGGTTCCATTATCAAAGTGGATGCTGATGGGCTTTGCTCTTGACCTCAGTTCAAGCTCCCTGTGTTTCTCTCTGTAGTCCAAATAAAGAAGTAAATGCTAAAGGTGGCCTACAAACACTAATGTCTTGGGAAAGGGTGAAGAAAAACTGCTTATATTATCACACTGCTACTGTGTAAATTGTTAAAGCAAGGGACTAGGTTAGATGCTACATTTAGCATGCTATAAATCTGGAGGCTTCACTCTTAAATCCCAAGGCAAATGTTTTTCAGTCAACTCTTCTCTTTCTAGCCTTTTTCTCAGTCCTTGGTAACATGCAGCTATGCAGAAGCAGGAGCTGATACACCTCCATCACTGAGCCCTTTCTTTCCTTCCTCTCAGTCCTTGATAACATGCAGCTATGCAGAAGCAGGAACTGCTACACTTCTATCACTAAACCCTCTCTTTCCTCTCTCTCAGTCCTTGATAACATGCAGCTATGCAGAAGCAGGAGCTGCTACACCTCTATCACTGAGCCCTCTCTTTCCTCTCTCTCAGTCCTTGATAACATGCAGCTATGCAGAAGCAGGAGCTGCTACACCTCCATCACTGAGCCCTCTCTTTCCTCTCTCTCAGTCCTTGATAACATGCAGCCATGCAGAAGCAGGAGCTGCTACACCTCTATCACTGAGCCCTCTCTTTCCTCTCTCTCAGTCCTTGGTAACATGCAGCTATGCAGAAGCAGGAACTGCTACACCTCCATCACTGAGCCCTCTCTTTCCTCTCTCTCAGTCCTTGATAACATGCAGCTATGCAGAAGCAGGAGCTGCTACACCTCCATCACTGAGCCCTCTCTTTCCTCTCTCTCAGTCCTTGATAACATGCAGCCATGCAGAAGCAGGAGCTGCTACACCTCTATCACTGAGCCCTCTCTTTCCTTTCTCTCAGTCCTTGATAACATGCAGCTATGCAGAAGCAGGAGCTGCTACACCTCTATCACTGAGCCCTCTCTTTCCTTTCTCTCAGTCCTTGATAACATGCAGCTGTGCAGAAGCAGGAGCTGCTACACCTCCATTGCTGAGCCCTTTCTTACAGGGCAGGTTTTCTTTTATGCCCCACACTTCAAAAATAGCATAATCAGGCCAGCAAAGGGAACACAGATTGCTGCTCCTTAGGTCCTTCAGTTTAAGCTTCTGGGTTTGAAATACATCAGCCTTTCTAATTGGATATTAGCTCTGTTGCTGTTTCTTGATCATTTTACATATATCCATTTGCTCCAAACAGACTAAGATGAGAAAATGGGTCACACACCTACAACTGCTGAACAGATAGTATCTACCAAAGTGATATTTGTATGCACAAGATGATGTTGCAAATACTGAAATAAAATGCATGTTTCATGGCCTGTGAGCTAAATCACAAGAGAAGAAAAAAAGATGAGCTAATTAAAATACAAAGGTGAAAGACAAAATAAACATAACAAGCAATGAGCCAGATGACAGCATTCTTTAGGTCATTACAAGGAGGCTACCTCTCCATACGTGCTTCATAGAAGCACTCATCTCTGATAGGAAGATTTCTATTGTCTTCTGTAAAGGCTTTTAGTTTTATTGGCACCAATCCTACTTTCCAAATGTGCATTACATGGGTCAGTGCTGAGCACAGTGGAGTTTAGAGGCCATCTGGGGCCTTTATGGTGGACACTGCAGCTCAGTTGGTCACCCAGCCAAGTCCCTTTACAGTGGCTGAAGGAAGCTCTGACTTTTTGCTGATGTAGATGAGTCACAGGAAACCTTGCACTGCAAAACCTCAGAGATAAAGCCACTCACTGGAGTTCATCTTCCCCTGTACAACCCACATGCCTGCAGCCAAGCAGACAGACAAAAGAGACAGTTTGTCTCTTAAGTCTTAATTATTAATGCTTATCTTCTGCAGAAAATTCCAGCTTCTAGATACACCCCTGTAAAATCACTGAATGAGGAGAGGCTGAGGGAGCTGGGAGTGTGCAGCCTGCAGAGGAGGAGGCTGAGGGCAGGCCTCATTGCTGTCTGCAGCTACTTGAAGGGAGGTTGTAGCCAGGTGGGGTTGGTCTCTTCTGCCAGGCAAGCAGCAACAGAACAAGGGGACACAGCCTCAAGTTGTGCCAGGGGAGGTCTAGGCTGGATGTTAGGAGGAAGTTGTTGGCAGAGAGAGTGATTGGCATTGGAATGGGCTGCCCAGGGAGGTGGTGGAGTCGCTGTCCCTGGAGGTGTTGAAGCAAAGCCTGGATGAGGCACTTAGTGCCATGGTCTGGTTGACTGGATAGGGCTGGGTGCTAGGTTGGACTGGATGAGCTCAGAGGTCTCTTCCAAGCTGGTTGATTCTATGATTCACACCTAGGCACTCTGTGAATGAAAGACAAATGTCTGTGTTTGGGTCAATATACTTAAGGTAGAATGTAGGGGTTTGATAATGAAGAAATAGGACTGTGTCCTGAGCAGTGCTCTTGCCTTTAAAAGATGTGAAGGGACAGGACTATATTCCATTAGCAGGATAAGGCATGGCTGAGTGCTTGACTGCTCAGGAATGTCCAGTGATTTCTAGAATAGTGCTTTCAGGAAGGGAATTACTTTTATCACTTTCTCTTCTGTTTTCATAGAATCATAGAATCATGCAGGTTGGAAGAGAACTCCAAGCTCACCCAGTCCAATCTCTCACCCAGCCCTATCCAGTCAACCAGACCATGGCACTAAGTGCCTCAGCCAGGCTTTGCTCAAAAATTTCCAGGCACGGTGACTCCACCACCTCCCTGGGCAGCCCATTCCAATGCCAATCACTCTCTCTGCCAACAACTTCCTCCTAACATCCAGCCTAGACCTCCCCTGGCACAACTTGAGACTGTGTCCCCTGGTTCTGTTGCTGCTTGCCTCACAGAAGAGACCAACCCCACCTGGGTTATGAAGCAAATAATGAGATGCATTTTCCAATATTGTTCTCTTTTCCCCTTCTCTGTTTAAAAAGAAATGGCCCAGTTACTAGATATATACAGAACTAAGCCCCAGAAGCACTCTGAAGAAAGATCTTTGCTAACTTTAGTAGTCAGGAGTTTCTGCCACCTTTAGAATATCCTTGAATAGGTTTTTCAGGATAAGTTTGTTTATTAATTAAATCTGTCACACCAGGGACATGAGACCTTAGAGTGGCTTTCCAGTATCTGAAGGGAGCCTACAGGAAGGCTGGGGAGGGACTATTGACAAGGTCTGGTAATGTCAGGACAAGGGGGAATGGGTTTAAACTGGCAGAGGGGAGATTTAGACTGGATGTTAGGAGGAAGTTCTTTACAGTGAGGGTGGTGAGACACTGGCACAGGTTGCCCAGGGAGGTTGTGGAGCACAGAATCACCCAATGTGATCAAAGATCACATTGGGTGATTCTGTGCTCCACAACCTCCCTGGAGGTGTTCAAGATCAGGTTGGATGAGGCCTTGAGCAGCCTGCTCTAGTGGGAGGTGTCCCTGCCTATGGCAGGGGGTTGGAGCTGGATGATCCTTGAGGTCCCTTCCAACCTAAACCATTCTATGATTCTATGAGTAACATTCAGATTGTTTTAGAAAAGGACAACAAAGCCAATGTCACCTACTGACTACTGAAAGAAGCAGAGAAGAGAGTCTACAAATCCCCATTTCCACTTTCTTTGTCTCCCTTTGACCACTTCAGCTCACACAAATTCGCTGCCACACATTAAAATGCCAGGAGCAAAAGCCACAGCTGCTAAAAAGGAGGTACCAGAGAGTCAGTAAGTAACAAGGATGGGTTCTAAGACATGAAATGGATTAGGAATTCCAAATATAGGTTAGATTTCACTTATTTCAGCTCTCCTAGAGGGGATCTACTGTCTCCAAGTCCTTAAATTAAAAAGTCAGCAAAAGGATGTGCTGAATCCCAGATGTTAATTGCACAAACTCACTGGATTAGAACTGCAGATAATTAATTGCCACATTTTAATACACACTGAGCTAAATGAATGAGATTTCCAGTAGGCAGCTCTAAAGTCCAGCAGGAGAAGATTATTTCTTAAAATATGAGAGCCCTAGAGGCTGAAGTCATCTGAAATGTCTGATTTCACCAAGGTAGAGATGCTTGGGAGACTAGTGGAAAGAGCAAGTCAGGAGCTTCAGAATGTATAGAATGTATAGAATGTATAGAATCAATCTGGATGGAAGAGACCTCCAAGATCATTCAGTCCAACCTAGCTCCCAGCCCTAGCCAGTCCACCAGACCATGGAACTATGTGCCTCATCCAGGCTTTGCTTCAAAACCCCCAGGGATGGCGACTCCACCACCTCCCTGGGCAGCCCATTCCAATGCCAATCACTCTCTCTGCCAACAACTTCCTCCTAACATCCACCCTAGACCTCCCCTGGCACAACTTGAGGCTGTGTCCCCTTGTTCTGTTGCTGCTTGCCTGGCAGAAGAGACCAACCCCACCTGGCTACAACCTCCCTTCAAGTAGTTGTAGACAGCAATGAGGTCTGCCCTGAGCCTCCTTTTCTCCAGGCTGCACACCCCCAGCTCCCTCAGCCTCTCCTCCTAGGGTTTGTGTTCCAGGCCCCTCACCCGCTTTGTTGCCCTTCTCTGGACATGTTCCAGCACCTCAGCATCTCTCTTGAGTTGAGGAGCCCAGTGCTTCTGTATCCAGTGCAGCAGCTTGAGAGAATTGTATGCTGCTAAATTCCTTTTGGTGAGAAGGAAGCAGCTTTTCAGCTTTCAGAAACTGGCAGTCATTGTTCGCTACGCATCCTGGAAGGTCACATACACAAAATGCTCCATTAGATTTTGCTTTACACAACAACAACAAAAAAACCCAACCCACAAACACCCAACAGATATCACACATTTACTGCTGTGATACCATAATCTCATTGTCCCAGTTCTTAGGGATTCAGCTGGTCAGTTAAACCTCAGAGTAAAATAATGTAGCGACAGCAGAACTAAGATATAAACCTTTTTCAGGGGAAAAAAATACCTATTTTTATGATGACATTTTTATCTGGAAAGTGCATAAAGCTAAACCAAGAAGACTAACAGGGTAAGGAATTATTTTTGTCATTTATCAATGGTAGATATGGAAAACATCAACCACAGTACAAGCCACACTGTGGCTGGTGTTACCTGCTCATTAAAATCTCAAGTGAAAAAGAAAAGCAGAAGTAAATAGTGGCATACGCTTTAGAATCAGAATCAGTCAGGGTTGGAAGGGACCACAAGGATCATCTAGTTCCAACCCCCCTGCCATGAGCAGGGACACCCTGCCCTAGAACAGCCTGGCCAGAGCTTCATCCAGCCTGGCCTTAAACATCTCCAGCCATGGGGCCCCAACCACCTCCATGGGCAACCCAGTCCAGGCTCTCACCACTCTCATGCTCAACAACTTCCTCCTCACCTCCACTCTGAATCTCCCCACCTCCAGGTTTGCTCCATTCCCCCCTGTCCTGTCACTCCCTGATAGCCTGAAAAGTCCCTCCCCAGCTTTTTTGTAGGCCCCCTTCAGATACTGGAAAGCCACAAGAAGGTCACTTCGGAGCCTCCTCTTCTCCAGACTCAACAGCCTCAGCTCCCTCAGTCTGTCTTCACAGCAGAGCTGCTCCAGCCCTCTGAGCATCCTCGTGGCCCTTCTCTGGACACACTCCAGCATCTCCACATTCTTCTTGTAATGGAGGCTCCAGAACTGGATGCAGTACTCCAGGTGGGGTCTCAGCAGAGCAGAGCAGAGGGGGAGAATCACCTCCCTGGCCCTGCTGGCCACACTTCTCCTGATGCAGCCCAGGCTCTGGTTGGCTNCTCACTGCCCAGCCTGAATTTGTGCTTGGAATCACCCCAACCCAGATGCAGGACCTTGCATTTGG
>WAAF01000104.1:0-39309 GCA_013400475.1 Tricholaema leucomelas
CCCTAACATCCTATGATCCTATGAATGGAAAAGGTCTTCAAAGGTTGTGGGGAAAAAAATAACACTATTCAGTTAATTGAAAAAGTAGTAAGCTTTTTTCTGGAACTTTACTTGTGAACTTTGTGATGGGCTGCCTCTGGCTGGATGCCAGCTGCTCACCCAAGATGCTCTGTCACTCCCCTCCTCAGCTGGAACAAGGAAAAGAAAATATAATGAAAGGCTCCTGAGCTGAGCCTGGGGAAATAGTCAGGTCACCGTATATGGGATGCTAGTTTAACCTGTACTCTGAATTGTCTAAGTGATAAGAAAACAGAATTTTCAGCTTGTCGTGGCCAGGCCTCATTTCTTTTCTTTGGTAAGTAATTTTTCATCACATGGTAATGAAAGATCTTTCATCTGAAGGTCAATAAATAGTCAGCTTCCTGAGTATGAGGAGACCCTGAAAGGAAGCAGTCTAAAAGACACATGTGTTGCATCTAATCAGGCTGTTCCACGGCCTTCTATCTGCATGCCAAATCATCCAGTTTCACCTACTAACAAATTCTACTGCAGAAACATGGTTCAAAAGCACAAAGGCTTGCAATGGAGTAACGATAAAAGCAACAGGCAAGAGTAACAGGAATTTAAGTGGATATCTATAAGATAATACATTTAAAACCTTGATTTCCAGGTTATTACACTGGAATACCATTGAATTCAAGGCCTGTGCCATGTAATTTACATCTTGCACAGGAAAACTGGATAAAAAATATATCAATCTGAAACATAATGGTTTAATTTCACTTCACCCCTTGTGAGCTATGAGATCATAGAATCATAGAATCAAGCAGGTTGGAAAAGACCTCCAAGATCAGCCAGTCCAACCTAGCACCCAGCCCTAGCCAATCAACTAAACAACGGCACTAAGTGCCTCAGCCAGGCTTTTCTTCAACACCTCCAGGGACGGCAACTCCACCACCTCCCTGGGCAGCCCATTCCAATGCCAATCACTCTCTCTGGCATGAACTTCCTCCTAACAACCAGCCTAGACCTCCTCCACCACAGCTTGAGACTGTGTCCCCTTCTTCTGTTGCTGGTTGCCTGGAAGAAGAGACCAACCCCACCTGGCTACAGCCTCCCTTCAGCTAGTTGTAGACAGTAATGAGGTCACCCCTGAGCCTCCTCTTCTCCAGGCTAAACACCTCCAGTTCCCTCAGCCTGTCCTCACAGGACTGTGTTCCAGGTCCTTCACCACCTTCGTTGCCCTTCTCTGGACACATTCCAGTATCTCAGCATCTCTCTCTTGAATGGAGGAGCCCAGAACTGGACAGAGGACTCAAGGTGTGGCCTTACCAGAGTTAGAATAGGATATAATAGAATAGAATCAACCAGGTTGGAAGAGAACTGCAAGATCATCCAGTCCAACCTATCACCCAGCCCTATCCAGTCAACTAGACTATGGCACTAAGTGCCTCATCCAGTCTTCTCTTGAACACCTCTAGGGACGGCGACTCCACCACCTTCCTAGGCAGTCCATTCCAATGGCAAATCATTCTCTCTGTGAGAATAATCTGCCTTGTCCTGCTGGCCACATTGTTCCTGATCTAGACCAGGATGCCACTGGCTCTCCTGGCCACCTGGGCACACTGCTGGCTCATGTTCAGCACCCCCAGGTGTCTTTCTTCCTGGCTGCTCTCCAGTCCCTCTGTCCCCAGATGATACTACTCTATCATATTTCTCACTATTATCAATTTTTACATTTAAAACATTTCTAAACTCTGCAGATTTTTTATTGATTTAACCTAATTCTTCTCTTCACCAAGCAGTTCTATCATGTGAAATGTTGCTTGTGAAGTCAGATTTAATTTAGAAATCAAACTGGAGTAACCAGATTAAATAAAACTCAATTTCTTTAAAAAATGTTTACACTGTATGTTCAGTTCTGAAACTAATCTAGCAAATTGCTTCCCGGCTGCAATTCTGTATTTCATAGTTCATATCTTTATGTTTAATACGACATGATGGCAGTTTATATCAATACCCATTAATGTAGCATCAGATATTATGATACTGCAAACTGGGGGAACATAATGTTGGGAGATAGTTATTGCAGCTGAACTTCCGAACATGATACATAGGAGATCTATTTAAGATGAGGGCATTTTGATTAGAGAAACCAGCTGCATCTAATCAAATCTAAAGTGTTGACAAGGAGAAGAATGTGACCTACGGATTCTGTCTGAAGAGCTCTCGGTCCGTGCAGGAGAGCTGGACACACTGCTGCTTCGATGCGAGGATGGATGGCTGCCAGGTCTTCGGCCCTCTTCAAGGGAAGGAGCAGGAGAAGGGCTGTCTGGGACACGTTCCTAGACCCCACAGAAAAACAATTGCAAGAAAAAGGCGGTGTTAAACTGAAACTTTGTTTCCAAACATCATTTCCCTATACTACATCTCCATCTAAATTACAACCTATTCTTCCCTCTGCTGAGGTAAGGATTGCAGATTATTCTGAAATGAAACTTGGTAATTTTACAACATCAGACCTTATGTTTGAGTATGCAATATGAGTTCTGCTCATCCTGTCAGGCTTTTAAACTCTCTTCTGGGCCATTTATAAAAACAAGTGTTTTGTTTGACTTTTAGGGAGATTCCTCCCCTTTCCCCCCATTTCTCTCAGAACTGGAAATACAGTTTGGCTTACAGTTTTGATCCTTATAGGAGCAGGAGCAATGCACTTTCGTACATTTTATAAAAAGAAGGGTTTTGTCTGGGTTTTGAGGAGATTTTTTTTTCCTCCCTCATTTCTATCAGCACTATAAATACAGTTTGGCTTACAGTTTTGATCCTTATAGGAGCAGGAGCAATGCACTTTTGTACATAAATACAGATCAGACACTGATGCTTTAGCTAATGCTGAATTTTACTCCCAAAGGGGTTTCTTAATTAATGAGATCTTATGGAACTACTTATGGGTCATAAAGAAAATACAATATCCCTACTGAATCTATACAAGTAACATGGCTGATGAAAGTTCAAATGTCTGCTTATATCCTGGAGCAAAAACCTGGAATGAACTAGACTTTTGTAAAGAGTTGTATACGGTTAACACTCCAGGAGGAGTGTCCCTGAACTAGACACCTGATCTCAGGTGGTCCTGACCCCTCCCCAGAGGTGGGTCTGGACACCACCAGGTGATGGTTAGCCCACTCCCCCCTTCCTGTCCCATAAAAGCAGGGGGACTTCCTGTTCCTCTCTCTCTCTCTCGACCACTCCGCAGCTCTCTCGATCGCTCTCTGGACCACACTGCAGCTCTCTCTGCACCCCTGCATCTCTCCACACTCGTGGTCACCACCATCACAAACTCGGGTTGTATTTATACCTTTTGTATTTGTTATTCTTCCTTCCCTACACCTTTGTAACCTCCCTACCCTTGATACCCTTTTAAGTTATTGTTAAACGCTCCCTTTTTAACTTCCAAATCGAGTGAGATTGATTTATTTGGGTGTTGCTTACCTTTTCTCTCTACTTCTGCTTCCTTTCTTTGGGGAAGGAGGGGGGAGAGGGAAGGGCACTTTACAAATTGTCATTGGTTCTATCAAATTGATTAGAGTCTCTGGGAATTTAAGTCAGAACCCGAGACAAGAGTGTGGCCATATCACTACTTCAACATGAGGAAAAGCATCCGTTTATGCTTCTATAACCAAGAGAGTCTGGTGTGGTAGTGAGGAGGAGCTATGATGCACTTCAAGATGTTCTTTGACTTAGAAAATTAGAGCATGAGCATCGTGACGGTTTGAACTGCACTGCTGTCCTGTGATAGTTCTGTGGGAACTATCATTATGCATCTGACATTTACACAGAACTCTGACAGAAACAAGGAAAATTCTCTATCTTTCCTCAGTTTCTTTTTTATTTCATAGAATCATAGAATCAACCAAGTTGGAAGAGACCTCCAAGATCATCCAGTCCAACCTAGCATCCAGCCCTAGCCAATCAACTAGACCTTGATACTAAGTGCCTCAGCCAGTCTTTGCATGAACACCTCCGGGGACAGAGGTTCATCATAGCTCCCAATGCTGACAGCTCCAAAGACATTATGCCATTGCTAAAATATGTGAGAGATAGGTTGTTTTGATTAAATACTGATAAAACAAAATAGTTCCTGTAAAGAAAATACACTGGAAGGGCTGAAAATGCTAGGCCAGAGGGGTTATGGCTGTTTGTTTTTTTCCTTTTGATAAGTGAAATTTCTTCATACCTCATATTACTCTTGCAGCAAGTATTTTTCATTCACAGTACCAAGATGAATATTTCATCTTGAATACTGTGTTCAATTTTGGGCTCCCCAGTTTAAGAGGGACAGGGATCTGCTGGAGAGGGTCCAGCAGAGGGCTAGGAGGATGATGAGGGGACTGGAGGGCATGGCTTATGAGGAGAGGCTGAGGGACCTAGGACTTTTCAGTTTGGAAAAGAGAAGACTTAGAGGGGATTTGATAAATGTTTATAAGTATCTGAAGGCTGGCCAGGGTTTGGGGGGACAGACTCTGCCCACTTGCTCCCTGGGATAGGACAAGGAGCAATGGGTGTAAGTTGCAGCAAAAGAGATTCCACCTCAACACAAGGAGGAATTTCTTTACTGTAACAGTCACAGAGCACTGGAACCCCAGAGAGGTTGTGGAGACTCCTCTGGAGCCTTTCAAGGCCTGTCTGGATGTGTTCCTCTGTGATCTGTGTTAGATAGTGTTGTCCTGCTGTGGCAGTGGGGTTGGACTCGATGATCTCCTTGGATCCCTTCCAACCCCTAACATCTAGTGTGAGCCGGTGATCCTGTGATTTATTTCTCTAAATGCTTTCCTCCAGAACTTAGCAACATGACTATCTACAGTAATCGATAGATAAATGCTTGCTAAACTTGAGATTCTGATTGCAAAAGGATTCAATGGGTTTATTGATGGAGTGGGAGACATTTCAGAGCAACGTTTCAAGATATTTAAGTGGATTCCACTTTAATAGTCTCAGGGTTTTAAGTAAAAAAAACATTGATGAGGATAGTTTAACTGCATCATAGCTCTAGGCTTATTATGATTTTGATTGTGTTTATATGTCCATGAACTGGGTATTCAAGAGGAGGATTATAATGCAGATGTTTTCAGAAGGTAGAAGATTTATTTCATTAGATTTAGGAGGATTTAAGCATGCACAGCGCACAGATTTGGTATAAATTGGAACACGGTATATTTAATCATTCATTTAATGTATAATTTCACTGTTTGGCATACAATGTATTGTTCTTAGAAGGGTTTCATTAAAATGAAATCCAGTGAGCACATAAGATTTGAATACAGAGCTGCAGAGTAAATTAATTTATTTAAACAGCTTAATTTGTTTATCCTATTTATTTATGTGTGCTTTTACAGCACGTATTATGAGACGGAGAGAGCAAAAAGAATGCACAGGACAACAAAATGTAATTACTGCACAAACGAAACAGATAATGAGTTCTGTTCACATCGAATAAGACATAGCAGAGGAACGCTCTATGTACTGGCTTTACCAATTCATCTGTAAGATGTATCATCCCTGGAGGTGTTTAAGGGCAGGCTGGATGAGGCTGTGGCCAGGCTACTCTAGGGTAGGGTGTCCCTGCCCATGGCAGGGGGGTTGGAACTGGATGATCCTTGTGGTTCCTTCTAACCCTGTCTGACTCTATGATTCTATGATTCTATACCCTTTAAAACCTAAAAAAAATGGGATTTAACTATGCAGAAATGAAAAGCAAATTAATATTGTAACTCACTTTTTATATCTTTGCTTTATAAGACAATGATCAATAACACAGGGTACAACAATTTTTTTGTCTTTATCAAAACTACCTGCAGTAACAAATGGAAATGCTACTAATAATAAACTGATGGAAATGCTACTAATAATCGTACTGCAGTGTGTCCAGAGAAGGGCCACGAAGATGATCAGAGGGCTGCAGCAGCTCTGCTATGAGACAGACTGAAAGAGTTGGGGCTGTTCAATCTGGAGAAAAGCAGGCTCCAAGATTACCTTCTTGTGGCCTTCCAGGATCTGAAGGGGGCCTACGAAAAAGCTGGAGAGGGACTTTTTAGGCTCTCAGGGAGTGACAGGACTTGGGGGAATGGAGCAAAGCTGGAGGTGGGGAGATTCAGAGTGGATGTGAGGAGGAAGCTGTTCAGCATGAGAGTGGTGAGAGGCTGGAATGGGTTGCCCAGGGAGGTGGTTGAGGCCCTATGCCTGGAGGTATTTAAGGCCAGGCTGGATGAGGCTGTGGGCAGCCTCATTTTGGGTAGGGTGTCCCTGACCATGGCAGGGGGGTTGGAACTAGATGATCTTTGTAGTCTCTTCCAACCCTGACTGATTCTATGATTCTAAATACTCTGCACTTCTAAAAAGTCATAATGATAAACTGATTGTGCTGGATTCTCAATAAAAAGTGTCTTCCTTACTAGACATTTTGTGTAGAAAAGATTATTTTTGTTCTATGGTGTGGCCGTTTGAGCTAGATTTCTAGAGAGAGATGAACATTCCAGAGATAGGCCACAGAATGGCAACAATGGATAAGTTAATATAATTTCATCGCAGCATCAAGAGCTTTATGCATGGAAGCACAGATTAGACCTCCCCCTTGCTGCTTTCTGCTGCTTCAGCTGCGCCTGCTGCTGTCCTTTCCTGTTGCTATTTTGGCTGCTGCTGCTTTGGCTGCTGCTGCTTTTGCTGCTTCACCACTGCTTGACCCCTTCCCCATCTTTGTATAAGATTATTATATTTCTCTAGTAGTTTATTGTTCCTGTTGCAGGAGGCCAATGGGCACAGCCCCACAGATCAATATGATCACAGCGATGCCACATGGACTCCACACGATTCAACGTGAATCTTACCGGAGACCTTTACTGTTTGTTCTGACTCCATTTATATAGTCTGGAGCATAGAGCACACATCTACACATTAGCATAATCTAGGCAAGAACAACCCAGTCTTTTACATACATCATGCCTTGTTCTTCTCATTAACCAGATGCTCACTTATCCATCCTATCCCCAGATAAGGCATCCTGCAGCTGTGGGAACCAAGGTCGGAGTGCTCGGTCTGCTTGCTATTATTCCTTCTCACATTGCATTCCCACAATGTATTTCTCCTTATACTGTTACATTTAAACTACAAGAAATACAGTTTCATTTTTCCCTAGCTTTTCTCCAAAAAAAAACCATGTTGTGGTGAGTTTATTCTACTGGGGGAGGGATCCACCCTAACCTGAGACGTACGGTAAAATACTAACTTTACATTTAGACTTCAATCTCTTTCCCAACAAATTAAATATGCAGAAATGCACTCAGTATTATAACAACTCAGATCATCAGAGCTATTTTACAACTTATTCAAAATGCCACTTTTGTACAAGTCTGCACAACACAGTGAAGAAACAAAATTTACTGTTCTAATGCTCACAACAGAAATCACCTAGGATACTGTCCACAGTCCAGAGTTTTCTTTCTAAAACTCGTCTACTTCCAGGAGAAACTTAATTCCACTCAATTAAAGATATCTCTAGAGAATCTGGTGTTGGCTTGTACAGTAATTAGGTTCATTGTCTCCCAAAAAGCTGAACAAATAAATAAATATCTGAGTGACTGCTTTGCTGGAATTGAATATGAAGAGGAAACCGCAGGGTTCAGATTGAAATGAACACATCTGAATATAAGTATCTAAACACAGTTTTGACATGAGCTAGAATTGAAACTTCAGCGATCTGTGTGATGGTTTGGGTGTTACCCACCCCCACCCCCCACACACACCCTTTGGAAAATCACCCAGACTAAACTGAGCAGCTCTGGAAAATTGAGTGAAGCTTCATATTTACAGCTTAGCACAATATCCAAGCAGGTATTTACAATAGATGCAGCTATAGACAGAAATAGACAAGTTAAAAGTGATACAGAAACACAACAGCCCTCCCAGAAACCTGAGTCCCCAGGAGGGGCTCTCAACCACCCTTCCACCTTCCCCCTACCCCTCAATCTTACCCAAGATCTTGCCTTACGTTTAAGGAAGTATGGAGAGTCAGCCAGGGGGATTAGGAAGCAGGTGGATTTAGCCACAAAGACGGCAGGTCAGGTTAGAGAGAGATAGAAGTTGAGCCCAAGGCCCAGAAAGCAACTGTGTTATCTATGTTTTTGTTCTTGTTCTTATACATCTCAGTAAGCCTATGAGTGAAGCAGACATCACCACTGCTTCCCTTTCACAGCCTGTAACCTAGTTCTTCTCACCAAAACATTCTAGCTAGCTTCAGACTAGCACAATGTGTATCTAGGATTCTACACAAAGGGGTCCTCTCCTTTCCAGTCAGATGTGATACAGACTACGAAGTCAGTGAATCCTTCTCTAAAACCAATTATCTACAGCTCCATGCAGCTGCTCGTATCTGACCCATCAAAGCCACTGAGGGGTTTTGAGATGACTACCTACACTGGCTCAAAAGCTATGACCTACAAAAGATCTGCTGCTTTCTAGAGTGGAAGCAGGAATCCAAAACAACTTTCTTTGCACATACTAGGTGATGATCTGAATAGTTCCCAAATCTTTATTGACAATATTTACCAGAAAACAAGAAAAACCAAGATTATTTAACACCTATAAAACATAACTTTCACTAACTACTTTTATTCTCTCCTTTTTTTTTTTTTTTTTGCTTCCTTATTTGTTTCTACAGGGACTAGCAAGTAAAAAGCAGTGTGAAAAATTCAGGACACATGTAGTAATTTTAGATATGGTTGACTAACTTTTTTTAATTGGTAAGACTCCAAACTATGCATCAGGAGTGGAGGCTATGCTAACCAATGGCCAATCAGCATCAGTAAGTTTGCAAACGACACCAAGCTAGGAGCAGGTGTTGATCTGTTGGAGGGTATGAAGCCCTGCAGAGGGACCTTGGCAGGCTGGATGGGTGGGCAGAGGTCAAAGGGATAAAATTTAACAAGGCCAAGTGCAGAGTTCTGCACTAGGGCCACAACAACCCCAAGCAGCACTACAGGCTGGGGACAGAGTGGCTGGAGAGCAGCCAGGAAGAAAGAGACCCGGGGGTGATGGTAGATAGCTTAACATGAATCAGCAGTGTACCCAGGTGGGCAGGAATGCCCATGGCATCCTGGTCTGGATCAGGAAGAGTGTGGCCAGTAGGACAAGGGAGGCTATTGTTCCCCTGTACTAAACACTGGTCAGGCCACACCTTGAGTGCTGTGTCCAGTTCTGGGCTCCTCAATTCAGGAGAGATGTTGAGGAGCTGGAACATGTTCAAAGAAGGGCAACGAAGCTGGTGAGGGGACTGGAGCACAGCCCTGTGAGAAGAGGCTGAGGGAGCTGAGGGTGTGCAGCCTGGAGAAGAGGAGGCTCAGGGGCAGACCTCATTGCTGTCTACAATTACCTGAAGGAAGGCTGTAGCCAGGCAGGGTTGGTCTCTTCTGCCAGGCAACCAGCAACAGAATAAGGGGACACAGGCTCAAGTTGTGCCAGGGGAGGTCTAGGCTGCATGTTAGGAGGAAGTTCTCAGAGAGAGTGATTGGCATTGGAATGGGCTGCCCAGGGAGGTGGTGGAGCTGCTGTCCCTGGAGGTGTTCAAGAAAAGCCTGTCTGAGGCACTTAGTGCCATGGTCTAGTCGACAGGGTGCTAGGTTGGACTGGCTGATCTTGGAGGTCTCTTCCAACCTGGCCGATTCTACGATTCTATGATCTCTTGCCTATTTAGCCCTTCCGCACATGTTTTTAGTCTCTGCTTTTTCCTTCATTCTAGTGTGCTTCTCCATAAGACTCATCTATTAGACTTAGTCATCCTTTAATTTTAGGCATGGACTGAGCTCTAGGCATGTAACCAGGTACAGGTATAGCTATTTAAAACTATTCCAGCTGTCTTGGTGCTCTTCTGTGTTGAAAAACTCCTTCAAGGTTGTTTGTGTTTTATGCCATTGAAGTGCAAAGGATAAAATAACTTATTTTCAGTGCCACGTTTTTCTATAGTTTAGGCAACCTCATATGGAGGAAAAGAGATGTGACATACACTTCTTACACTTTAGATTTGAAATAACCAACAACAGCCAGCTTTTACTCAGGAATAGTTTATAATATTCTAACCTTTCTGGGAAGGCACATGGCTGCTAAGCATTTTTTGTGGTAAATTTATAACAATCTCTTTCACAACAACCAAAACACAGACTTCTTACTCGTCGGTTCCTTATTGACCTACTTTGAACCTGTGTCAGAAGTATTCCAGGAATGGGTTTCTTGTAAAATGGCATAAACTCATTTGGCATTGTATTAGTTCTATGAGTGAAAGAAGTTGATTCATTTGGTGTCTTTTGTATTCCTTGCAAAAGGTGTTTTATTTTACAGTTTCACTTTTCCTCTAGTTTAGTCTAAGTCACTACAAAATTGCAAACTGACAGTCCAAAGAGGTGAATTGAACTCATAATTATTTCCTAAACACCTCACCCACTGCTATAAAATTTGTTATCAAACTGAGCCAGTGCTGTAAATTTTCATTTCTATTTCCTTATTTGTGTACTATCCCTACAATTGCTAAAGAAGCTGATGTATGTCATCTGACTCACCTTGATCCTAGACATACTTCTAATCCTAATTAAAATCCATGAGTACAAATGTTTTGCTTGGTCATTAACAACACCATTGTTTCAAACAGTAGATCTGTTTCCTATAAAGAACTCCTTGTGAGTATCCTACACTTACTTAAAAAACTTACAGTTACTTAAGGACCATTTCCAATTAATCTGATGTGTATTTTACTTTTATCATTGTCATTTTTCATTGATCCTACTTTGCTGTTTCAATCACCAGAATACTGAGAACTGATAACATTAAAAGTAGAAAGAGATAAACAGACAAAAAGATTTCTTTGATATTTCTTATAGCCCTGTTTACTTTCCTGGATTATTTGGAATATCAGTGGCAGTTAACTGATGGGAAGTCCAAACAGGAGAGTGAGGCAAACCTTTAACATTATCATAGCATCACAGGATGTTAGGGTTTGGAAGGGACCCAAGGAGATCACTGAGTCCAACTCCCCTGCCACAGCAGGACAATATTATCTCACTCAGATCACAGAGGAACACATCTTGAAAGTCTCCAGAGAAGGAGACCCCACAACCACTCTGGGGACCCTGTGCCAGTGCTCTGGGACCCTTACAGTAAAGAAGTTCCCCCTTGTGTTGAGGCAGAACCTCTTGTGCTGCAATTTACACCCATTGCTCCTTGTCCTATTCCAGGGAGCAAGTGAGCAGAGCCTGTCCCCCCCCTCCTGGCCAGCCCTCAGATACTTATAAACATTTATCAAATCCCCTCTAAGTTTCTCTTCTCCAGACTAAATAGCCCCAGGTCCCTCAGCCTCTCCTCATAAGCCATGCCCTCCAGTCCCCTAATCATCCTCGTACCCCTCTGCTGGACCCTCTTCAGCAGATCCCTTACAGGAAAGAAGTTCCCCCTTGTGTGACACAAACACTTCCCCCAGTGTCACACAAACACTTCTGTTACTTATTAAATCTACTTGATATTGAGGGTCTATAGTAATGCCATTGGAATACAAGTATGGGTAAGGGCACTGCAGCTCTCTAAATTGAAAGTTTTGTATGTGGTAGGTGCATTTTTGGAGGAGATAAATGTCAAATTCTTCAATGCTTAGGATTTGTCCTTTGGATCAATTTGCACCAAGATAAGGGATGTTCGAAATTTGGCCCTTAAGAATGTATTGAATCATAGAACCATAGAATCAATGAGGTTGGAAGAGACCTCCAAGCTCAGCCAGTCCAACCTAGCACCCAGCCCTATCCAGTCAACTAGACCATGGCACTAAATGCCTCTGGCAGGGTTTTCTGCAACGCCTCTAGGGATGGCAACTCCACCACCTCCCTGGGCAGCCCATTCCAATGCCAATCACTCTCTCTGGAAAGAACTTCCTCCTAACATCCAGCCTAGACCTCCCCTGGCACAACTTGAGCCTGTGTCCCCTTGTTCTGTTGCTGGCTGCCTGGCAGAAGAAACCAATCCCCACCTGGCTAAAGCCTCCCTTCAGGCAGTTTTAGATAGCAATGAGGTCTGCCCTGAGCCTCCTTTTCTGCAGGCTAAACACCTCCATCTCCCTCAGCCTCTCCTCACAGGGCTGTGCTCCAGTCCCCTCACCACCTTCGTTGCCCTTCTCTGGATGCATTTCAGCCCCTCAACATCTCTCTTAAATTGAGGAGCCCAGAACTGGCTTGCTCATTTTCCTTTAAGAGAGTGTTTCCTTTCAAGTCCACCACCACTCTGACATTAGACATTAAAATGTACTCTGCTCCACCATTTCTGTATTGCTGTATCCTTCATCCTTTCTGTGGCTATTGTTTGTGCTTTTTTGGCAACAATTACAGGAGAAAAAGACAGAAACATTAAATTACAATAAGAACACACACTGCCAAAGAAAAAGTGGAGCAGTATCTTTTAGCAGCTACCTTAGCAAATTGGCTACATAGATACAGACATATATAAAACATTAGAAACAAATACACAACACAATCAACAATGTGATAAATTCAGAAAATCAGCAAAATTTAGTCTCTTGTATTTAATATTCAGTGGAAAACTAGAGTGTCATCAATCACTTTTTCAGGTGGAGGTATTTGTTTCTTCTCCTTTATGAATTCATTCTGTTAGTATCAGTAACACCACAAGCAGAAACTGCCATTTTTGATTACGGCACGTTGCTCTGTTCTAACTTGTACAACGAAGAATTTTTTCCAGTTGCTATTAATAGGAAGTATGTGCTTTATATTTTCATATTATCTTTTTGCTGAGTGAAAAAAAAAATGATGTGGTGAAACTGCTAACAAGCTAAGCCTTTGAAACCATGGGTAGGCGATGAAAGCCACCTCATGTCTAAAGCATCCCTAGGTCACAGCTGTCACGCTCACTGCAATTCATTGCTGTCACAATCTGCTGTCCCTGCTTGTTGTTGCTCTCCTCTTATTCATCCAACTCATATATCTAAACATTCCATTACAAAAAGACATCTAATGTTCATCTCATGTTCAAAAGGGCAAAACACTCTTCTGAAATATAATTCTGAAGATTTTAGAGCTCAGAGTTCACTGCCAAATCTAAGGTGTTGCTTTGTAAAGCTTCCCTTACAATTTTGTCTTTGTCTCATCTCCTGAACATAGCAGAATTAAATGTTTGGTTAGTGCATTATCTCAGCTTTATTCCAACTTCTTATCATGAAGAAATGAAATATTGCCCAGTAACAGAAAGGCATTTGAAGCTTTGTGAGTTTAAAGATAACAGCACTAACTGTGAACTCAGTGAATTGGAAGGAAAGGTCAGCAAGTCATCTACTGTGGCACTGTTCACAAAGGCAATTCTTCTATCCAGTGAACCAGATTGTTTATAATAGGAAGACTCAGATTTTTCTAAGACTTAATTTTGTTCTCTGTTACATAATTAGATAAGATTATTATTATTGATTTACTTTTCAGAGTAGAAATTTCCCATATGTGTTCAAACTTTCAAGCAGAGTTTAAACCTGCAAACATCTTGTACTCAGATTTCAAATTTATGCATTTCAGGTTATGACTATGAACTTCAGGATGAGAGAGCCACACAGTTTTCAAGTCACCTTGTGGAAACACTGACTTAAGTAAAATTAGGGTTAAAAAAATGATCCAGAAGATAACAAAAAAAAACCCCAAAACTCAAAAGGCTAAAAAGAAAAATCACAAAGGAAGATATGACTCTAATAACAGTTTTGTAACAGAGAGCAATTGAACTATTTATCCATTCCAGTAAAAATAAAGAAAAGGGAGGTTTGACCTTCTCACTTACATCTGTTCTCTAAGATATTTCTTTTGATTGCAGTGTTATTATTCATAAACTTTACATTGCTAGTACAAGGTTCAAAAAGTCTGCTGATTATAGTTTTCTGCTCAACTACACACTGCATATAATGCAATGGACACCAAAATCACAGCCTCTGACTATGCCTAGTGAGGAACAGGTAAATTGCCAGTGACATTATGTCCATGCTCATAGTAAGAAAATCCTCATAGCAATGATCTCATGCATTCATGTTACTGGGGTTTATGTTTCAGTCCAGTACAGTTAAAAATAGGAACATGATTACTTGGTCACGCTATCTGTATCTGCATGACCATATTCATCTGCCATAGACAAAACCAGGGGACATAAATCAAGGCATATGTTGTACCACAAAGGGAGTGAAAGAAAGTAGGAAAGTCCTGCAGAGTAAGCTCCTTAGCCCTTACTGTATTATAGAATCATAGAATCAGTCAGGGTTGGAAGAGACCACAAAGATTATCCAGTTCCAACCCCTCTGCCGCAGGCAGAGACACCCTACCCTAGATCAGCCTGGCCACAGCCTCATCCAACCTGCCCTTAAACACCTCCAGGGATGAGGCCTCAACCACCTCCCTGGGCAACCCATTCCAGGCTCTCACCACTCTCATGCTCAACAACCTCCTCCTCACCTCCACTCTGAACCTACCCATCTTCAGCTTCACTCCACTCCCCCTAGTCCTGTCACTCCTTGATATCCTGAAAAGTCCCTCCCCAGCTTTTCTGTAGGCCCCCTTCAGATCCTGGAAGGCCTCAAGAAGGTCACCTCGGAGCGTCCTCTTCTCCAGACTGACCAGCCCCAACTCTATTGAAATAACTATGTGTCAAGACCTTACATTTAGAAGTGAGTTCTGAGTGGCAAATTAACACTTGTGTTTATCTATTACAGGCAGTACAAACGTATTGTGGGCAATGTGTCACAGGCACTGACCAAAGAAGACACAGCAGCACTTAGGTAGCATTTCCTTCAGTTTCTACCCAAATGCCCCAAAAAAATCCCAAACTAATGATGCAAACTTTAACAAATTTACATATCACCCTACAGTGAACATGCTTTTCTAATTGGAACTTAGTTCAAACCATTTCATTGATTTTTGTCTGTTTGTCCACATCTTTTCAATTGATGGTTATCCACAAGCAAGGGGGGAACATGAAACCTGGGTTGCTAAATAGCTTGCACGTGACATTATGCAAAGAGCTGCACAAAAATTGGCAGCTATGATGATTTTATTAGCATGAACATGGGGTAGTTGCATTTGCAGAAGTGACAGAGATGAATAGTGTAGGTTATTAATGCAAACAAATGCTTTTGGAAAACAAAAAGCAATTTTTCCAGTTGCAAAGTGCTGCTAAAATGTTTCAGAGAACTAAAACTGGTAGGTACTCTTACAATTTTCAACTAGATTATAAGGACATTATCTTTCAAACTAGATGAGCTACAAGAATGAACTGGTTAAGAAGTTAAGGAATTCTGGGATAAGGAAAATTTTCTGGTATGGCACTGCCTGTGGTTAAAGTATTACACAGAGTTACATAATGATGGAGTCTTCCTTTCAGAGTTCATATTTTTAAGCCTACTAAACAAGGTTAAATCAAATAAGTCAGAAGTAGTTTAACTCCAGCAAAAGGTCCAGCAATGTTCCTATAACAGGGCGAGATACTGTGAACACATCAGGACCCAATTTCCACAAAAGGAAACCTTTATGGCATAGCCTAGGAGCTATGTTGTACTTCAAACGTATCTGATTTTGGTAACTGGAGACAAGGATCAGGTGTCACATCGGTGTATATTCCCACAGACATATTTAAATGCAGGCCAGAGTAACTTAACTTTAACAGCTAGAACTAGCTTGTAAATCAACTTTACAAGCTGCAAGTCAGCTTGCCAAATTTTAGAAACAGAAGGTTACAAATGCTCGTGAAGGTCAAATTTTGTACTCTTACATATGAAATCTAAATAGCTCACAGAAAATAAAAGCAGGGAAAACAGTAGGTAAAACAGTGAAAACAAAGTTTTGTTGCCTTATTAACTCAGAGTTGTCAGATGTCATTTAGCATGTGCTCCATCTCAACCTTAATTTTTCAGATAGCTCTGTAACACCAGTGGCCGTGGTTCCAATTAAGAAAATAAATTCTGTGGGTTTAGAGAACTTTACTATCATCTAACTCTCAGTATACACTGAAACAGTGAAAAAAAAAACCAAAATAAAGTTGCAAAAATCACCATGTAGTCAAGCAGTTAGTGGGAAGCAAAGGATTTATATTCTAGAGGTAAGGGCAAGATTGAAGTTAGGATGGAATCTAGCCTGCCTGACATATCACCTGACCAATTCTTCTCAAATCAATGTCATAGAATCACAGAATTGCAGAATCAACCAGGTTGGAAGGGACCTCCAAGATCATCTACTCCAACCTATCACCCAACCCTGTCCAACCAACTAGGCCATGGCAAAAAAACTTACCCAGTGTCACACAAACACTTCTGTTACTTATTAAATGTACTTGATATTGAGGGTCTATAGTAATGCCATTGGAATACAAGTATGGGTAAGGGCACTGCAGCTCTCTAAATTGAAAGTTTTGTATGTGGTAGGTGCATTTTTGGAGGAGATAAATGTCAAGTTCTTCAATGCTTAGGATTTGTCCTTTGGATCAATTTGCACCAAGATAAGGGATGCTTGAAAATTGGCCCTTAAGAATGTATTGAATCATAGAACCATAGAATCAACGAGGTTGGAAGAGACCTCCAAGCTCAGCCAGTCCAACCTAGCACCCAGCCCTATCCAGTCAACTAGACGATGGCACTAAATGCCTCAGGCAGGGTTTTCTTGAACACCTCCGGGGATGGTGACTCCACCACCTCCCTGGGCAGCCCATTCCAATGCCAATCACTCTCTCTGGCAAGAACTTCCTCCTAATATCCAGCTTATGCCTTCCCTGGTACAACTTGAGACTGTGTGTCTTAACTCCCCATGTCATTAAAGGTGAAAAAAGAATGCCACAGTATGTCTAACATTTGAAAGTGTAGGTACAAATTAGGTCATTGGCCTGTATTTTTCTAGGTCGACAGTAATATATACTTGTTAACTTTTAACTGCATGTTTCTTTATGATTCTGGGTTTATGTTAAGGAAAGCAGGATTACAAGTGTGTTGGAAGTTTCCATAAAATTAAGACCTATCCACTGCTTAAACCATCATGAACTTCAAAAGTTTTGCAATTCTTAATTTAAAGGTCCAGGAGATTGCAATTTCTTCCACTTTTTGTCAAAGGAATTGCATTAATGGACATGCTTCCAACATAGCCCTAAAATACCAAATAGCCTTGCCTTCGCATGTCTAACACATGAACATTACATATAAGCATGAAAAAGAAGTGTGAAAAGAATCACAGAATCAGAGAACCTGAGAGGTTGGAACGGGCCTCCAGAGGTCATCAAGTCCAACCCCCCTGCCAAGGCAGGATCATTTCCATCCTGCACTCTGCTTATTTCTGGATTTGATTCTTTCCTGCACAGAAGCCTCATCAGACAGAGCTCTCCATCTATGATGAGTCTGTGGATGAAAACAGCACAGACATCAAGAACTTGGAGGAGGTTAGTGCCAGGGGTCATCTCTTCAGCTACGGACATCAGGTGGAAAGCAGAAGTCGTGGTTGGGATGGGTTAGATAGGAAGTCTCCAGCACTGCTGCCAAGCAAAGTGCAATAGGAATGCTTGAAAAGAAGTGTGGCCAGCAGATCCAGAGAGGTGATTCTGTCACTCTTCTCCATTGAGACTTTGCCTGGAGTACTGTGTCCAGCTCTGGAGTCCCCAGTACAAGAAAGATGTGGACAGAGATTATCAGAGAGCTGGACCACCTTCCCTGTCATGATGATCTGACAGCTGGGGTTACTCAGCTTGGAGAAGAGAAGGTTTCAGGGAGACCTTATAGCAGCATTTCAATATCTGAAGTGGACCTGCAGGAAGGCTGGGGAGAGATTGTTTAGAAGAGGTTGCAGTGATAGGATGAGGGGTAATGGTTTGAAACTGGAGCAGGATAGATTTAGGCTGGATATCAGAAGGAAGTTCTTCGCAATGATGGTGGTGAAATACCAGAACAAGTTTCCCAGAGAAGTGGTGAAGGACCCATCCTTGGATACTTTCAAGGTCAGATTTGATGGGTCCCTGAGCAACTTGATCTAGCTAAAGAGGTCCCTCCTCACTGCAGGGAGGTTGGACAAGATGACCTTTGAGGGTCCTTTCCAACCTGATGCATTCTAAAACATTATGTACTCTATGTATATTATTCATTAGAACTAAAGAAAGGTAACATTTAAAATGCAGACACCTAAATAAATGTCAAATGCAATTATAAGTATCTAGTGGTATGGGAGAAAGCCTATAAACATAAAAAGATATCATCTTCAGTCAGAGGACTCCAAACCTCTGCTAAATACCTCTATAACCCGATCAATATAGTTACAAGCAGTAAACAAACTGAAATGGGTAGTCAATTTCAGATATCAGATATTTTTGAGAGATCAGGAATAGTGTGGCCAGTTGGACAAGGGAAGTTATTCTGCCCCTGGACTCAACACTGGTCAGGCCACACCCCGAGTGCTGTGTCCAGTTCTGGGCCCCTCAATTCAAAAGAGATGTTGAGGTGCTGGAACATGTCCAGACAAGGGCAATAAAGCTGGCGAGGGGACTGGAACACAGCCCTGTGAGGAGAGGCTGAGGGAGCTGGGGGTGTGCAGCCTGCAGAAGAGGAGGCTCAGGGCAGACCTCATTGCTGTCTACAACTACCTGAAGGGAGGCTGTAGACAGGTGGGGTTGGTCTCCTCTACCAGGCAACCAGCAACAGAACAAGGGGACACAGTCTCAAGTTGTGCCGAGGGAGGTCTAGGCTGGATTTTAGGAGGAAGTTGTTGGCAGAGAGTGATTGGCATTGGAATGGGCTGCCCAGGGAGGTGGTGGAGTCGCCGTCCCTGGAGCTGTTCAAGAAAAGCCTGTCTGAGGCACCTAGTGCCATGGTCTAGTTTAGTTGACTGGATAGGTCTGGGTGTTAGGCTGGACTGGATGATCTTGGAGGTCTCTTCCAACCTGGTTGATTCTATGATTCTGTTCTATGATCTCTCCGGCCTGCAGGTTATTTGGTCTGTTCTGTGCAAGTTGATTGTATTCTGTTCTGGGCTTTGGCAATTTAGGTTCTGCACAGGTGAAGTATCAAGTCTTTTAGCTTTCTTCAGATAATTTGTACTTTTTCATCTGAAATGCTTAAAAGCTGGAAGAACAGCCTCTTCTAATTTAAGAGTAAATGCTGCCTTGACATCTTGAACAGGGCCACAAATTACAGACGATGAAATATGAGAAATTATAAAGTTGTGCATTCTCTATGCGAATGTTTCAACTTGAGTACTGCTTTGATACAGACTTAGAGAGAAGGAGAACTAAGATAACACTGGCCACCAGCAGCCTACTGCGCTGCCAGAGCTATAGGGTTTCTCATAGGTACTGACTTTATGACTTACCTTATAACATTTGACCCCTGTTCACTTTTGTATTTATGACAGTTGTGAGCATCTTAGAACACTCTGCATTGGGTTTTTTGTTTGTTTGTTTTATTTTTAATATAGTTACCTTAATAACAGACGTCTCAACTCTGGATGGAGGACTCTGCACTTGTGCTGCTGCTGCCATGTTGGCGATAGTACTAAGGTGATTCATCTGGCTCATTGCCATTGTGACAGATGCTGGAGGTAGGCTCACAGGAATTAATGGGTGGGGCATCATCATAAAAGGAAGTTCCAATCCTAGTGGGGAAAAAAAAAAGGGGGGGGAAAATAGGTTTATGTATCTTTTAAAAACACTTTTTTGTTTTTCTCCTGATGGACAATAATCAAGTGATGGGTGACGAGATGGTTCACGTTGCAGGACAAAGCACCTCTATGTCAATGCTCTTCTGGGATATGCATAGGTAAACCACGGAGAGTTTCTAGCCACAAGGCGAGGCTATTAGACCTCTTAGTTTGCTCATATCACTGTAACATATGATATCATTGCTAAGCAATGGCTGTTTATTATCTTTTTTAATATCTGCTGTAAGGTGCCTTAGCAATGCATTATCATGCCACTGATGCAGCTATTTTAAGTATCGATTTTATTGCATATGTATTTGCTCTTTATTGTCTCCGCTTCCCTTGCTTAATACTTTGAAGGAAGTGTTCTGATATTCCCCACATATTTATTTCTCATAGCCTATTTATATAAACACAAAATAAAGACAGGAACTGGAAAACTGCTGATGTTAGTGCTGAAAGATGTCAACCCGTACCATTTGGCAGAAGGTGGTTCTGTTGAAGAGGGTTGAGAGGATGGCTAACTGGAACATTATGCTGTCCAGGCAAGTTGGGGTGGTTAACAGAGGCCTGTGATCCTTGGGTGGGGGGAGATTGAAGTTTTTCTTTATCCCAAGAACCATCACTGCTGCCTGTGGGGAATGAATATATATTATTTGGATGAAGGAAGACTCCAATTTTCAATGTCTGAATTTGCATGGAAGGCCACCACTCTAAACATTTTTGCAAGTGGCAATGTTTTTAATGGTTGGTTGGTTTGTTTTCATATTTTAGGTTGGGGGAAGAACTTTCAGCTGGTTATTTTTTTTTGCCACCCTCTGAAAAAAAGATATGTAAAGATAACATTTTTAAGTCAAGAGCTAGAATGCAAACCTAAAAGTGTTATAGTCATGCTCATCCACATGAACTTTATGTTTGATGCATATTTCACATACACTTTTGCCATTGCTAGAAAGTAAAACTATATATGGCATTTGATTTACACATGAGACAATTTTGCCTGCAAAATGTCTAAAAAATGAATATTGCCTGTTATGCTAACAAAAATTCAAACCAGTTATACATCTTTCTGCATTTCTGAATAAATGAACATTATAGGAAGCAAGTAAAAAAATAATCTACTGAGGGCATGCAATGGTTTGGGTGTTATCTGCCCCCCCCCCCCTTAAGAAAATCACCCAGGCTAGACTCAGTGGCTGGAAATTAAAGAATGAAGCTTTATACGCACAGCTTGGTACAAGATACAAGCAGATATTTACAATATATACAGAAATATGCAAGTTAAAAAGTAATACAGAAACACAACAGCCCTCCCAGAAACTGGAGTCCTCAGCATTTGGGGCACCCAACCACCCTTCTTCCCTTGAACAGGAAACACAACCATGCGCCCCAGGGAGCACTCAAAACTTGTTGCAGATGTTTGCATTTTGTGCAGCCAAACTGGTTATTTTCCCAGAAAGAATAGGGATGTAACTGCTGTGTGGCTTTACTATCAAATTTACTTAAGACTGACTATTAATCTGCTTCTTAATAAGAACTGATTTTTGATAATTTAGCCTTGTTTACTGACTAAAAGAATCAAAGAGTAAAAATCTGAAGAGTAATGCTGTGATGGCTTGGGTGTTACCTGCCCACCCCACACTTAAGAAAATCACCCAGACTAGACTCAGCCAAGCTGGAAATTAAAGAATGAAGCTTTATATTTATAGCTTAGCACAATATACAAGCAGATATTTACAATATATATAGCTAGAGACAGAAATATGCAAGTTAAAAAGTAATACAGAAACACAACAGTCCTCCCAGAAACCAGAGTCCCCAGGAGGGGCTTCCAACCACCCTTCCACCTCCTTTCCACCCCCCTACCTTATCCCAGACGTTGCCTTACGTTCAAGGTGAGTTTGGAGAATTGGCCAGGGGGGTTTAGGAAGCAGACGGATTCGTCAGGCAGCAAGTTAGAGAGACAAGTGCATGCAGCCAGAACCAGAGAGAGCAACTCTGTTATCTGTATTTATGTTTTCATTTTTATACATCTCAGCGAGCCTACGAGTGCAGCAGACAACACCATTTTTTCCTTCTCACAGTCTATAATCTAATTCCTCTCACTAAAATATCCCAGCTAGGCTCAAAGTAGCACAGGGCACCAGCATGCATGCATATGTGATAATCTCGTAATTCTATCGTGGGCTTTTTTTGTTTGGCTATTTTTTTTATTAATCAAAATGTAAGAGATTATTAATTGATCCCTACAGTCTTCTGGTAGCAGAAGGGACTAACAAGGAAGAATGTGAGCAAGTAAATGTTGAAATAAGTAATAATTCAGATATTTGAGAAATATTCTTTTTCACTAGTGCAGGCATTCTTGTAAAAAATACCCAGAAGGACACAATTAAAGGACAATACTAAAAAAAAAATATAACATTCTTGATTTGTACATTTAGAAAGTTTTGAATCTTCTGGCAGCATTTTTTTTTTTGTGGTGCATATTTATGTGTAATGCTGAGACTGAGCATCTGCATGTTTATGCACACAGAGTAATCTATACACTCATTGTATAAGTTTATTTACCATATAAAATCAATAAACTGTGTGGGAATACATTAATAAATATGTATATATGCATGCATTCTCAGCAGTATTAATTTGCCCATCAGCAATATCTAATTGTTTCCTTTTTTCAGACAGAGCAGTTTCACCCTTCCGACTTTCTCCAATTTTCATGGGAATTTCTCTTGATAAGGACTTTGGGATAACATCAGCCAAGACCTGTTTGATCTGTACCTACATTCTATTTAGCATTAGGGATTACACCAAAGTACATTTTCATTCTTTTTCTTTTTTTTCATTATTTCATGAACAACAAGATCTGAAAAGCAACAGGATTGCTATGACCTCCTCTTTACTTCAGTAGAAATGGGTTTAGCACATCAGCCTTCACAATTTTCAGCACCATTTTCATGGGACTGAAGAAGCACAGAAGTTGGTAGAAATCCAATTTAATTTCTCTGGATCTATTAAAAATCTGATTGCAAAAGCTGTATACCATAGTTTATAATGAAAAATACTCTGTTATTGTCATGATTTTCCTTCCCTAGTTACTTCACGAAGACAGTTAAAGCTCAATATAAATTCTAACTCATTAGCTCAACACTGTCTCAATCCCAGTGTAAATTGTTCAGAAGTAGGTAATGAAAATTCAGTTCAAAGTGTCCTGCAATCAAACGAAGCAATTTTATTAAACAATGACAAGAATCTATTACATGAGGTCTTTTTATTATTTTACAAGAGATCCTCACAACCTTTACCCAGTGTACACAGTTGCATTGGTTAATACATGATCTGAATTTCATCACCTCAGGTAAGGGAACATATGTTCTTAGATTTTGAGAAGTCAGACTGTCACAAAACCATGAACCTACATTCAAACACATACGTAACTGAAAGAGCTAAATCTTAGCTGGAAAAAAACTACTTTCTTTCCTTCTAAGGAAGGCATGGCTTCACCAGTGAAGAGTAGAGAGGCAATCATTTCCCTAGTCCTGCTGACCACACTCTCTCCTACAAGTTAAAATGCTGTTTGCCACGCTGGAGGGCAGGGATGCCATCCAGAGGGACCTGGACAGGCTGGAGAGGTGGGCACAAGCCAACCTCAGGAGCTTCAACAAGACCAAGGGCAAGGTCCTGCATCTGGCTTGGGCCAATCCCAAGCACAAATCCAGGCTGGGCAGTGACTGACTGGACAGCAGTCCTGAAGAGAGGGACTTGGGGATGCTGCTGGATGAGAAGCTCAACATGAGCCAGCAGTGTGCACTTGCAGCCTGGAGGGCCAACCAGAGCCTGGGCTGCATCAGAAGTGTGGCCAGCGGATTGAGGGCGGTGATTCTACCCCTCTACTCCACTCTGGTTAGATCCCACCTGGAGTACTGCATCCATTTCTGGAGCCCCCACTACAAGAGAGATGTGGAGATGCTGGAGCGTGTCCAGAGAAAGGCCATGAGAATGATCAGAGGGCTGGAGCAGCTCTGCTATGATGACAGACTGAAAGAGCTGGGGCTGTTCAGTCTGGAGAAGAGCAGGCTCCCAGATGACCTTCTTGTGTCCTTCCAGGATCTGAAGGGGGCCTACAAAAAAGCTGGGGAGGGACTTTTAAGGCTCTCAGGGAGTAACAGGACTGGGGGAATGGAGCAAAGCTGGAGGTGGGGAGATTCAGAGTGGAGGTGAGGAGGAAGTTGTTGAGCATGAGAGTGGTGAGAGGCTGGAATGGGTTGCCCAGGGAGGTGGTTAAGGCCCCATCCTAAGGCCAGGCTGGGTGAGGCTGTGGCCAGCCTGATCTAGGGTAGGGTGTCCCAGCCCATGGCAGGGGATTTGGAACTAGGTGATCCTTGTGGTCCCTTCCAACCCTGACTGATTCTATGACTCTATGACTCTTGGTCATGTGGGCACACTGATGGTTCACATTCATCCATCAATTAACCAATACCCCCAGGTTCTTTTCTGCTAGGCAGATTTCCAGCCGCTCTGCCTCACATCTGTAGTGTTGACTGGGTTGTTGTGATCCAAGTGCAGGACTCAGCACTTGGTCCTACTGAAGCTCTTACAATTGCCCTTGGCCCATTGATCTAGCCTGCCCAGATCCCTGTGTAGAGTTCTCCTAGCCTTATAAAGATTAACACTTCTGTCCAACTTGGTGTCATATGCTAGCTTAGTGAGGGTGCAAATGATCTTCTCATCCAGATCACTGATGAAGATATTAAACAAAACCAGCACTCAGACTAATGAGTCCTTGAGAACACTGCTTCTGACTGGCCGTTAACTAGATCTAATTTCATTCACCACCACTCAGCCAATCAGCCAGTTTTTCACCCAGGAAAGAGTATGCATGTCTAAACTATAAGCAGACAGTTTCTGCAGAATGCCATGGGAGATGGTGTTGAAGGCTTTACCAAAACCTAGCCTTTTCCTCATCCACTAAGTGGGTTACCTTGTCACAGAAGGAGATGAGGTTAGTGAAGCAGGACCTGTCTTTCACAAACCCATACTGACAAGGCTTGATCACTTGGTTGTCCTGTGATCAGTGCTGCGTGATGGCACTCAAGATGATCTGCTCCATAAGCTTTCCCAGCACCAAGGTCAGACTTTGGTTTTTGGTTTCTGAGTTCCTTCTTCTGACCCATCTTGTAGATGGGCACCACATTTGCTAATGTCTAGTCAACTGGGATCCCTCCCACCCAGTTAGCCAGAACTACTGGTAAATGATGTAAAGTGGCATGGTGAGCACAAATGATCTCTCTCAGTACCCTTGGGTGAATCCCATCCAGTTCCATAGCAGGTCACTAATCATTTCCCCTTAAATTATGGGGGCTTCATACCTCTCCCCAACCCCATCTTGCAGCTCACCGGGCTGGGTACCCTAAGAACAACTAATCTTACTGGTAAAGACTGAGGAAAAGAAGGCATTGACTACCTCAGGCTTTTCCTTATCCTTTTCCACTATGTTACACCCCACACCTAATAAACAATGGAGATTCTCTTTAGCTCTTCTTTTGCTGTTAATGTATTTAGAGAAATATTTTTCATTGTGACTTCTGGTAGTAGTTAGATAAAGTGCTAGTTGCACTTTAGTCCTTGTAATCTTCTCTACATACAACGTCATGACATCCTTGTAGTCCTTCTGAATTGCCTGCCTCTTCCTCCAAAGGTCATAAACTCTCCTTTTTTTTTTTCCTGAGTTCCAAAGCTCTGTTCAGCCAGACCCAGTATTCTTCCTTAACAACTTGTCTTTTGGGACTTTGGGACAGTCTACCCCTGCACCTAAAAGATTTCCTCCTTGGAGAATGCCCAGCCTTCCTGGATTGGTTTGTCATTCAGGACTGTCTCAGAAGGAACTCTGTCAACCAGGCTCCTAAAGAGGCCACACTCAGTCCTCAAAAACTGCCTCCAAAGTGGCAGTTCTCCTGACACCCCTCCTAACTTCTCAAATAATTTAAAAAATATAATTTTGTGGTCACTGTGCCCAAGACAACCTCCAGCCATCACATCATCCACAAACTCTTCTCTGTCCACATACAAGTAGTCCAGTCAGGTACACTCCTTAGTTGGCTCCCTCACCACCTGCACTGGGAAGTTATCTTCCACAGACTCCAAGAACCTCCTCTCTGCTGCACTGTATTTCCAGCAGACATCTGGTAATTAGAAGTTCCCCACTAGAACAAAGGCTAGTAATTGCTAGACTTCTCCCACTGTCTCTTCATCCTAGCTGAGTCCTCTGTTATAGACCCCAACCATGATATCAGCTTGTTGGCCTTCTCCCTGATCCTTACTTGTAAACACTCAACCCTGCTGTCACCATCATTAAGCTCTAGACAATTCAAACACTGCCTTACACACTGGTCCACTCCACTGTCTCTTCTTCTTTGCCTATCCCTTCTGAAGAGTTTATAGCCATCCAATGCAGCACTCCAGTTGTGCAAATCATCCCATTATGTTTCCATGATGGCAACTATATCATAGTTTTCCAGCTACACAACGGCTTCCAGCTCCTCCTGTTTGCTGCCCATGCTGCATGTATTGGTCTGGATGAGCTTCATCTGGGCTACTAATTCAACCTTTTCAGGTGGAGGAGCCCTAATTTGTACACAACTATTCTCAAGCACCTCTATGTTTTCTAACACAATAATAACCTGGTAGACTGAAGGACATTGCTAGGACACTGAGCCCCTAACACTGGTGTGCTGCTCCTTGACTTACCTCTAGCAAGCTTAGTTTCATCGCTTTTCCCTTCTTAAATAGCTTAAAGCTCCAATAACTCCTGTGCAAAGATCCTTTTCCCCCTTTGAGACTAGTGTACCTTGTCTCATATATATATCATAGAATCATAGAATCAATCAGGTTGGAAGAGACCTCCAAGATCATCCAGTCCAACCTAGCACCCAGCCCTAGCCAATCAACCAGACCATGGCACTAAGTGCCTCAGACAGGCTTCACTTGAACACCTCCAGGGACAGCGACTCCACCACCTCCCTGGGCAGCCCATTCCAATGCCAATCACTCTCGCTGTCAACAACTTCCTCCTAACATCCAGCCTAGACCTCCCCCACCACAACTTGAGACTGTGTCCCCTTGTTCTGTTGCTGGTTGCCTGGCAGAAGAGACCAAATCGCACCTGGCTACAGCCTCCCTTCAGATAGTTGTAGAGGGCAGTGAGGTCACCTTTGTGCCTCCTCTTCTCCAGGCTGCACAGCTCCAGCTCCCTCAGCCTCTCCTCATAGGGTTTGTGTTACAGGCCTATATATATATATATATATGTATATATATATATATATGATTACATGTAATATATAAATATACATCCAAAGAAGCTGTTTGCAGTTTATAGAACTCACGAATTGTCATTAAAATGATGTATTCTTTTTCTATTTGTTATCATAGTCAATTTCACATTACATGCTGATGTTGGATATGGAGATAGAGTTAATTCTGCTACAACCCTGCTTAACCTGGTCATAGAATTTTGCACAGTCCGTCACAGATTGCCAATTATAGCACTGCTTATGGCTCTGAAATTAGAGCCTTTTTAAATGAGTACCCTTTCTGCCTTAAAATGACAGTGTCTACTGTTTTACAGTCATATCAAACCAAATAACAAATTTGGAAAAGACAAGCTTCATAAAGCAAAGTATCAAGGTTAGCATTTAGCCAGTGATAGATTCTTTAATACTCGTAGTCTGGCATCGTCTGTCAAGATTTGTTTACAAGGAAAATGATTCATAGACAGAATCTAACCCTTAACATTAGAAACGACTTTCAAACTACAGGCTATTGCACTCCTAAGTGGACAGACACAGATACAAATAGTCTTGGCCATTTGCTGTGTTTTTCTTACGTTACTTAAGTGGAACAGTTTTCCTCTTAGAGGAAACAGTTATTTTCATTAACGTCAAAGCAAAATAACTGTTATTCCTCAGCCACTATTCATCGTCTGCAACAGCAAAGTGCAAGCTACCAGTTCTGTCACTTTTTAGGCTTTATTTTGATTTAATGCATATAGTGGTTTCAGAGAGCATTAAAAATCCGTTGCCTTCTTCCTCTTCACTTGTTGCCCTGCTGGAGGCTTACGTTTTTTCCAGTTTCCATCAGGGGTTGTCAAGTCTTTGTAATAGGATTAAAAGCTTGGACACCTGATATCCCTGGGTGCTGCAGTTCACCCTCATAAAAGCTGCTTGCTTTAAATTGAGAGAAAATCAGTTTTTAGTGGCATAATTAATTAAATTATGCAAAGTGTTCCAGATTCAGCATAACACTTTCAGAAGCAGCAACTGGAAGCTCTACATTGCATTCAAACTGTATTTCAATTGATGCTGCACAAGGGCTGGCCACACAGTAGCGTTTTCAAGGCATTCAAGCACAAGGGATCCAATTTTGAAATGTAAATGCTTAACATTGAGTGCTCAAATCCCCACACCTTGAGTACTGTGTTCATTTCTGGGCCCCTCAATTCAAGAGAGATGTTGAGATGCTGGAACGTGTCCAGAGAAGGGCAACTAAGCTGGTGAGGGGACTGGAACACAAACCCTATATGAGGAGAGGCTGAGGGAGCTGGGGGTGTGCAGCCTGCAGAAGAGGAGGCTGAAGGGTGATCTCATTGCTGTCTACAACTACCTGAAGGGAGGTTGTAGCCAGGTGGGGTTGGTCTCTTCCCCCAGGCAACCAGAAACAGAACAAGGGGACACAGTCTCAAGATATGCCAGGGGAGGTCTAGGCTGGATGTTAGGAGGAAGTTGTTGACAGTGAGAGTGATTGGCATTGGAATGGGCTGCCCAGGGAGGTGGTGGAGTTGTTGTCCCTGGAGGTGTTCAAGCAAAGCCTGTCTGAGGCACTTAGTGCCATGGTCTGGTTGATTGGCTAGGACTGGGTGCTAGGTTGGACTGGATATCTTGGAAGTCTCTTCCAACCTGGTTGATTCTATGATTCTATACATGTGTCTTGAATAGGTGATTTGGTAGCCAACTATGTGTTTCATGTGCAGTAGTGCTCATATGAGCACTTAAAAAAATGAAATAGAAGTTTCAACTGTAAAGTACACACACTGTAAAACTGGGCCGAGATTATCTCACAGCTACTCATCTAGAACAGCTTGATGGAACAAAAATAATTGCACATTTTCATAATTTAAACAGTGGACCACAAAATTCAGTGTTCTATCTCCAGCACAAATTCTCCTTCATGTGAGTTCCCTTTTGCCCATAACTAGCAGTTACACAACAAACCATTATTTGTACACTGAAGTGGGTCTGTAAAAGCCTGATGACTGGATTATCGTTATTCATTAGTAGCACAATTAGGTAGCTAAGGATGATAAACAAAAACAATTCAGCACTGAAAGGTAATGCAGCCAAGAAAAAGAAAATCATGCAGAAAACTAGACAGTGCAACTTCAGCCTCTCATATAAACTTTGATCTAAACCTTCCAGATTCAATTTTTAAAAGCACATCTCTTATTTGCTTACTTCTTTTTCCCTTTTCAATCTGTACCTGTCAGGATTAAATTTGCCTACAATGTGAGCTGAGCAGTTCATTTCCTGTGATAGTGAACAAGGATGTAAGTTCTAGAGAACCGCTCATCTCACTCTGTAGGAGCCAGCTGAACCTGAGTCTCCTGATTCCAGAGACTCAGCTCTTCCAGACTGAACTCGGTGGCCTAAACATACATAACCCGTGATGGTCAGAATAATTTAAGACATGTCTTTCAAGGTCAGTTAGAAAAACACAGCACCTGAACAAGACCCCATGGCAACTGATGTCGTCTACCTGGACCTGAGTAAGGCATTCGACTCTGTCCCGCATGACACCCTGGTCACCAAACTGGAAAAGCACAGACAGGATGGGTGGAGCACTCACTGGATAAGGAATTGGCTGGATGGTTGCATGCAGAGAGTGGTGATCAATGGCACAATGTCCACCTGGAGACCGGTGACAAGTGGTGTTCCTCAGGGGTCAGTGCTGGGACCAGTGCTCTTTAACATCTTTGTCAGTGATATGGACAGAGGAATTGAGTGCACCCTCAGCAAGTTTGCAGATGACACCAAGCTGTGTGGCACAGCTGACTTGCTGGAGGGCAGGGATGCCATCCAGAGGGACCTGGACAGGCTGGAGAGGTGGGCCCAGGCCAACCTCATGACGTTTAACAAGGCCAAGTGTAAGGTCCTGCACCTGGGTCGGTGCAATCCCAGGCACAGATACAGGCTGGGTGGTGAATGGCTGAGAGCAGCCCTGAGGAAAAGGACCTGGGGGTCTGGGTTGACGAAAAGCTCAACATGAGCCGGCAGTGTGCACATGCAGCCCAGACAGCAACCCTGTGCTGGGCTGCATCAAGAGAAGTGTGGCCAGCAGGGCAAGGGAGGGGATTCTCCCCCTTTACTCTGCTCTCGTCAGACCCCACCTGGAGTACTGTGTGCAGTTCTGGAGCCCCCAACACAAGAAGGACATGGAACTGCTGGAGCGAGTCCAGAGGAGAGCCACGAAGATGCTCAGAGGGCTGCAGCAGCTCTGCTATGAGGACAGGCTGAGAGAGTTGGGGCTCTTCAGCCTGGAGAAGAGAAGGCTTCGAGGAGACCTTATAGTGGCTTTCCAGTATCTGAAGGGAGCCTACAGGAAGGCTGGGGAGGGACTATTGACAAGGTCTAGTAATGTCAGGACGAGGGGGAATGGGTTTAAGCTGGAGGAGGGGAGATTTAGACTGGATGTTAGGAGGAAGTTCTTTACAGTGAGGGTGGTAAGACACTGGAACAGGTTGCCCAGGGAGGTTGTGGATGCTTCCTCCCTGGAGGCGTTTAAGGCCAGGTTGGATGAGGCCTTGAGCAACCTGCTCTAGTGGGAGGTGTCCCTGCCTATGCCAGGGGGTTGGATCTGGATGATCCTTGAGGTCCCTTCCAACCTAACCCATTCTATGATTCTATGATTCTGTAACTCATGCAGGATACTCCAGATATCTAAAATGATAGCATATAGCTGTGTCTAGGCAACTAAGACAAACATTTCTTGATTAGAGGTGAGCTTTAAAAATTAAAATGATGCTATTTGCCAGGCCCTCAGGTCTTCCCTTTCCTTTCGTGTGGAACACTTGCATATTTTGCAACATGCCAGAGAACACTTCAAGCCTTTCTTTAGGCAAGTGAATCCCAATCCTGGCTGAGAGATGGTTTCAGGGAGTATTACACATGGAATATCACCTAGCAGAAACACAAAAGAGACAGATTCTACTAACCATTCAAAACACCTTTTTTTTTTAATGCTTGCATACTACAGATCTTCTTTCAGTTCTCTAATCTTGCTGTTATCTTCTGTGTTTGCTGAAACAATTTGTATCTCAGCAACAATTACCAAACAAAGCATCAGCATCAGCTGTGCTGGCTCATTTTTCTGAAGTGGACTATTTACTATTTAGGCTATTTATGTCCTCTGGAAAATATGCATCATCAGCATGCTAAAAACTGGTCATCTTAGCATCCTGACAGTGAGGAAACCTCTTCATAAAACTATCCAAATCAAATCCTGCTGCTTTAGGCTTTGAATTGCAATGAATTTGTGATTCTATTCAGTCTCCTAAAACCAGCTGCACTGTTTACCTGCAGTATATGAGTGTTGTGAGACTGTATAAGGGTCAGACATCTACAAATAAAGACACTTTCTTTAAGACCTCTATGCTACTGATACATCATTAAAAGCAAAAAAAAAAAAGCTTTGCCATGAGTAAAGAGTACCCACCTCATACTATTGATACTTTAAAATAAGAAAGCATTGCTATCTCTTTTGAGATCACACAGTGATCAGGAGAGCAAATAACACATGACACAGGGAAATAATTCCCCTAAAACACTCTGCATTCCTTTTTTTTTCTCTCTCACAAAGCCTTGCCTTTTTATTTTCTGATTACATCATCATGCATTTTCTTTAACATAGTGGGCTTATGAGTCTGTATCTGTAGTTCTGCTAAATTAAAACACAGCATAAATAGAGTAAAAAATTCTGAGGGAAAAATAAAAGGACTCTTAATAAACATTTTCCCACAAAATTACATCAAGGAGAAGCCATGAGAAAACCACATAGAATTTCTTCCTTGCAGACAGCAATAGTAATATAAAGAACAAGGTTTGGTCTCAGTCACGTTGGCTACTCCATTCACTGTGCTAATGTTGTAGCATATTTTTTCTCTTGACAATGGCAGGAAAATGGTAACTGCATCTTGCATTATAGGTTAGATTCATACCAACTTTACTCACCCTTACTGTATTTACGTTCTGCTAAATAAAAACTGCACCACAAAACGGTAACTCCAGGAAATAAGACGAAATTCAGCATGCTGAATATCAGAGTATATGCTTAGAATCATAGAATCAACCAGGTTGGAAGAGACCTCCAAGATCATCCAGTCCAACCTAACACCCAGCCCTAGCCAATCAACCAGACCATGGCACTAAGTGCCTCAGACAGGCTTTGCTTGAATATATCCAGGGACAGAAACTCCACAACCTCCCTAGGCAGCCCATTCCAGTGCCAATCACACTCGCTGTCATCAACTTCCTCCTAACATCCAGCCTAGACCTCCCCTGGCACAACTTGAGACTGTGTCACCTTGCTCTTTTTCTGGTTGCCTGGCAGAAGAGATCAACTCGCACCTGGATACAGCCTCTCTTCAGGTAGTTGTAGATAGCAATAAGGTCTGCCCTGAGCCTCCTCTTCTCCAAGCTAAACACCCCCAGCTCCCTCAGCCTCTCCTCATAGGGCTGTGCTCCAGGCCCCTCACCAGCTTTGTTCCCTTCTCTGAACATTTTCCAGCACCTCTACATCTCTTTTGAATGGAGGAGCCCAGAAATGGACACAGCACTCAAGGTGTGGCCTGATGAGTGCTGAGTACAGAGGCAGAACAACCTCCCTTGTCCTACTGGCTACACTCTTCCTGGTCCAGCCCAGGATGCCACTGGCTCTCCTGCCCACCTGGGCACACTGCTGCCTTATGTTCAGCAGTACCAGCACCCCCAGGTCCCTTTCTTCCTGGCTGGTCTCCAGCCACTCTGTCCCCAGCCTGTAGTGCTGCTTGGGGTTGTTGTGGCCAAAGTGTAGAACTCTGCACCTGTCCTTGTTAAATCTCATCCCACTGGCCTCTGCTCACCCATCCAGCTTGGCAAGGTCCCTGTGCAGGGCTCTCCTACTCTCCAACAGATCAACACCTGCTCCTAGCTTGGTGTCATCTGCAAACTTACTCATGATGGACTCAATCTCCTCATCCAGATCATCAATAAAGATATTGAACAGGACTTGGCCCAGCACTGATCCCTGGGGCATACCACTAGCGACAGCTGCCAACTGGATGTGGCACCATTCACCACCACTCTCTGGGCTCAGCCCTCCAGCCAGTTCTTGACCCGTATCTGAGTGAATCTGTCCAAGCCATGAGCTGCCAGCTTAATCACAAATCAGAAAAAACTGAATTCATACAAAATCTAAGTGAAATAGTTTATACAATGATAAGGTATCCTGTAGAATATGCATTTCATATTCTATACTAATCTTTCATTATTTCAACAAAAAAAAAGATTAAAACAGGAGAAGCTTTTTTAAAAATTCCATATAGTGAATAATGAAACTATCCAATGCAAGCAAAAGCTCAGCACCTACAGGCTGTGTGACGTTTACCTAGAAATAGATTTTATATTTGTCTCCTTTCATAGAATCATAGAATCAACCAGGTTGAAAGAGACTTCCAAGATCATCCAGTCCAACCTAGCAATCAACCTGTCCAATCAACTGGACCATGGCACTAAGTGCCTCAGCCAGGCTTTTCTTGAACACCTCCAGGGACAGCGACTCCACCACCTCCCTGGGCAGCCCATTCCAATGGCAAATGACTCTCTCTGTGAATACCTATTTCACGAATACTTAACTCATCCTCATTTCATAGATAATATGCAGTTTACTTTTATGGTTCTACCGTGTTGCAAGAGTGCAATTTAGACACGTAAAATTAAATCTATGGCATTATCAATAGCTAAAATAAATCAGATGCACTCGTACACACTTTATTCAGGAAAACTGTAACTAACATTTTACTGTCGGGTACACCTGGGCAAATACATTAACTGCAGAGCAGAGAGCTAGAATTACAGCTAGTCCCTTGATGTAGAGTTTTTACTATATGAAGACTAATGAGCTATCACCAGTCAACAAAAATCAGCATAAAACATTTTCTTCATCTCTCTTTTAACATGATGAACATCACAAATTATTTAGTGAACATCTCAGTTACAGCTGTATCTGCTTATTTATGACAATTTCCCATTTAATAGGTAATATGTTACTATATATTCTCACTGGATGAGCATTTTCTGCATGTTTCAGATTCAAGTAAGACAATATGCCCACTTGAGTAGTACATAACTTTCTGCTTAGAGCAACTCTTGTTGCTTCACTTTATAAAGTTATTCTCATCCCATTCTTTGCTTTGTATAATCAGTATAATATCGATTTTTAACAACTAACCTAAAAGCAATAGATCCAGAAACTTGTCCAAGGAGAAGGACACAGATTTGGACTTCTGAATGACAGCACTGAAGGGCAAGTGCCTAAACTTTGCAGAAAATATGAGTTTGGATGTAGTTTGTGCGTAACAGCTACACTCACCTAATGTAGGTAATTCCTCAGTTGGTACTGGCCATGGTATTTAATAGGTAATATGTTACTATATATTCTCACTGGATGAGCATTTTCTGTATGTTTCAGATGCAAGTAAGACAGAATATGCCCACTTGAGCAGTACCTAACTTTCAGCTTAGAGCAACTCTTGTTGCTTCAGTTTTTAAAGTTATCCTCATCCATTTCTTTGCTCTGTATAATCAGTATAATATTGATTTTTAACAACTAAACTAAAAGCAACAGATCCAGAAACTTGTCCAAGGAGAAGGACGCAGATTTGAACTTCTGATGAAAGCACTGATTCAAGTCTAAGGGCAAGTGCCTAAACTTTGCAGAAAATATGAGCTTGGATGTAGTTTGTGCTTAGCAGCTACACTCTTCTAATGTAGGCAATTCCTCAGTTGGTACAGGCCATGATTTCTGATGCTTTCTACCTCTAGTATGAGTTTTACAGCTATATGAGCTGTGCTCAAAACCAGAAAAAGCAAATGAATATACTATATACCTATTCAGTAACTTGTCTTCCCCTTTTATCTTTACTAAAGAACTATCTCAAACGATCCAGAAAGTTTTAAAAAATAACAATCTAGCTGGTATAGATGTAACTGAGAAAGAAAAATTCTGCAGATTCTCAGGACACTTAAGTACAGCTGATAGTCCTGTTAATAAAATAAGTTAACAGGGGAAATATAGTAGAAAATCACAGAATCATAGAATCAGTCAGGATTGGAAGGCACCACAAGGATCATCTAGTTCCAACATCCCCGCCATGGGCAGGGACACCCTACCCTAGAGCAGCCTGGCCACAGCCTCATCCAGCCTGGCCTTAAACACCTCCAGCAATGGGGCCTCAACCACCTCCCTGGGCAACCCATTCCAGGCTCTCACCACTCTCATGCTCAACAATTTCCTCCTTACCACCACTCTTAATCTCCCCACCTCCAGCTTCACTCCATTCTCCCTAGTCCTGTCACTCTCTGGGAGCCTAAAAAGTCCCTCCCCAGCATTTTTGTAGGCCCCCTGCAGATACTGAAAGGCCACAAGAAGGTCACCTGGGAGCCTCCTCTTCTCCAGACTGAACAGCCCCAACTCTTTCAGTCTGTCGTCATAGCAGAGCTGTTCCAGCCCTCTCAACATCTTCATGGCCCTTCTCTGAACACATGCCAGCATCTCCACATCACTCTTGTAATGGGGGCTCCAGACCTGGATGCAGTACTTCAGGTGGGGTCTCACAAGGGTGGAGTAGAGGGGGAGAATCACCTCCCTCACCCTGCTGGCGACACTTCTTCTGATGCAGCCCAGGATCTGATTGGCCCTCCAGGCTGCAAGTGCACATTGCTGGATCATGTTGAGCTTCTTGTCCAGAGGCACCCCCAAGTCCCTCTCCTCAGGGCTGCTCTCCAGCCACTCACTGTCCAGCCTGGATTTGTGCTTGGCATTGCCTCGACCCAGATGCAGGACACTGCACTTGGTCTTGTTGAACCTCATGAGGTTGGCTTGTGCCCACCTCTCCAGCCTTTCCAGGTCCCTCTGGATGGATCCCTGCCCTCCAGCCTGTCTGCTGCACCACACAGCTTGGTGTCGTCAGCAAACTTGCTGATCGTGCAGTCAATGCCTCTGTCCACGGCACCCACAGAACTGTTGAACATTTGTATACAGAGCTCAATACTCAGACACACAGAAACACGTATTTAGAGCACACCAGCTCAAATTCCAGTGCGCTCAGTATAACAAGCATTGTATGGTGAGTCACTCTCTCTTCACTGAGGTTTACCATATGGATCATGTTTCATGTGCCACAGGCAAAGAATCATTGTTACAGCTCAGCTGTTACTCAGTACGTGATTATGGTACAGTCACTTCATTGTGTACTTAAATCTTTTAGATTTTTCCCTCTGTTCCCCTGTCCCAACACAGATGATTGTGTCACTCTCCTACTTAAGGAAGGTAATCTTATCTTAAGAGTTCATGTATCATGACCCTTGTTTCTGGACTGCTGAAACTATTCCTGCACATAGAATCATAGACTCAACCAGGTTGGAAGAGACCTCCAAGATCATCCAGTCCAACCTAGCGCCCAGCTCTGGCCAGTCAACTAGACCATGGCACTAAGTGCCTCAGGCAGGCTTTGCTTGAATACATCCAGGGACAGAAACTCCACAACCTCCCTGGGCAGCCCATTCCAATGCCAATCACTCCTTCTGGGAAGGACTTCCTCCTAACATCCAGCCTAGACCTCTCCCGGCACTACTTGAGATTGTGTTCCCTTGCTCTGTTGCTGGTTGCCTGGCAGAAACGACCAACCCCACCTGGCTACAGCCTCCCTCGAGGCAGTTGTAGGCAGCAATGAGGTCTGCCCTGAGCCTCCTCTTCTGCAGGCTGCACACCCCCAGCTCCCTCAGCCTCTCCTCACAGGGCTGTGTTCCAGGCCTCTCACCAGCTTCGTTGCAATTCTCTGGACATGTTTCAATATCTCAACGTCTCTCTTGATTCATCTCCCATGATTTATTGTGTTCTTGGGATGATGATTCAAAAATGTAACAACTAGTAATACTATTAACCACAGTAGTGGGACTAACACCCAAAAACACCTGAGTGAAAATACTGTAGGAAACAGTACATATACATAGACAACAGAGTAAAAGGAATTTCACTGAGTGAAGAAAATCTCTATGTAAATGCATATATGCCACTAGTTGCTTCTCACAATTGCTGCTGTTTATGCAAAAAGGATCTTTTTTATCTTTGAGAATTAGTCTACCAAACTTCTCCTATTTGCATATTGGTAACCTACTCCTATCACTGCTGCTGCTGCTACTTTTCTGATCTGAGTCTTACAATAATGATGAAAGGTAAAATCTTATGCAAAGGCAGTCAGAAGTATGAACTGGATTAAGAGGATAAGAATACACAATTATAGAATCAGTCAGGGTCGGACGGGACCTCAAGGATCATCTAGTTGCAACCCCCCTGCCATGGACAGGGACACCCTAGCCTAAAGCAGCCTGGCCACAGCCTCATCGAGCCTGGTCTTAAAACACCTCCAGCAATGGGGCCTCAACCACCTCCCTGGGCAACCCATTCCAGGCTCTCACCAATCTCATGCTGAACAACTTCCTCCTTGAGTCCAGACTGAATCTCCCCACCTCCAGCTTTGCTCCATTCCCCCTAGTCCTGTCATTCCCTGAGAGCCTAAAAAGTCCCTCCCCAGCTTTTTTGGAGGCCCCTTTCAGATACTGGAAAGCCACAATAAGGTCATCTGGGTGCCTCCTCTTCTGCAGATTGAACAGCCCCAACTCTTTCAGTCTGTTCTCACAGCAGAGGTGCTCCAGCCCTCTGATCATCCCACTGGCCCTTTTCTGGACACGCTCCAGCACTTCCACATTCTTCTTGTAATAGGGGCTCCAGATCTGCATTCAGTACTCCAGGTGGGGTCTCAGCAGAGCAGAGTAGAGGGGGAGAATCACCTCCCTCACCCTGCTGGCCACACTTCTCCTGATGCAACCAAGGAAAGTGATATCTCAAAGAGTAGATTTCTTAAATATTTTACTGTGGTTTTTTTGATTTGGTGGGCAAAAAGCTAACTGATTTCTAATTGATTTTAGTACTTTTCTTTCACTTTGATAGACATCACCATCTTTTAAGTTATTGGAAATAAAATAATGCTTTTTCTTTACTTCTGAATAGGTCTGGCCAACTGCTACCATCAGCCATCTTTATTCGTAGAAACTGTCACCTCCCGTGGAAGAGGCAAAAGAGGCAAGACAATATTTGCCACAAAAGCTAACTGTCATTAAACAGCAGCATGTTATGATAAGTTATTCAATACTGGCTTTAAATTGTCCCNTGCTTTCTAACCTCACCCTGCATCTGCTTTGCTCATTCACCTTTGCTTCTTAATCCTCTTGGCCAAACCTCCATTCTTCCTTGGGACTGGGGTAAGGTTGAGAGGGGTAGGGGAAAGGTGAGGGGGTGGTTGAGAGCCCCTCCTGGGGACTAAGGTTTCTGGGAGGGGAGTTGTGTCTGTATTACCTTTTACCTTGTGTATTTCTATATATATCTGTACATACTGTAAATATCAGCTTGTAAATTGTGCTAGCTGTAAATATAAGCTTCATTCATATTTCCAGAGCCGACTGAGTCTAGTCCGGGTGATTTCTAAAAGTGTGGGGGGCAGGGGACACCCAAACCATCACAACCAAGATTTATTACTCTGAACTTCACCAGTCCCACATGAATTTATAGTCATTCCCATCATTCTAGTATCTTATATCAAACCACATCACTTAATTGTACTTTAAACAGTATGTCTGTGTCTTAGACAAAATTCCTATTGAGGGATTTACATCCAGATCCATCTCACCTAGTAAAAATTGGGATGGAATCTCTTTAAGTGATCAGGAAAAACCATAAACATATGGCATCTCCTGTTTCCTAGCTGCATCAATCTTTTTTCTTATGACCAGAAATTCAGCTGGTCAGAGATGAGGCAAAGTACATAAGAGGAGAGACAATAGAATCACAAAATCAGTCAGGGTTGGAAGGGACCACAAGTATGATCCAGTTCCAACCCCCCTGCCATGCCCAGGGACACCCTAAATCAGGCTGGCCAGTGCCCTGTCCAGCCTGCCCTTAAACACCTCCAGGCATGGGGCCTCAACAACCTCCCTGGGCAACCCATTCCAGCCTCTCACCACTCTCATGCTGAACAACTTCCTCCTCACAAGGCAGCTCCTCCTCCTGGCAGCTCGTAGCTTGGAGAGATTCACTATGATACGGGTCAAGAACTAGCTGGAAGGCCTGGCCCAGAGAGTGGTGGTGAATGGTGCCACATCCAGTTGGCAGCTGACATCAGCGGTGTGACCCAGGGATCAGTGCTGAGCCCAGTCCTGTT
>WAAF01000108.1:0-30226 GCA_013400475.1 Tricholaema leucomelas
GTGCCATGGTTAACTTGTTAGCCAAGTTATGAATGCTTCTTGTAATCATTGATATGCAATCATTGATATGTAGAGGCTGAAACAACGTTTTTAATATTGTCCTACTTGCTCCCATTTTCACTTCAAAGGATTTTTTTGTTTTAAAATAGTATCGACCTTATTTCTTTTCATTTTATCCCCTGATATATGCTTTGCACTTGGCTGAATTTCTTTTGCTATGTATGCTTTTTTCCCCGTAATTTTTTTCTTAAGGGTAGTAATAAAAAATTTCCAGTCTGCTCTGTCTTTAGTCATTTAGAATTTCATTTGCATATAATATTTCTAAAGGATGCATGACCATATAGAGGCAATGGGTTTTCAGGCATAAGCCTGGGTATGCCACAAGGAAAGAAGACATTAGCGAATTTTGCCTATCATCCTAAATTAGTGCTACAAAAATCTCTATATGTCATTTAAAAATATATATATATATTTTTTAAGAAATGCTGTAAAAATATATTTGCTGTATTGTAGAAACAAAGTAATGTAAATTCCCTCAGTAGTGCAGAAAATAGTGTTACAAAAAAGAAAAACAGAACAAAACAACTGTGCTAGTTTGGGCCTAGCTGAGATATTTTGGTGAGAAGAATTAGGTTATAGCTGTGAGAAGGAAACAATGGTGATGTCTACTGCACTCATAGGCTGCTGAGATGTATAGGAACAAGAATATAAACATAGATAACACAGAATCTCTCTCTGTCTTTTGGGGCTGCGTGAACTTCTCTCTCTCCCTAACTTGCTGCCTGACTAATCCTTCTGCTTCCTAAACCGCCCTGGCTGACCCTCTGAACTCACCTTGAACATGAGGCAAAGTCTGGGATAAGGTAGAGGGGTGGGAAGAAGATGGAAGGGTGGTTGGGAACCCCTCCTGGGGACTCTGGTTTCTGGGAGGGCTGTTGTGTTTCTGTATTACTTTTTAACTTGTGTATATCTGTCTATAGCTGTATAGATTGTAAATATCTGCTTGTATATTGTGCTAAGCTGGAAGTATAAAGCTTCATTCAATTTCCAGCTCGGCTGAGGGTAGTCCGGGTGATTTTATAAAGTAGGGCAGGGCAGGTAGCCCCCAAACCATCACAACAACCACAAAAAGAAACAACAAACAAGTAACCCACCAAACAAGCAAATAAAAAAACCACCTAAAGTCATATTTTGAAGAACCTTGTAAGTAAACTAATTTTAATTTTTGTGACGTTGCAGTGTAATTGCTTTGTTATCTTTTGAGCTAGCATACCAGAATTGTTTATTTCTTCTGTGCAAAAGTTCCTATTTCTAGTCCTGCTGATGAGTTGGTGTATATCAGACCCCCTTAGGCTAACACACATCAAGAAAGGTAAGTGGCATTCATAGGGAAAAAAAAAATCTCTTGACGGATTTAATAACCTAAGTTGCAATCTTTGTGAAACTTGGAAAAAATCCTACTTTGCATATCAAAGTGGTGATTACATAAAATCATAGAACCAGTCAGGGTTGGAAGGGACCACAAGGATCATCTAGTTCCAACCTGTCCCTGCCATGCCCAGGGACACCCTATCCTAGATCAGGCTGCCCAGAGCCTCATCCAGCCTGGCCTTAAACACCTCCAGGGATGGGATCTCAACCACCTCCCTGGGCAACCCATTCCAGGCTCTCACCACTCATACTGAACAACTTCCTCCTCATCTCCAGTCTGAACCTACTCACCTCCAGCTTTGCTACGTATTACAGATATTTAGGGAGAACACATGAGCCTTGTCCCTCTCTGTGATCCATTCCATTCCGTCACTCCTTCTTTAAGTCCATGGATTCTAATATATGTCTCTTTGCCCTCTGCTTCCAGCAGTCATTCATGCTTTATTCATTCATTTACCCATGGATTTGACACTAGCTGCTTACACTACTCCTTATGACATCAAGTTTCAGAAGTTTGCTACTTGTGTAAAGAAATTCTTTCTTTTATCTGTTTTAAACTGTTTTCCTAGTTTTAACGTTATTGTATTTGGTGAATACTACATCTTGTTCACTTTATCTATGATCATAGTGATTTTTTAGATCTCAGTTATCATCCCTGTCAGCTGTGCCCTCTTCAGATAAGAGCTCCAGAGCTTCAGGGCTAACAACTGATCAAATGATGGAATAACTGTGTTAGGAGGAGTGACTACGTGACTATCTTGTATCACTGTTCTGTGATTCTGTTGTGTCTTTTGAGAGACTTCAGTATTACAGAATAGCTGAGATTAAAAGTGACCTCTGGGTGTCATTTGGCACACTCTCCAGGCTTTAATTGTGAGCTATGATTTATGAGAGAGAACACTTAGTCCATCCCAAACAAATTCCAGAAGGAATGTGACACTTAGTCTTTCAGCCTTTGTTGGATGGTAGTGCTATTGGACATAGACAAGGCAGAATTTATGATGCCAAAACAAGCTTTCTGGAATGACAGCAAAGCAACAACCTTGAGTTTTGTACAGACTTGCCTGAGTTCTCCAGTGCATTCACGTAAGCACCAGTGCTTTCTTCCATCTGTCATTAAGTCAGCTTTTAATAGAGAGCCTGACTGTAGTTTCTGCATGCTACCATGGTTTCTTTCGCATATATAAGTAAGCAATGTGTTCATAGAATCATAGAATGGTTTAGGTTGGAAGGGACCTCAAGGATCATCCAGCTCCAACCCCCTTCCATAGGCAGGGACACCTCCCACTAGAGCAGGCTGCTCAAGGCCTCATCCAGCCTGGCCTTAAACACCTCCAGGGAGGAAGCAGCCACAACCTCCGTGGGCAACCTGTGCCAGTGTCTTACCACCCTCACTGGAAAGAACTTCCTCCTAACATCCAGGCTAAATCTCCCCTCCTCCAGCTTAAACCCATTCCCCCTCGTCCTGACATTACCAGACCTTGTCAATAGTCCCTCCCCAGCCTTCCTGTAGGCTCCCTTCAGATACTGGAAAGCTATTCTAAGGTCTCCTTGAAGCCTTCTCTTCTCCAGGCTGCAGAGCCCCAACTCCCTCAGCCTGTCCTCATAGCAGAGCTGCTGCAGCCCTCTGATCATCTTTGTGGCTCTCCTCTGGACCCACTCCAGCAGCATCTATGTATGTGGTATACACATACATTTATACACTCACATACTGCTGATGTTACTGATAGCAATCACATTCTTTTCCTTAAAAGATGACAAAAGACCATGACCATACAGCAGTACAAGAGAAATGCCTATAAAGCATAAAGTGCAGGCAGTAGCTGCAAGACCAACCCAAACGTTTACTATGACTCCATTGTTAGTCAATCTATAACTCTGAGTTTCAAAGAGCAGCTTCTAGTTACAAACATAAAAGGAGATAAGTGCTTGTTCCACAGCTCCACTGTTGGACACCTTAGGTCACAGACATACTACATTAGATATGCCTTTTACTGTTGATACCATTCTTGGAAGTGATAACATGGCTCCAGGCTGTGGGACATTACACAATAGCACATTTTTTTGGCATAATGACCTCAGCGATTGATAGTAAAGATACACAGAAGTGGCACAAGATCCAGCAGCAGTTCAAAGACCTCAGCCTACAGACAAGAAAAGGGCTCACTCTAGTGGTACAAGATAGCAAAAGAACAAAAATCCTCCGCCTGTGTGTGTCAACAGCACATGGCCTTGGTGCTGGGAAGAAAAGGAGGCTAAACAAAAGAGAGGGAAGAAAAAAAATTTAAAAGGAAAAAAGATAATAAAATATGTAGATTTCATTATGAATGTTCTTTCAGAGTACCTGTTACATAGCCACTGTTTAAATCAGGTTCCAACCACATCACACAACCATACAGCTTGCTTTGGCAGTCAACAGGACCTGTAATGGGTAGTACTGGGTCCCTTCTCTGGCCAATAGGACAACACCTGGATGGGCAGACCAAATATCCTGGTGCCACCACGTGAGTGCTTGGTTAGGGTCTTGCTTGTTGAGGTCTGAGAGGAAGAGCATCTTTTCAGCCACTTCCTAATGTAGCATGCAGCTTGCATACAAAGGCATTGCCTTTACACAGGCAGTGATGCAGTATGAAGCTCCGTTGCTTAACAGCTGAACTGGATATTCCATCACTTCATATGACAACGCAGCTTCTCCTAAAAGCTTTTGGTCTCTATTTCTTTTTTAGTGCCTCCTCATTGCCACTAGTACCTTGACATTAATTTATATCTAAAATCATTTGGTTACATTGAAGTATTTTCAAATTATTTATATTTATCTTTTAAATGAAGTGTTGATTTTGTTGATTTCACTGACACCTTCAAAACCAAAAGCCCATAATAACTGGAAATAACTGCAGCTTCTTACAGAAACATTGCATTAGCCCATCTGCCACAGTCTCACACAACTAACTGTCACTACATTAGAGGAAGTAGCCTGTCTTTCTTTCACAACATTTTTCTCCTTCATTTGTCTATAAGTATCATAGAATCATAGAATCAACCAGGTTGGAAGAAACCTCCAAGATCATCCAGTCCAACCTAGCACCCAGCCCTATCCAGTCAACCAGACCATGGCACTAAGTGCCTCATCCAGGCTTTTCTTGAACACCTCCAGGATGGTGACTCCACCACCTCCCTGGGGAGCTCAGTGGCAAATCACTCTTTGTGAAGAACTTCCTCCTAACATCCAGCCTAGACCTCCCCTGCCACAACTTGAGACTGTGTCCCCTAGTTCTGTTGCTGGTTGCCTGGGAGAAGAGACCAACCCCCACCTGGCTACAGCCTCCCTTCAGGTAGTTGTAGACAGCAATGAGGTCTGCCCTGAGCCTCCTCTTCTCCAGGCTAAACACCCCCAGCTCCCTCAGCCTCTCCTCATAGGGTTTGTGTTCCAGGCCTCTCACCAGCTTTGTCACCCTTCTCTGGACATGTTCCAGTATCTCAACATCTCTCTTGAACTGAGACACCCAGAAATGTGCCAGTGTAAGGAAATGTATCAGCAGCAGTATTCCTGAGGACTCTGTACTGGGGCCAGTTGTCTTTAGTATCAATGATCTGATTGAGGGCATTGAGTGCACCCTCAGTCAGTTTGCCAATAACACCAAGTGGTAGAATTGTAGATATGTGTACTCAGCATTGGTGAGGCTGCACCTCAAATACTCTGTTCAGATTTAGGCTCTTCACTATAAGAAAGTCATTGAGGTGCTGGAGCATGGCCAAAGTAGGGCAAAGAAGCCGATAAGGGATCTAGAGTAGAAATCTTACGATGAGCCTGAGGGAACTGGGATTGTTTAGTCTGGGGAAGAGGAGGCTGAAGGGAGACCTTATCATTCTCTACAACTCTCTGAAAGGAGAGTGTAATGAGATGAGTGTTGATCTCTTAAATAACAAGGTATAAAATGAAAGGAGATAGCCTTAAATTGTGCCAAGGGAGATTTAAGTTGGAGATTAGGGAATATTCATTCACTGCAACAGTTATGAGGCACTGGAACAGACTGTCCAGGGAACCAGCTGACTGACCACCCCTGGAGGTATTTAAAACACATATAGAGGTGGCACTCAGTGTCATGGTTTAGTGGTGGGTTTGACAGTGTTAAGTTAACACTTGGGCTTGATCTTAAATTTCCAACTTAAATGATTATAATGATTCTATAACAAAAAGGGGAAAGGAGTAGGATACCTGGTGAATAGAATAGAATAGAATAGAATAGAATAGAATAGAATAGAATAGAATAGAATAGAATCAATCAGGTTGGAAGAGACCTCCAAGATCAGCCAGTCCAACCTAGCACCCAGCCCTATCCAGTCAACTAAACCATGGCACTAAGTGCCCCATCCAGTCTTTTCCTGAACACCCCCAGGGATGGTGACTCCACCACCTCCCTGGGCAGCCCATTCCAAGGGCAAATCACTGTCTCTGTGAAGAACTTCCTCCTAACATCCAGCCTATGCTTGCCCCAGCACAACTTGAGACTGTGTCCCCTTGTTCTGTTGTTGGTTGTCTGGGAGAAGAGACCAACCCCCACCTGGCTACAACCTCCCTTCAGGACAGCAATGAGGTCTGCCCTCAGCCTCCTCTTCTCCAGGCTGAACAACCCCAGCTCTCTCAGCCTCTCCTCATAGGGTTTGTGTTCCAGGCCCCTTACCAGCTTTGTTGCCCTTCTCTGGACACCTTCCAGCGCCTCAACATCTCTCTTGAGTTGAGGAGCCCAGAACTGGACACAGTACTCAAGGTGTGGCCTGACCAGTGTTGAGTACAGGGGAAGAAGAACCTCCCTTGTCCTACTGGCCACACTATTCCTGATCCAGGCCAGGATGCCATTTGCCCTCTTGGCCACCTGGGCAGACTGCTGGCTCATCTTCAGCCTACTGAAGTGCAGTACTCTTTCTGGTATTTGTTTGCTCCGTGTTTTTTCCTTTTCATTTTCGGGGTGCTCCATTTTCTTTATTGCATCTGTTTTTATCTACTATATATACTTGTGAGATTTGCCAGGAAAAAACAACACAGTAGTATTAGTTTTTGCCATTTAGCCATAAAAGATTTTGAAGACAACTCCACTGTGACAGAGAATGAAATCCCAATTCCACTATAACCAATAGCGAAATGGATATTAAATTCAGTAGGAAAAATATTACACTCATTGCACTAAAAGAGAGCTTCATCAAAAGCACAAGATATTCGTTCTTTCACATATCTGTCTTAAAAAGCAAAGCTTCACTTGGGGTTATTTTCAATTTTGAAGGTGATGTTTTCAGAATTGTTTACTATTGCCATACAATTTGATCTGGGCAGAATTTGGTCAAAGAAGAGACTTCAGAACATTACATTGAGATCATAGAATAAATGTAGGGGTCTTTTTTTCAGTTTACTTAACTTTACTGGTCCACAATCTCTGTGCAGCTATCAAAGTCTTTCTATAGCTGTGCCAGACATTACAGTAGCGCATTAGAAATCCCAGAACTAGCCCCAGCTGAGCTGAAACATCTATGCTGTACTGTGCAAAAGGACTAGCTCGAATTCTCTTTGCAGTCCACGTTAGCAGAATTGTAATGCTTCTTTTTTTCAGTGACAGTATTCCTGGGGAATCTCTACTTTCTAGGCTTCTACATGGTAGCATGATACACAGAATGTATTTCAGTGTCACTCTGAAAGCTAGCAGAAGCTCAGATAATATATTAAGCATAGTTTTGTATTTAGTTGGATGATTGTAGAAAAAAATTAATAGCATTTATAGAAATAAGCAAACATTCCTCCAGTTATGAGTTCTAAATAGTAAAAAATAATGTTTTGGTTTTGGTTTTTTTTTTTTTTTTAAAGAGTTCACTAACTGTTCCATGCTGTACTGAAAGAATGTGATTTTATTTGCAGGAAATACCTGATTAGAATGAGTGAAAATGAGTCAGACACTCCTCAGTAGCACCCACTGACAGATCAAGAGGCTATGGGCAGAAAATTAAATACAGTAAGTTTCACTTAAAGGTAAGGTGTGATGATTTGGGTGTTACCCACCCCCCCACAAACACTTAAGAAAATCACCCAGACTAGACTCAGTGGTGGGAAATTGAATGAAGCTTTATACTTACAGCTTAGTACAATATGCAAGCAGATATTTACAATATCTACAGCTATAGAAAGAAATATAGAAGTTGAAAAAGTAATATAGAAACACAACAGCCCTCCCAGAAACCACAGTCCCCAAGAGGGGCTCTCAGTCACCTTTCCACCTTCTTCCCAGCCCCCCTATCTTATCCCAGACTTTGCCTTATGTTCAAGGTGAGTTTGGAGGGTATCTATGTTTGTATTCATGTTCTTACACATCTCAGCAAACCTATGAGTGAAGTAGGCATCACCATTGTTTTCACATAGAATCATAGAATGGTTTAGGTTGGAAGGGACCTCAAGGATCATCCAGCTCCAACCCCCTGCCATAGGCAGGGACACCTCCCACTAGAGCAGGCTGCTCAAGGCCTCATCCAGCCTGGCCTTAAACACCTCCAGGGAGGAAGCATCCACAACCTCCCTGGGCAACCTGTGCCAGTGTCTTACCACCCTCACTGTAAAGAACTTCCTCCTAACATCCAGTCTAAATCTCCCCTCCGCCAGCTTAAACCCATTCCCCCTCATCCTGATATTACCAGACCTTGTCAATAGTCCCTCCCCAGCCTTCCTGTAGGCTCCCTTCGGATACTGGAAAGCCACTCTAAGGTTTCCTCGAAGCCTTCTCTTCTCTAGGCTGAAGAGCCCCAACTCTCTCAGCCTGTCCTCATAGCAGAGGTGCTCCAGCCCTAGGATCCTATAATCTAATTCCTCTTACCAAAATAAATCTAATTCCTCTCACCAAACTATCCCAGCTAGGCTCAAACTAGCACAGTAAGGTTCTTTTATTTATTCTTTTTTTATATATGTTATGTAATGGTGGTTAAACACTGCAACTGGTTATCCATATTAGTGTTTCTATCACTGGTGATATACAAAAACTAATTGGACAAGATCTTGAGCAGCCAGCTAACTGTGCTTTCAGCAGTGGCATTAAACTAGATCCCTCCTAACCTCAACTCTTCTGTGATTCTGTTCTTTTAAGTGGAAAGCTAGATAAATTCCCATGACTATACTAAATTTACCTTAAATATGTATGTGTGAGAGATACATCTCTATTAAGGGTAATTCTCCTTTTGGCAGGAGAATTCTTCATTTACAAATGTAATGTCACCTGGAGGTGTTCAAAAAAAGTCTGGACGAGACACTTAGTGCTGTGGTCTTGTTGACTGGACAGGGCTGGGTGATAGGTTGGACTGGATGATCTTGGAGGTCTCTTCCAACCTCGTTGATTCTGTGATGCTATGAAATTATCAATTAACTGAAGACACCATTTTAGACTACTGTTCCATAAGAGCTTCTTGTTTCCAGCTCCACAGATAAATTACTTCTACTTACAACTTTTTGCTACTGTAATTCTAGATACAGAAAATCACTAAAACTCTTTGTTATGGCTGCAAAGGAAAGAAGGGAGAAAAGCATATGAAAAGTAAAATCCTACAAACATACCAGCTTATAATAATCTTATACCAGCATGTTCATGCAAAATATCTTCTGATTATACCTATATGTGCTGAAGTGGACTAAATGTGGAAAGAAAAGACTAGGTACTGGCAAGGTATGCCTTTGGGTCCGTAAGACCTGTAACCCATTGTTTTTAATAGTGGAGGAAGACAGTGAAAGAAACAGTTAATCAGAAAAGGTCCAAATGATCTGATCTTCACAAAGGCCCAGAAATAAAGAGAATTTGAGAAAACATGTATTTGTTTATTTATAACTTAAGATTCAAGTACGTTGGAAACTGTAACACTGAGTTCAAAGGAAAGTCAATAGAAAATCATAAATGTGTTTCTGTACAAGGGTCAATGATGATTACTTTGCCACTGTAACAGAGGTTCACATAGACTATTCAGCAGAATTATTAGTTGGATTACTTTTAGTCTGCTAATATAAATAAATGAACCAGAAATAAATAAAACAGACAGCACTGAAAAAAAATAATGTTTGGGTTATTTAGGCTTGGGGGGGTTGGGTTTTGTTTATCGTCTTAGCTTTCTGGATAAAGAACTTGAACAGGATGCTGTTAGTAGAAAACCTTTTAATAGATATTCTCTTAGGTACTTCATCAATTTTAAAACAGGTGGGCTTGATCTGAATGAGATATTTCATCCCAGCTTTCTTTTTTCTCAGTATTCAAAAAAATACTGTAGTTCAGTATTTTAAAGTGACAGTATTGCAGTGGAGTCATTTTTGGTCTCCCCTTCTACAGCTGTTCTGTAAAATAAAACAACAGCAACAACAACAAGAACCAACCAATCAAACAAACAAAAACCACAAACAAAACAAGAATAAAGCCCCCAGACCCAAAAATTAATCAGAAGAGGAGAGAACTTAAACAGTTTAGAAGGGATGATTGTTTTGAGCTGGCTTATTTTTTTCATCACTTTACCAGTAGTTCTGTAGTTCATGTCTTTTCTTCAGCATTGCATAGAAACTAGGAAAGAGGAAATATTATTAACGTCTGAAGGCTTTTTTTTAACAACATGAGGAAGATGTTTTGAATTCAGATGTCAGTTATCTTCTTAGTGTATTTAAGTGCCTGCTGCTAGAAGTTCCAAAACGCTGTTGCCCTCACCAATTAAAATTTAATGTGCTGGAAATAGATGCGGTGTTAGTTAATCTCTGCCACTGGGACATGACATGTATTTAATTAATATTTCAGTTGTATTCTCACCCCTTTTTTTCCACAGTATTAGAAGACTTTACTTTGAAGAGAACTTATGCATTTACTTTCTATACATGACAACCTTCATTATTAGAATTTGGAAAATATTAATTTGTCTTTTACTTCTTACCTTATTCAGGACCATGAATTAAACAAAACTGTATTTATAGGATGTAAGTTATTCTATTCTAACTGTCACATGCTTAGATTCAGCCTGTAGTGTAAGAGGTTTTCTTTTAGGTCTAAATATATTTTCAATTGTTAATTATGGTTTGTCAATATGTGGTATTTTTATAATCATCTTCCACTAAAAATAGCCTTATTCTGCTACTTTCCTAAATAAAGATTAAGCTTCATGAATTCAGCTCATCCTTCAGCTTTGCTAAAGATGGAATTCAAAAACCAGAGGGATTTTTGAACTCATAGTCACTGTAGAAGTTATATTTGTCGATTTACCAGCATAGTTAGAGTAATAAAGCAATTTCTTCTCATATTTTCCCTAAGTATGTATTTGGTTTTATAAGTATACCAGTAAACTTAATTGCCGTGTAGGAAGAAAAATGATAGCAGTAATCAGTTGTTTATTGGCCATTTAACCAATTCATAATTATCTGTACTTATTCCCCTGTGAAATAAAATCCTAAAAGGGTTGGCAAGTGCATCAAAATCTTCACATTTAAATGCCCAATTAAATTAAACATTAAATGTTAAACATTAATCATCACACATCAATAAGAAAGCAAGATATTTTCTTGATTTTCCTTCTGAAACTAGAATAGAATAGAATAGAATCCACCAGGTTGGAAGAGATCTCCAAGATCATCCAGTCCAACCTAGCACCCAGCCCTATCCAGTCAACCAGACCATGGCATGAAGTGCCTCAGCCAGGCTTTTCCTGAACACCTCCAGGGACGGTGACTCCACCACCTCCCTGGGCAGCCCATTCCAATGCCAATCACTCTCTCTGGCAACAACTTCCTCCTAACATCCAGCCTATACTTCCCCCGGCACAACTTGAGGCTCTGTCCCCTTGTCCTGTTGCTGGTTGCCTGGGAGAAGAGACCAACCCCCACCTGGCTACCACCTCCTTTCAGGTAGTTGTAGACAGCAATGAGGTCTGCCCTGAGCCTTCTCTTCTCCAAGCTAAACAACCCCAGCTCCCTCAGCCTCTCCTCATAAGGTTTGTGTTCCAGGCCCCTCACCAGCCTTCTTGCCCTTCTCTGGACATGTTCCAGCACCTCAACATCTCTCTTGAGTTGAGGAGCCCAGAACTGGACACAGTACTCAAGGTGTGGCCTGACCAGTGCTGAGCACAGGGGAAGAATAAGCTACAAACAAACCAAAAGCCTCAGTAGTCAAGTGACAATAGTTACTTCTCCATCTAACTTGGTGTCATCTGCAAATTTGTTAATGGCACACTCTAACTCCTCATCAAGATCATGGATAAAAATCTTAAACTGAAGCAGTCCTAATACTGAGCCCTGAGGAACATCACCTGTGACCAGCTGCCACCTGGATTTAACTCCATTGACCACCACTCTTTGGGTGTGGCCTTCCAGCCACTGTTTTGTCCAGCAGAGTGCATGCTCATCCAAGCCATGATCAGTCAGTCATGGTACCATTGATACCACTGACAAATATTCACCACATGAATTACATATGCTAAAATAATTCAGTAATACATTGTTCAGGAAAAGCCTGGCTGAGGCACTTAGTGCCATGGTCTAGTTGATTGGATAGGGCTGAGTGCTAGGTTGGACTGGATGATCTTGGAGGTCTCTTCCAACCTGGTTGATTCTATTCTATTCTATTCTATTCTATTCTATTCTATTCTATTCTATTCTATTCTATTCTATTCTATTCTATTCACCTTTGAAAAGTTAATGAAACATTTAAATGCATGTGATCCTTGAAGGGGTAAATTCTTGTTTTCACTAAGAATGAATACCTTGGAGTTATAACTCGAAGATCATAGAACATGAGTCAAGAAATACAAAATCTTCTGGAATTCATATTTGAAGAATAAACCAGTCTTGGCATTTTCATTTTTTCCTCCAACATTTCTTCTGTAAGGAACAGTGAAAATGTGAAAATCAAGTGCATGTAGCAACACTTCGAATGAAGAGCTGCTGGAAAGGTGGCTGAGAGAATTAGTTAAATCTTTTCATGCAGTGTCTGAAACCTGGAATGAAAAGTCAGGTAAGTAGTCAGAAAGAGCTGTCACAGTATTTCTCAGCTGTGTCTCAGCAAAGTAGCTGTAAGTAATATTCAGTTTCAATAACACCGCTGGATTACTTAAATGGTCACATAGTTTTGTTCTCCAAAAGTCATTGTGTGATTTAGGAAGATTATCTTTTCTTTAAGCTGTGTTCCCTGAGTTTTTCCTTTGTAGAAAATAATAAACCAAATCTAATAAACAATAATTCCTAAACAAAGAAATACTCTCTTTATTTTTTTTTTTTTTAGTAACAGTGCTAAATTATAAATTTAATCTGTGAATAATTGGTTTATTAACTTCTAATTTTTACAAGGGGGAAAAAAAAAACCACATGGAAGTGAGAAAAACTGACCTGTGACAAGAGATGAAAATTAGAACAAAAAATAACTAAGCATATAGAAAAAGATTAAACAATTCAGAATCATTAGATAGCCATAAGCTTGGATACTGGACTTAGGCACAAGCTACTGATTTCTATCAGCCTATATATGATGAATTGAACACTGAAGTAGCTGTAATACTTATGACATATGCATGTATTTTTCTATGAATAATTTTAAAGTAGTTACACAAACACAGATTATGGAGGAGTGATGGAATGAAAGGAAAATGTGTTGATGATTATAGGAGGTTCTACTTGTGACCTGCTTGTTTCTGTAGGTAGCTGAGCCGAGGAAATGTAGGCATGTGTGGGTGGGTTTCTAAGGTTACAGTTAATCAAAAAATTTACTCCTTTAGCTGCAGTGAGTTATGATATTAATAGCATTGTGGCTGGCTAGGTGTGTTTTGCAACCACAGCTGAGTAATTTGCTCATGTTCAGCATTTTCTCTTAGTTAATTCAGTTTTGGTCAGTCTTCTCTGTGTGTTTTGGTGGATTTTTTTTTTTTTTCTTAAACTAAAAGGAAACTTCAACCATTTAAAACAAAATCTGTAGCACGTTTAATAGTTTGGCTACCATAGCTACAACACATCAGTAAATAGCCGTTTGAAAACAGATAGAATAGAATAGAATAGAATAGAATAGAATAGAATAGAATAGAATGGAATAGAATCAATCAGGTTGGAAGAGACCTCCAAGATCAGCCAGTCCAACCTAGCACCCAGCCCTATCCAGTCAACCAGACCATGGCACTAAGTGCCTTATCCAGTCTTTTCCTGAACACCCCCAGGGACGGTGACTCCACCACCTCCCTGGGGGCCCATTCCAATGCCAATCACTCGCTCTGGCAAGAACTTCCTCCTAACATCCAGCCTATACTCCCCCCTGCCCAACTTGAGGCTGTGTCCCCTTGTCCTGTTGCTGGTTGTCTGGGAGAAGAGACCAACCCCCACCTGGTCTCTTCTCCTCAAGGATCATCCAGCTCCAACCCCCTGCCATAGGCAGGGACACCTCCCACTAGAGCAGGTTGCTCAAGGCCTCATCCAGCCTGGCCCTAAACGCCTTCAGGGAGGAAGCATCCACAACCTCCCTGGACAACCCATTCCAGTGTCTCACTGCTGTTGAAGTTTGCTGTCTCTATGCCAATTGGTAATGATAAATGGCAATAAAAGTAAAATAAAGAGCTGCTGAAGTAGACAGTGTGCTTAAAGTAATTTTATTTTTGAGCAGCACTGAAACCTTTGCAATGAAAAGTAAAGCCATTGCCACAAAAGTTCAAGTAAGTTCAAAGTTTATTTGAGATGATGCAGGTTCAATAAATTACAGGTTTGAGTTTTTCATATGTGTCTCAAAATCTGATGACAAATAGTATTATTCAAGATACTCTAGGGTATTCTGATATGATTTTGCCTAGTTCTCCAAAAGATGTTCCTCCTTCTGTACATCTATGGGGATGTTCTACTTTCTAAAGGTTTTATCAAATGGTACTAGATAATTGAGTTGAGCTTCTAAGCTAAAAAGCTTCTGGTTATGAGTCTAGTTGAGATAGCCACATTAAGGCAAGTAAAAACTCAAAATAGAACACTTCTGTTAAATGTGAAGAGAACACAGGTAGACATCCAAATAATTTAAATGAATCATGTCTAAATAAAGCAAAGTACAGTTGTCTAAATAAAGCAAAGTACAGTTCTCATCACATTTATTTCACTTGCTATAGCTACATATGCAGATAAAATCACAGGAGAAAAATGATTGAAAGTATAGCTCATCTGCTTTAGACAGCTCACAGACAACTTACTTCAGGTTGCACAGGGCTGTGTGTGGTTGAGTCCTACATACCTCCAAGGATGAATGCTCCACAAACTTTCTTGGCAGTTTTTTTCCAGTATTTGTCTTCCTTCACTCCTCTTACCATGTAATTTGAATTTAGCATGCAGCAGCTTGTGTCTGTTGCTTTTCATTCTATCACCATGCATCTCAAGAAGACTCTACCTCCACTGTGTTATGCGTTTGATTCAGAAAGCTGCAGACAACAAGGTGTCCCACTCCCTGTCTCCTCTTAATCTGGTTTTGGCAGACAGCTGCCAGTCTTTCCTTTCAAGTTATGATCTTCAGCCTCCAAACCACCTTGGTAGTCTACTGGATTAAATTCAGTATGGCATCTTCTTGATTGTGCTAGAGGATTTCATTCTATATGTAGTACTATAGGCACAGCTTCACAATTGCCAAAGAAAGGGGAGAGATAATTTCACTCAGCCTGTTGGGAGATAAGCATGATAATATAGCCATGATACTGCCGACATGCTTTGCTGGAAGGACGCACTGCTCTCTCACTTTCAACTTGATCACCAGGATCCTTCATACCATGTTCAGAAAACTCTCTTCCAGTCAGCTCGTACTGCTTTGTATAGCTATTTCAGCCCAAGTTCAAGGGTTTCCATTTGCTTTTGTTGAAAAGCATGAGTTTTTGTCAGCCATTTTTTACAGCCTGATGAGGAACTTTTGAACAGAGTAGAAACAGGTTCTATCAATTTGGCGTCATATTTGAATTTACAGAGGGTAAAATCTGTCTCATTATTGAGACACAGACAAATACTGACTTCAGTGCATGCCACCAGTAATCAGCCACCAGATAGACATGGTAATCACAACCCTTTGAGCTTATAGAATCATAGAATCATAGAATCAGTCAGGATTGGAAGGGACCACAAGGATCATCTAATTCCAACCCCCCTGCCATGGTTAGGGTCACCCTACCCTAGATCAGGCTGGCCACTGCCTCATCCAGCCTGGCCTTAAACACCTCCAGGGATGGGGCCTCAACTACCTCCCTGAGCAACCCATCTCCATGTTGAAGAACTTCCTCCCCATGTCCAGTCTGAACCCACCCATCTCCAACTTTGCTCCATTCCCCCCAGTCCTGTCACTCCGAGAGCCTAAAAAGCCCCTCCCCAGCTTGTTTGCAGGCCCCTTCAGATACTGAAAGGCCACAAGAAGGTCACCTGGGAGCCCCCTTGTCTCCAGACTGAACAGCCCCAACTCTTTCAGTCTGTGCTCACAGCAGAGCTGCTCCAGTCCTGATCATCCCCGTGGCCCTTCTCTGAACACACTCCAGCACATTCACATCCTTCTTGTAATAGGGGCTCCATACTTCTTTTTTTAATCTCACCTTATAGTTTACCAATTCATAATATATCCCACTAATTTTGTAGAGGTGTACTGACTTGCCAAAGTTAAAGGGTGATCATTGCTTTTCCACTATGCATAAAACCAGCATTTAATTATATCCTGGAATCATACATAATTGTATCTACATATCAATATGCTTTATAGTTGCATAAGTGGATAATGTTGCCTTGGAATCCATCCACAAGCCCATACAGGGCAAGAAGATGTAGAAGAATAACCAGCAGGGGTCTTATAATCTCAATTTGTATCTGAATAATTTCAGTTGCTTACTATGGTGAAATTGTTACGTGGACACTGAAACAATGCTAGTTGTAAGATATTTTCACTTTTGGAAGGCTTTTGGCATAACAGCCTCAAGATCTGAAAGGTCAGCAATCATTAGCACCAGGTTCATTTTCCCCTGGCAATGTGTGGAGTTCTTGGTTGGCAGTGGGGCACAGGTCAAATATCTTAATCGACAACCATGGTGATTAGACACAATGTACGGTCAGAAAACCTCCAGGCAAACCTCATTTGGAGGCAGTATCTAGCATATGGAACAGATTTTTGGTGATTTACACAGAAATACTCATAGTTTTCCTAGGTATATCTAAAACTGATAGCTTGCCTTTGCCAAAACAGTAGCAAGTGAGCAGTTATAAATGTTCCATCATAATAAAAAAAGTGTTGCTCATTGGGCTGAGATGCCCATCAGATTAGCAGCTGCTGAGGTGTTCCCAGGCTCACAGTTTCAATTTCAATCCCACTTTAGTCAAGTAAAATGTACATGGGTTTAGCTACATACACTATTGGGAATAGAGGCCATTAATGATTCAACTAAAAATTAAGGGAGAGCAGGAAAACTGAGAGTTGATAAATATATTCACACCATATGTTTTAGCAATCTAATTTTACACGCCTGTGTCAGCAGCCTAAACTCGGTTCAGTTGCTTGAAAACACTTTCTGGAGGAGTCTTTATGTAGGCTGTTTCTTATGATTATATATACTCTAACTTCAGCACTTAAATTCAGAATCTTCTTTTTTTTTTTTTGCTATATAAAGGAGATAAATGGAACAGATAGGAATAGAAATTTAGGTTTTCAGGCTGACTCTTGTTCCTGAACTCTGTTGCTACTTGAAGTTTTTATAATCTACCTCATGAAAATGTAGGGGGGGGGGTTCATGCAATTCTTCAAGAACAAGAGGACATTAGTTGCAAAAGAGAAATAGTTCTCTTCATGATGATGGCTGTTTACTGAAAAGTAACTAGAAACATGTAGTATCTGATGTTTCCTGCATTCCTTGTGCCCTCTTTCTCCTCACCCACCCCGACCCATGGAGGTCCCCAGCAGTGGATATGGCCTGGCAGGGACAAGGACAGGAGCAGGGGCAGAACAGGGACAGGGGAATTCTCTGGGTGTTGGAGCTCATTTCCATTGCTACCCATTCCATTCTGGAGTGACTGTCCTCTTCCTGGTGGAAGTTGCTTCTTACTTAAGGGCAACAGCCTGAGAGACTTCATAGAATCATAGAATCACAGAATGGTTTAGGTTGGAAGGGACCTCAAGGATCATCCAGCTCCAACCCCCTGCCATAGGCAGGGACACCTCCCACTAGAGCAGGCTGCTCAAGGCCTCATCCAGCCTGGCCTTAAACGCCTCCAGGGAGGAAGCATCCATAGCCTCCCTGGGCAACCTGTGCCAGTGTCTCACCACCCTCACTATAAAGAACTTCCTCCTAACATCCAGTCTAAATCTCCCCTCCTCCAGCTTAAACCCATTCCCCCTCATCCTGACATTACCAGACCTTGTCAATAGTCCCTCCCCAGCCTTCCTGTAGGCTCCCTTCAGACACTGGAAAGCCACTCTAAGGTCTCAGTGACACTCCTGGTGGGGCACCAGGCCAATGGGTGCCCACTCACTATGAGCACCCTGCTTCTACCAGCAACCTTAGGAGTCAGTGACATTGGCATAACTGTAAAATCAAAGAGAGGAAAGACACACAAAAAAAAATACTTTTATGAGAAGTCAACTTTATTATTAATGAGACTTTTCTATCCTAAATAGACAATTCTGACTTGCAGTAAATTCTCAACTCTCTTTCCATATATACACGTATAGGGTGACCATTTTAGTCCACAACAGGATCTCGAGTGTAACACTTCTGTTATGGATGGGATTCCAGTGCCCACTCTGTAAGCAGTGGGCTCAGGTCTAGGTAACTAAATTTAGATGCCTCTGTGCAGTCTGGGAGTCCAACCTCCTGCTATCAGAAAAGCAATTAAGGAGAATAAATCACTTTCCTAAACAAGGTGCTCTAAAGCATTTGAGACATGCAGAAATGCTTGACAGATGCAATGTTGGACTATCAGTATTGTTTTCAAATGGCAATTAAATTCAGGTGAGATGTTACAGAAGTGTCAAATGGCATAAAGGTGCTGCTAAGGAGGGGTTTGAATCTGGGCTAGAAGTGAATTGTAATCAGGCTGATATAAAAGTTATCAAATAGTGTATTAAATATATAAAAAGAAAGAAGTCCCCAAACCTATTTGCTATTAAGACACACAGATTCTATTATGTGGTTGTGTCAAGGTCCAGAGAACAGAGATTAACATTATCTCTGTCCAGAGGAGCAAGATCTGTTCTCATGGATTTCTGAGTTGTGAAATTAAGGTGCACATGAGACCATAGATCACCACAAAACTATTTATTAAAGGATAAAGTTGGACAAAACAGAGGGAGAGAGAGAGAGAGAAGGGGCAGAGAGAATGATGGAGGAGGAGAAGAAGCAGGGAAGGAAAAGAGCTGGGATCATATTACCCTCAGTTGCAGATCGGGGCGGGAGAGAGACAGGTGCATGGCCCAGGGATGACCTTCAGTGGAGTTTGTCAGGGGTTCTTCTGGTGGTGGTGCAGCTCTGGTCATCTGGTGGAGGTCCACTTGGTGTCTGGTGGAGGTCCACCCTTGGTAGTCTGGTAGAAGTGCACCCTTTGGCAGCCATTCCTCCTGCCTTTTATACAGTTTTTTAGCTCGGTGTCCAGCTGCAGCTCCCCAGGAAATCTTCCTGTCTATTCTCACGCATTCACACGGGTTCAGTGCCACCGGGGGAGGGCCTCCACCCCCTCCCTGGCTGTACCTGTCCATACCCTGAATACACATCAGCCTTTTCTCTTCGGGGTGGCTGAGATAAGATGTAGGCATCCTGGGCATTCCATCCAGGCTGAGGTCCAGGAGTTTCCAAGGTGTTGTCTGTTGATTTGCATCCCTGAGCTTTCGGCCAAGCACCGAGTCTGAGTCCCAGAAGCTAAAAAAGGCAATCTTTATCTTTGTTGATGAACAAGAGAGAGGATTTAGACTCTCACAGGTTGGTAAAACTATTTTTGCAGAATGTATTTATACAGGCAGATTGAATTTAAATGATAGGCACAGATACAGGCTGGGGGATGAATGGCTGGAGAGCAGCCCTGAGGAGAAGGACCTGGGGGTCTGGGTTGACAAAAAGCTCAACATGAGCCTGCAGTGTGCACATGCAGCCCAGACAGCAACCCTGTGCTGGGCTGCAGCAAGAGCAGTGTGGGCAGTAGGGCAAGGGAGGGGATTCTCCCCCTTTACTCTGCTCTCCTCAGACCCCACCTGGAGTACTGTGTGCAGTTCTGGAGCCCCCAGCACAAGAAGGACATGGAACTGCTGGAGCCAGTCCAGAGGAGAGCCACGAAGATGCTCAGAGGGCTGCAGCAGCTCTGCTATGAGGACAGGCTGAGAGAGTTGGGGCTCTGCAGCCTGGAGAAGAGAAGGCTTCGAGGAGACCTTAGAGTGGCTTTCCAGTATCTGAAGGGAGCCTACAGGAAGGCTGGGGAGGGACTATTGACAAGGTCTGGTAATGTCAGGACGAGGGGGAATGGGTTTAAGCTGGCAGAGGGGAGATTTAGACTGGATGTTAGGAGGAAGTTCTTTACAGTGAGGGTGGTGAGACACTGGCACAGGTTGCCCAGGGAGGTTGTGGATGCTTCCTCCCTGGAGGTGTTTAAGGCCAGGCTGGATGAGGCCTTGAGCAGCCTGCTCTAGTGGGAGGTGTCCCTGCCTATGGCAGGGGGTTGGAGCTGGATGATCCTTGAGGTCCCTTCCAACCTAAACCATTCTATGATTCTATGATTCCATTCTATGATTTAGGACAGGATTTAGAAAAATTAAACAACTGGAGAGTCTTACAGCACAAACTGTCACTTAAATGATAAACTTTCACAAACTTCAGAAAAGAGACTGGTAAGAGTCTCAATATTTGTAATACAAAAGTATATGTAGAAGCATAAACAAGGTAAAATATAGCCCCAGCCACGTGGTGGCCTTCCACATTGTGCTAGTTTGAAGCTAGCTAGAATGTTTTGGTTAGAAGACCTAGATTACAGGCTGTGAAAGGAAAACAATGGTGATGTCTACTTCCCTCATAGGCTTGCTGAGATGTATAAGAATAAAAGCAAAACATAGATAAGGGAGTCTCGCTTCTGCTGGGGAACTGGCCAAGTTGCATCTTACTCTCTAACCTCACCCTGCATTTTGGACTAATCCTCTTTGCCTTCTAACCCCCCTGGCTGAACCTCCATTTCTTTCTTGGGCCTGGGGTAAGGTTGAGAGGGGTAAGGGGAAAGTGAAGGGGTGGTTCAGAGCCCCTCCTGGGGACTCAGGTTTCTGGGAGGGGAGTTGTGTTTCTGTATTACCTTTTACCTTGTCTATTTCTGTCTATAACTGTATATACTGTAAATATCTGCTTCTGTATTATGCTAGCTGTAAATATAAGCTTCATTCATATTTCCAGAGCTGGCTGAGTCTAGTCTGGGTGATTTATAAAGTGGGGGAGGGGGGGCAGATAACACCCAAACCATCACATCCTCAAGGCAAAGCACTCAAGGCAAACAGGTAGTCGATAAAAGAAAGGCAACAGCAGCAAACAAACAGGTTTGGTAAGTTTTTAAGCATTTTGATGAGTATCTTTGACCAATAACAACAGATTAAAACACACCTAGAATCAATCCTAAGTTATTTCACCAAAAGAGGGAGATGCACATTCCTAGCATCCATGACCTCTGTTTACCAAAGAAAAAACAGGCTGCAAAACAAGGCCAAATACAGTGTCTTTGTAATAGACTGAGAGGCGTCGAGGCTTTTGTATGTTTTTCTGCTTCTTCATCCGGGAAGAAGGAGGGGTGGGTGGGGGGACAAGGTGGGTATTCAGATAAGTGTTTAGGATATGCCTTGGATATGTATTTTAGGTATAATTTGCACCTTCTACCACAGACACCTATGGGAAACTCTGCCCAAGGAAACTATCTCACCATGAGTGATAGACTCAGAGGAATTTGGAGTATGATCTGCTCACATTAAAGTATACATCATATTGTTGAATTCCATTCTGTATGTACAGCAACAATGATTATGCAAACTAGCTGACTGGACAGGGCCGGGTGACAGATTGTTCTGGATGATCTTGGAGGTCTCTTCCAACCTGGTTGATTCTGTGATTCTATGATTGTCTTTGACCTTATCCTTAGAAATGAATAATAATTACTAGTTTCAAAACCATATCCATCATGAAAGTGTCCAAATTGTTGGACATCAAACAAGAGAGCATGCTTTAGAGACATACAGTATGAGATGTCTAATTAAAAAAAAAAAACAAAACAAAAACAAAAAACCAAACAAAACAACAACAACAAAACAAACCAAAAAAGACTAAGTCATTTTTTCTGAACTGTGTGCAGTTCTGGAGCCCCCAACACAAGAAGGACATGGAACTGCTGGAGCGGGTCCAGAGGAGAGCCACGAAGATGCTCAGAGGGCTGCAGCAGCTCTGCTATGAGGACAGGTTGAGAGAGTTGAGGCTCTGCAGCCTGGAGAAGAGAAGGCTTCGAGGAAACCTTAGAGTGGCTTTCCAGTATCTGAAGGGAGCCTACAGGAAAGCTGGGGAGGGACTACTGACAAGGTCTGGTAATGTCAGGACGAGGGGGAATGGGTTTAAACTGGCAGAGGGGAGATTTAGACTGGATGTTAAGAGGAGGTTCTTTACAGTGAGGGTGGTGAGACACTGGCACAGGTTGCCCAGGGAGGTTGTGGAGGAAGTTGTGGCTGCTTCCTCCCTGGAGGCGTTTAAGGCCAGGCTGGATGAGGCCTTGAGCAGCCTGCTCTAGTGGGAGGTGTCCCTGCCTATGGCAGGGGGTTGGAGCTGGATGATCCTTGAGGTCCCTTCCAACCTAAACCATTCTATGATTCTATACTATCTTAAAGTTTTCAGTATTTCTCTTCTCTAGACCAAGTAGAAGTCATGACTGCACTCAACTACACTGCAAAAGCTTTTCATGTACACGTTGATAATAGTAGCATGTGACATCATGCCAAGAGATCACAAATATGCAGATAAAAATAATTCTGTATAATAAGAACAAAAAGCGAGGCATGTTTTGGACTATTTGAGGGTTTATTCATCAGGTTCTTTCATACTGATTACAATTATGTTTTTTTTAGTTCAAGAATGTTTTTTCTGTGGAAGTGCTGATTGTTGTTATTGCTCTAGATAAATGAAGAAGCAGAAATAGAACTACTACAGATACAGATGAAAATAGCTTCTATGTTTTATTGCCTTACTTGAGATGATCAGTATATTCACAAAGCTGCACATCAGTGAAATATGAAATATGAAATATAAATATGATACTGAGTGTTGGCACTGCATACATAGCAGTGTTTAGAAATTCGAAATAGAGTCAGTTATCTAAATCCAGTGTAAGTGATTTAGCTCTATTAATTCAGCTGTGTTTATTAGTTACACCAGAGGAGCATGTAAAACTGTGCCGATCCTCACAGCTGCACAATCATCTCGCATCACAGGGCAGTTTTGCAGGACTGAGGTTAAAAAATGAAAGAGAGCTGGAACAGAGAGTGGCTAGTTGACCTTCTGCTTTCTGCTTGAGTGAATATCAATGAAGCACTGAGAACAATTGTAATGCAAAAAGATAGGTTAAATCTAATATAAGGAGGTACTCCACCGATTACAAGTTTCTTCAAGCCACAGCATGTCCTGTCTGTCTTCCTTCTGCCTCCTGATATGATATGATGACTTTCCTCTGGGTCCTGTAAAATATCTGCAAGTCCCATACAAATTCATTGGATATCTTAAGACTGATAAACAGCTGAAGGTGATTCAGTCAGCTGATGATCATGAGAAGATCTAGGCAAAATTAAATTATGATGTTCACACAACTGATGGGATTCATTCATCTGAACAGCAGTGCCTACAGTTCTTCTGGGCTGTTCCACCTGGCTTCCAACTGCCTCTCCAAAATAATGCAAGCTTGCTGTCATTTTGAACCATATCTGCCAGTCTGTCCAGATGCTTAGATAACCTAAGACACAGCAGATGGCACTAAATGTCTGCATGCAGGCAAACAAATTTGATCTCTGTTCAGTACAAATCGTGGTTGGGCCCTCAGTGTCACCAGAGACATAAAATCTCACAGAGAACTAAGAGGAGACTCCTATCTTTTCAGAGCAGCTTCTGAGTATGAGCCAGGAATACCCCAAGGACTCCTGGAAGGCATTAAATACCTGTGCTTAGGTAAATGAATCAGTGGTTGAGTGTAGAAAGCTATTCAGCTATATGAGACACAAGGAGATTTTTCATCGTATTTTTTCCCCATATCCCCTTGAGGAATGTAATGGTTTGAATCAGACCAAAAATGAGTTAAACAGAACCAGCTGGTTAACCTGCCTATTTTCCCAACACAGAAGTGGGGGGAAAGCAAAACACAAAAAACCCCACCTGGCTGCAGCCTCCTTTCAGATAGCCATATACAGCAATGAGGTCACCCCTGAGCCTCCTCTTCTCCAGGCTAAACACCCCCAGCTCCCTCAGCCTCTCCTCACAGGGCTGTGTTCCAGGCCTCTCACCAGCTTTTTGCCCTTCTCTGGACATGATCCAGTATCTCAACCTCTCTCTTGAATTGAGGAGACCAGAACCCCATGCAGCTGATGATACAGAGGTATAATTGCATGTGCTCCTCCTTGAAATCAGATTCACTCAGTACACAAGGACATTATGAATTGACATAACAAAAATTTAGACATTCCCAAGCTTTTGAAGAATCCAAGGACTAGTATATTTCAGCTTCTGTAATGCTATGACAAATAGATAAATATACATCAATATGTATTTCAATAAATAAGGACATTTGTTTCAAATATTAGATTTCATTTTGTTAGATAAAGCATCAACAGAATTAGGAATAACTCCAAATTCCATACAAATGTGTAGTCAAAACAGACACACTTTCTTGAGTAACATTTTTCAAGCTGTCAAAATATAGCTACTGAAGGCTAGCCAAGAGAAGGGTTATTACACTTTGAAGATGTTAGAGAAAACCTTTAGAAAAGAAATACTTATTTTGTTACACATCATGAAGTGATCAGACTCTCCAAACGACTCTCGCTGTATAAAATGCTGCTGAAGTGTTCCTGTTAGATCAAAAGATAAAAGTACAGATAATATGACTACAGTGAAAACAGACATTTTAAGCTGTACAGGAAAAAAAAATGATAAGTTCTTGTTCTCGTTCCATTTACCCAGAAAGTAACAATAACAACAAAAAAAGAACCCCAACTCATTGGCAATATTAAACCATTTGTCCCAGGTTGAGGTATTTTCTCTCCAATTTGATCTGAGAGTTTAATTTCTGTCGCCTATCTTTAGCAAACCCACGACACCATTTTTTTGGGGGGGTTGTTTGCTTATTTTAAATGAGAAGTGGTGTAGAATTAAATGTGCCCTAATGTGCTGAAGCCTTGGTCTTCTCTAAAAAGGAAGCAGTCTTTTAGGACAGCGGTGCTTCTTATGTTTTACAGATTCCAACAGCAAAATGCCTGTCTGCTTATAAAGTCTCAGGAGGACTTTGATTAATTTCTCTCTTCTAGGTAAATTTTGTCATATCATTTCATAAAACTGAATACTAATTAGTGACTACCTTGTTTTCTCATTCTGTTTCCTACTTCTAGCTGGTACCATCTGTACTACCTGAAGGGAGGCTGTAGCCAGGTGGGGGTTGGTCTCTTCTCCCAGGCAACCAGCAACAGAACAAGGGGACACAGTCTCAAGCTGTGCCAGAGGAAGTATAGGCTGGATGTTAGGAGGAAGTTCTTCACAGAGAGAGTGATTGGCATTGGAATGGGCTGCCCAGGGAGGTGGTGGAGTCACCGTCTCTGAGGGTGTTCAAGCAAAGCCTGGATGAGGCACTTAGTGCCATAGTTTAGTTGATTGAACAAGGTTGGGTGCTAGTTTGGACTGGATGATCTTGGAGGCCTCTTCCAACCTGCTTGATTCTATGATTCTATGAACTGCTCTAAAGTCCTCAGATATAGAGACAAAATATCCTGGTTTAAGTTAGGATATAACTGATTCTGGTGAGCAATTCTAGTTTTCAGCTCAGTTTCTTAGTAACTTGTCTTCATTTAAAGGGCAGGGGGGGAATACAGAGCTCTAAAACTACTTTCAAAATGATTAAATAACCATCTCTCCCCCCAGGATTGGATAGAAATACTGAATATATTCAAAGATTACACAGAAAGTGCCACTAATAACTACAAACTGCAATGCAAAGCAGTGCAGAAGCATATGAAATACACACAGAATCCTATCAAGCCCAACTGCTTAACAAAACCGTCCCTGGAGGTATTCAAAAAAACAGCCTGGATGAGACACTTAGTGCCATGGTCTACTTGATTGGATAGGGCTGGGTGCTAGGTTGTCTGCATGATCTTGGAGGTCTCTTCCAGCCTGGTTAATTCTATGATTCTATACAAATCCCAGATCAGACAGGATTTACTCATAGGGAAAATTTCTTAACAATCTCACCAGTTTGACTGATTTATGTCTTCAAGTAAATGTTTTATACCTATTAGTTTCATTTACGTATGAGAGATACATTGGTGAATACTTCTGCATGTGAAACTTCTTTTTTAATTGATCTGGGGATGTGGACAGGTACAAATGTTAATTTATGCTTAAAATTAAGAACAAATTAATAAATCCCAATGTCTAGGAAAAAAAAAAAAACAACAACAAAACTAGATCACAGGCTCACAGGATGTTAGAGGTTGGAAGGGACCCAAATAGATTATCGAGTCCAACCCCCTGCTAGAGCAGGACAATCCTATCTAACACAGATCACAGAGGAACACATCCAGACAGGCCTTGAAAGTCACCAGAGAAGTAGACCCCATGACCTCTCTGGGGAGCCTGTTCCAGTGCTCTGTGACCCTTACAGTAAAGAAATTCCCCCTTGTCTTGAGGCAGAACCTCTTTTGCTGCAACTTACACCCATTGCTCCTTGTCCTATCACAGGGAGCAGTGAGCAGAGCCTGTCCCCCCTGCTCCTGGCAGCCTCCAGCTACTTATAAACATTTATCAAATCCCCTCGAAGTCTTCTCTTCTCTGGACTAGAAACCCCAGCTCCCTCAGCCTCTCCTCATAAGCCATGCCCTCCAGTCCCCTAATCATCCTCATAGTCCTTTTGCTGGACCCTCTCCAAAAGATCCCTGTCCCTATTAAACTGTGGAGCCCAACACTGAACACAGTACACACAGTATTGGAGTACACCCAGTATTCAAGATAGATATATTTATGAAGAGTGGATAGGCATCTTAGTAATTATTCTGGTCAGATTCAGTCTGACTAGGATGTTGAATGATTGTTCATCACTGGATTAATATGAGTCTCCAACAATTTTCCTGTGTCAAAAATATCTAATAAGTCAATTTTCCTAGTAAAAAACAAGTACTAGGCACTGCAATGGTATGCTGCATTGATTAAGTCATTATTTGAGTACCCTATGGTCATATTTTAAGAAAGCTGTAAAGAATTAAACAGACCTGAGAGTGCCTAAAAATAGGAACATTTTCTACATACTAAAATGACAATTAAAGTATTTGATATATAATGTGCACTACCTATAGAATGGTTAGATCTATTTATAGTAGGTAGGATAGACCTCTGTACGAGGAAGTTTCTGTTGAAGGTGGAAGGATTAATTAGCAGGGAAACCATTATAAATTATAATGGCCTCTGGCTGAAGTAAGTAGAAGTGGTACCAGAAATAAAAGTTACATTTTTCATAAAGAAAGCCATTAATGCTGGAATAGATATCCTAAAGGTATGGGAATTTTTCCATGACTTGGACTTTTAAAAACAATATTGGAAGTCTTTCTGAGATGTTTTAATTTAACAACAAATTAGTGGCTTGTGTTGGAAATTAATAATTGTTATGAATTATGAATATTAATTTCTGTACGAATATTTGGGACAGAGTGGCTGGAGAGCAGCCAGGCAGAAAGGGACCTGGGGGTACTGGTAGATAGTAGGCTGAAGATGAGCCAGCAGTGTGCCCAGGTGGCCAAGAGAGCCAATGGCATCCTGGCCTGGATCAAGAACAGTGTGGCCAGTAGGACAAGGGAGGTTATTCTTTCCCTGTACTCAGCACTGGTCAAGCCACATCTTGAGTCCTGTGTCCAGTTCTGGGCTCCTCAATTCAAGAGGGATGTTGAGGTGCTGGAACATGTCCAGAAAAGGGCAACAAGGCTGGTGAAGGGCCTGGAACACAAACCCTGTGAGGAGAGGCTGAGGTTGCTGGGGTTGTTTAGCCTGGAGAAGAGGAGGCTCAGGGTGACCTCAATCAAACTGGCCAATAGGCACTAGCATCATTGTTCTGGCCAATGAATTCAAAGCTTCGTGCCTCATTTGACCATGCAGGCATGGTGAGGGCAGCATAAGACACCTGACATGTTGTACTAAGCCCCCTTGCCCTCAAAGCCTTGCTGGGGACAAACCCTTATTGTTTATTCATCTGACTTCACTCCTGGACCCACAAAACAGCAGGAGGAGAGCAAGGGTTAAAGCTGCCTGGCAGGATTTATGCCCTACCAGGACATAGCTACATTTATAGCAAATTAGCATAATCATACAACTTCTACCCTGTTGCTTTGAAAACACTCCATTTTTCCTACTCTTGAATGAGATTAATCTAATGTTAATTGAAATCAGTCTTGCCACTGATATCACACTGTTTATGACTCCCCTGCCTTGTGTCCAGAACAACTCTCACTTTCACATTTTGTAATGCATTCAAAAACATTTGCACAAACCCCTGCTTTACAGGAAGATTCAAAAGCACTGTTTTGCAGATTCAGTGGCTGTTAGAAATTATTGCAGATCCCATCTGCTAGTTCATCACTACCTGTTTCTCACCATTCCTCCTTTAATAAGATTCCAAGCAACTGTGTCTGGTCTGGAAGGATATGGAACTGCTGGAGTGGGTCCAGAGGAGAGCCACGAAGATGATAAGAGGGCTGCAGCAGCTCTGCTATGAGGACAGGCTGAGAGAGTTGGGGCTCTTCAGCCTGGAGAAGAGAAGGCTTCGAGGAGACCTTAGAGTGGCTTTCCAGTATCTGAAGGGAGCCTACAGGAAGGCTGGGGAGGGACTATTGACAAGGTCTGGTAATGTCAGGACGAGGGGGAATGGGTTTAAGCTGGAGGAGGGGAGATTTAGACTGGATGTTAGGAGGAAGTTCTTTACAGTGAGGGTGGTAAGACACTGGCACAGGTTGCCCAGGGAGGTTGTGGATGCTTCCTCCCTGGAGGTGTTTAAGGCCAGGCTGGATGAGGCCTTGAGCAGCCTGCTCTAGTGGGAGGTGTCCCTGCCTATGGCAGGGGGTTGGAGCTGGATGATCCTTGAGGTCCCTTCCAACCTAAACCATTCTATGATTCTGATTCTACACTTTTTTTAAATTTATATATTTATTTTTAATTTCTTCTGGAAAACTATTTTAGAAGACATTTTTTATTTTGGAAGTTGGTTTTGGGATGGGTTGGGTTTGTTTATTTTGGTTTGGTTTGTCTCCAAATCGTTTGCTGTATTAACTATGCTGGCTTTTAAAGCCATTTAGAAGCAAAACAGTGAAGTAGAGGTCCGCTCAGCATACTACAAGGTAGATCTACACACACCTTAGAATTTTCTTCAGGTCCACTTCTGCTCTCATTTGTAGAAACAAGGGAAACAGCTGCATGTGAAAGCAATTGTGAGTCTGTGGCCATTTGAGCTAGATATCTAGCTCAGACATAAACAATATTCAGAACAGAGAAACAAGAAATACAATTTCATTTTCCCCTGACTGTCCAAACAAATCTGTGCTGTAGTAAGTTTATTCCACTGGAGGAGGGATCTACCCTAACCCAGGACAGAGTCTTAGGCTCAGCAGCAATAGTAGAAACTCCAAGCCTAACATTTTTACCCAGTTAGGAAACAATGTTGTCTCTGTATCATACAGTGAGGTTACTCTTTATGTTCCTCCTGATTAGGAAATTGTAGAAATATCCTGTTAGAAGATATGAAGCAGTTAGTATTTCAAAGGCTACCTCTCTGCAAATATGAATGAGTCTTCTATGTCTCACATTTTCTCGAGTTTTTGCTGCCATCACCAAAGAACTGGATTTACCTAAAATCTGATATTAGAATAGATTCCAGGCTTTGGATTCGCAGGCTGGGTACAATGGATCCATATGTTGCATTACAATTCTTACAACTAAACCTTTATTTTAGAGTCAATTGCACTATAGGCAGTCCAAGAATCATTTAGAATAGAATAGAATAGGATAGGATAGAATAGAATAGAATAGAATAGAATAGAATAGAATAGAATCAACCAGGTTGGAAGAGACCTCCAAGATCATCCAGTCCAATTGTCCTGGAGGTCCTGTGTACCCCATAAATTTCCTCTCCCTCTGTGGTTTGAATGGGAGAGGAAAAAGGTGCGAACAGACCTGTTTCTCCCCCCCCTGCCCTGCAGGCGTGAAGGGGGGAGCAGGGGGCACCCTTCTGGCACAAGGAGTGCCCCATGCCGGGCCCGCGCTGCACTCGGCTGAGGATTGGCTGTGTGCTTCTCGCGCCTAGGAAGTGGTAACTCTGCTCTTTGTCTGAGGAAGGGTATAAATATCGAAGGGTTCCCGCCTTGAGGTGTTCCCGCCTTGGGGTGCTCCTGCCGTGGAGTTCGTCCCCGTTTTGGATCGTGTTCCCGCCTTGGGGTGCTCCTGCCGTGGAGTTCGTCCACGTTTTGGATCGTGTTCCCGCCTTGGAGTGCTCCTGCTGTGGAGTTCGTCCCCGTTTTGGATCGTGTTCCCACCTTGGGGTGCTCCTGCC
>WAAF01000108.1:36279-50767 GCA_013400475.1 Tricholaema leucomelas
ATAATTCCATGGTCAGTGGACCCCAGGCAGCCTCCGACCACCACATCCTCCACCAGCCCCTCTCTATTTGTGAGCAGCAGGTCAAGCAGGGTGGCATCCCTGGTAGGCTCACATAACAGCTGGGGTAAGACGTTGTCTTCCACACTCTCTGGAAACTTTCTAGACTGCCTCTTCTCTGCAGCATTAAATTCCTCGAGATACACAGATTGTCCAGAGGGCCAGGAGACAAGGTCAGAGATTGTCTGCCTCCTTTCCCCAGAAGTCTGAGAAGAATCACGTCTCAGCAGCCAACAAGACAGGGATCCACGTGCTTTGGGTACTGTCTGATTTATACTTTGTGAGTGAATACTTAATAGCCTCTTCCTGTATGATATTTGCATTTGCCACTTTAAGTGCACTAGTTTTGCCTGTTCCACACCTGTGGAACTGTGCAATTTTGAACACGTGAATACATTTTCTGTTGAGTTTTAATGTTAATAAACAGTTTTCATAGTTATTAACAATCATTGCCTGGATATAAAAATTAATACAGATTATTAAGTTTGCATAATCCATCACATGCAGACACATGTTTATGAAATTCGATCCAGTCACTTAAGTTGCCTCTTTAGAAATCAAAACCAGGATGAATCAGTCAGGGTTCTTTTCCTTTTCTTTAAAGTATTTATTGTAGTTGGTGGAAAGAAAAGGCTGTTTTGGAGTGTGATTAATTTCATCCTACGGTAGATAAATAAAATCTAATTACTTGTGCCCTTTAAAAGTCTTTTCCCCTCTACTGGCTACAAAAGAGCCTAAACAACTGTGTCATACTGACATTGTGGATTTCTTAAACTTGTTGAAGAGAACCTCACACTAAATGTTACATTGAAACCCTATGATAGATTGTTGCTTCCTGCATTATCTTCCACAGTTTTTTTTCTAATATTAATTCATAAATAATTATCTATAAATGTGAAAACAGGTAAATATGAAATTCTAGATGAAAATCTGACGTTAAAGTGTTAAACCCCATAGAGGATCTGATTGTTTTTATCTAATTCAACATGAGCCTGCAGTGTGCACATGCAGCCCAGACAGCCAACCTTGTGCTAGGCTGCAGCAAGAGCAGTGTGGCCAGCAGGGCAAGGGAGGGGATTCTCCCCCTTTACTCTGCTCTCCTCAGACCCCACCTGGAGTACTGTGTGCAGTTCTGGAGCCCCCAGCACAAGAAGGACATGGAACTGCTGGAGTGAGTCCAGAGGAGAGCCACGAAGATGCTCAGAGGGCTGCAGCAGCTCTGCTATGAGGACAGGCTGAGAGAGTTGGGGCTCTGCAGCCTGGAGAAGAGAAGGCTTCGAGGAGACCTTAGAGTGGCTTTCCAGTATCTGAAGGGAGCCTACAGGAAGGCTGGGGAGGGACTATTGACAAGGTCTAGTAATGTCAGGACGAGGGGGAATGGGTTTAAACTGGAAGAGGGGAGATTTAGACTGGGTGTTAGGAGGAAGTTCTTTACAGTGAGGGTGGTGAGACACTGGCACAGGTTACCCAGGGAGGTTGTGGATGCTTCCTCCCTGGAGGCTTTTAAAGCCAGGGTGGATGAGGCCTTGAGCAGCCTGCTCTAGTGGGAGGTGTCCCTGCCTATGGCAGGGAGTTGGAGCTGGATGATCCCTGAGGTCCCTTCCAAACTAAACCATTCTGTGATTCTATGATTTAATTGTCTCTGCAAAAGCAGATCATGCAGTTTCTGGAAGCTGAACATACATGGCTTTTCAAGGTCTGTCAGCACTCTAGTACAGTAACCTCACACATCTGACAGTCAAATCAGACCATCTGGCATACTGAAGTTGCATACATGAATTAGACATTTTGAATTTGGTGTAGTGTTTCTAACTTAAACTCTTCAACATGGAGTCTAAAATTAGGTGCCAGGATTCCACCAACACATTGTTTCAAAACTCTGTTGAGGAAGTAATGAAACTCTACAGTTTAAAGGAAATAAAGCTCTGAAAATAAAATATATGCTTTACTAGGGCAACAGAGGCTGTGATTTCCCATTGCTTTTTGCATCTGTCTTCAGTTTTCTCCCAGCTGAGAAACCAACTGTTGAGCTCTCATAAACATGGCAAACAATGCGCATCAGACACACCACTAAAACTTCAAATACCTAAAGTTTGTTTCAGATACAGAGTTTGTTTTACCTAAATAGCACCAATGTGTTGTGTTCAGAGCATGCTTTAAACACATTCCTTTAATATCAAAGCCGCATAATCTGTAAGACAATGAATAAGAAATGAAATCTAGTTCCTCCTCATGATACACATTGGCCACAACCCCCAGCAGCGCTACAGGCTGGGGACAGATTGGTTGGAGAACAGCCAAGAAGAAAGAGACCTGAAGGTACTGTGCCCAGGTGGCCAAGAGAGCCAATGGCATCCTGGCCTAGATCAGCAACAGTGTGGCCAGTAGGACAAGGGAGCTAATTCTTCCCCTGTCCTCAACACTGGTCAGGCCACACCTTGAGTGCTGTGTCCAGTTCTGGGCTCCTCAATTCAAGAGAGATGTTGAGGTGCTGGAACGTGTCCAGAAAAGAGCAATGAAGATGGTGAGAGGCCTGGAACACAAACCCTATGAGGAGAGGGTGAGGGAGCTGGGGGTGTTTAGCCTGAAGGAGGCTCATTGCTGTCTACAACTACCTGAAGAGAGATCATATCCAGGTGGGGGTTGGTCTTTTCTGCCAGACAACCAGCAACAGAACAAGGGGACACAGCATCAATAGAATAGAATAGCATAGAATAGAATAGAATAGAATAGAATAGAATAGAATAGAATAGAACAGAACAGAACAGAATAAAATCAACTAGGTTGGAAGAGACCTCCAAGATCATTCAGTCCAACCTAGCACCCAGCCCTAGCCAGTCAACCAGACCATGGCACTAAGTGCCTCATCCAGGCTTTGCTTGAACACCCCCAGGGACAGTGACTCCACCACCTCCCTGGGCAGCCCATTCCAATGGCAAATCATTCTCTCTGTCTGTCAAGCTGTGCCAAGGGAAGTATAGGCTGGATGTTAGGAGGAAGTTCTTCACACAGAGAGTGATTGATTTTCTAACTAATACCAATATACCAATGATTGATTTTCTAACTAATTTTTCAGCTTCCTCATTTTTTTAGTTTTTGTACAGATAAAATCAAGTATATTTTTATCATTAAATAAAAATTAAGCTACATTGTTATTTGCAGTTTTGTATCAAAGTACTAAGTGTCACCCAGGCCTGGGTGCTAGGTTGGACTGGATGATCTTGGAGGTCTCTTCCAATCTGGTTGATTCTATGATTTTTGCTAACATAGTCTCAGCATAGTCAAGAATAATGTCTTAGTTTTCTCTCCATCTTTTTTTTTCAAGTGAATCAGTGTGCTAGTTTGAGGCTAGCTAGAATGTTTTGGTGAGAACTAGATTACAGGCTGTGAAAGGGAAACAATGGTGATGTCTACTTCCCTCATAGGCTTGCTGAGATATATAAGAACAAGAAATAAAAACATAGATAACCATTTCTGCTACTGGGGAGCTCTGAGATGCATCTCATCTTTCTCTGACTGCACCCTCCATTTCTTTGACTAATCCACTTCGCTTCCTAACCCTCCTGGCCGAACCTCCATTCTTCCTTGGGACTGGGGTAAGGTTGAGAGGGGTAGGGGGGAAGGTGAAGGGGTGGTTGGGAGCCCCTTCTGGGGACTCAGGTTTCTGGGAGGGGAGTTGTGTTTCTGTATCACCTTTTACCTTGTCTATTTCTGTCTATAACTGTATATACTGTAAATATCTGCTAGTACATTGTGCCAGCTGTAAATATAAGCTTCATTCATATTTCCACAGCTGGCTGAGTCTAGTCTGGGTAATTTCTAAAGTGTGAGGAGGCAGAGAACACCCAAACCACCACAATCAGTTAATAAGTTAACCTACACTGCATTTCTTTAAGAATGCCCCCAGAAATGCTGTCTGAATTTGATCAATATCATGTCTTTGTTGAGAGCCTCTATTATGAAAATAATGTATAAATTATGCTTTGATGATTATGTAGTCACTGCAGTCCTTAAAAGAATCTTTTGTACTTTATGGGACTCTTGTAAAGTAGAGTTTTATATAACATTATAGCAGAGAACTTGGGTGACTGAAATTCTCCTCTGCAAAACACTTTTTTAATCTACATAGAGCAAACAGCAGTTTAGACCTTCATGAAACCTCTTTCAAGGCATCTCTTTTCAAAACACAGAACTTAATAACTCCATTATGCAGTTCTCCAGCCTGGACTGAATACTTGGAGGGAATAAATAATTACCTCTTCCTTATGTAAGTGGTGAAAAGTGTTTTAGAGTGGTAGTTGAGTTCACACTGCTTCAGCTCAAGTAGTCAGGTAATAGATTAAACGATTCACCTTTAACTGTTCTGTAAAACCACTTACTGTGATATTTAATGCAGGGAAAACACAAGAGTAATTATTCAGAGAGATTAAGTGCTTTTGTATCTTAAGTAAACAAAATAATTTGCTTCAATATTCTAATCATGTTATTTTAAAACATTAAAAAAAAAACCCAACCTAAACCTCTTCCCAGTGTTTGGATAACTCATCCAGTAATTTTTTTTTTGCTGCAGTCTTCACTGGCAATTTTACTCTGTCCCACTCCCAAGCTGATGGACCACTGGTCGTGGACCAGTGGGGTAAAGTCTCTCCCAGCATAAGGGAAGATCAAGTTCAGGACTACCTGTGGAACCTAAGCATATATAAACATATGGGAGCTTATGAGAGGCATCTCAGAGTTCTGAAGGAATTGGTTGATGTAGTTGCAAAGACACTCTCCATAATATCTGAAAAGTCCTGGCAGTCAGATAGAGTTCCTGGAGACTGGAAGAGGGGAAACATTGTACCCATTTTTTTAATTATTGATTCTATGCCTGGGAACATCATGGAACAGATCCTCCTGAAAGCTATACTCAAACACATAAAGGCCAGGAAGGTGACTCAGGGCAGTCAGTGTGGCTTTACTGAGGGGATGACCTGCCTGACCAACTCAATGGCTTCCTATGATGGTGTAACTACATCAGTGGATAAGTGAAGATCAACAGATGCCATCTGTCTGGAATTTTGTAAAGCCTTTGATACAGTCCCCCACAATATCCTTCTCTTTAAGCTGGAGAGATATGGATCTGATGAGTGGATTGCCCAGTGTATAAGGAATTGGTCAGATGATCTCCTATAAAGGTAGTGGTCAGCAGCTTGATATCCAGATGGAGATGGCTGACAAGTGTTCTCCCTCAAAGGTCTGCACTGGGACCAGTGCTCTCCGATGTCCTCCTCCGATGATGCAGTTAGATTGAGTGTGCTCTCTGCAAATTTTCAGGTGATACCAGACTGAGTGATGCAGTTGACAAGGCTGAGGGATGAGTTGCCATCCAGAGGGGCCTGGACAGGCTGGAAACCTGGCCTGAGGAGAATCTCATCAGGTTCAATAAGGCAAAGTGCAAAGTTCTACACCTAGGTTGGGGTAATCCTCGATATCAATACAGTCTGTGGAATGATGAAGTTAAGTGCAGCCCTGCAGAAAAGGATTTGGGGGTACTGAGAGATGAAAAGTTGAGCACGAGCCAACAATGTGAACTTGCAGCCCAGAAGGCAAACTCAATCCTAGACTGCATGAAAAGAAATGTTGCTAGCAGATTAAGAGGTGAGTAAATGACACTCAAGGCCTGTCTGGATGTGTTCCTCTGTGCTCTGTGTTAGATAGTATTGTCCTGCTCTGGCAGAGGGGATGGACTCAATGATCTCCTTGGGTCTCTTCCCACCCCTAACATCCTGTGATCCTGTGAAGAGGTGATTCTACTCTGCTACTCTGCTCTGGTGAGACCTCACCTGAAGTACTGTGTCCAGCTATGGGGCCCTAAACACAAGAGAGACATGGGCCTGCTGTAACAGGTCAGAGGAAGGGCACAAAGACAATCAAAGGACTGGGCCTCTCCTACACACTGAAAGAATTTGGGCTGTCCAGCCTAGGGGAGAGAAGGCTCTGGGAGAACTTATCACTACATTTCAGTATCTGAAGAGAGCCCTATAGGAAGGCTGGGGAAAGACTGTTTAGAAAGGCTTGTAGGGATAGGATGAGTGGCAATGGATTTCAACTTGAGCAGGGTAGATTTAGGTTAGACATAAGGAGGAAATTCTTTACAATGAGAGTGGTAAAATACTGGAACAGATTGCCCAGGGATGTAGTTGAGAACTCATTGCTGGAGACATTCAAAATCAGACTTGATGTGGCCCTGGGCAGCCTGATATATTTGGAGGTTGCCCTGCTCGCTGTAAGGGGGTTGGACAGGATGACTTTTCAGGATCACTTCTAACCTGCTGCAATCTGTGAATCTGCTAATCTGTAAAATCAATTGAAACCAAATCAAAACCAAGTTCTACATGCAGTGTGCGCTGACCACTCTGAGCTGCTTGGCTCATTTAGCTCTTTTTGGTATTATACTGCTAGCCAGCTTTCTCTGAACTTTGTATCGCTGTTATGAAGCAATGAAGTGAAATGAGTTAGACTGAAAACTATCAATAAGGTTAAAAGCTGATAATACCCTTTTAACTCTTTAAAATGTTGCTAAGTAACATTTCAGTCAGGTTCACATTTTAGTGTTGGCAAGTGAAATCTGATTTAATAAAAGCAAAAGGGAAAAGGTTGCATCTGCAGCAAAATAAAAATCTAGCAAGAACATAGACTGTATTTGTGTTGTTGTTTCAATATATTAAAGGGCATGGCAGTTATCCCAATGTTTAGCAAAAGAAAGTTTGAAAGCTGTGCTAGTTTGAGCCTAGCTAGCATGTTTTGGTGAGAAGAACTAGATGATAGGCTGAGAAATGAAAACAATGGTGAGGTCTACTTCCCTCACAGTCTTGCTGGGATGTGCAAAGAAGAAAGGCAAAACAAAGATTAGGTCACTTGCTTCTTCTCTTCGCTGGGGAGCTTTGCCTGCTGGGGAGAAGCTGAGGCTGCTGGCTGGACTCCATCTTGCTTTCTAACCTCACCCTCCCTTTGCTTGGCTGCTTCACCTTGCTTTTTAACCCTCTGGTCAGGCCACACCTTGAGTGCTGTGTCCAATTCTGGGCTCCTCAATTCAGGAGAGACAATGAGGTGCTGGAACGTGTCCAGAGAAAAGTGACAAAGCTGGTGAGGGGCCTGGAGCACAGCCCTGTGAGGAGAGGCTGAGGGAGCTGGGGGTGTGCAGCCTNGTTGGTTTCTTCTCCCAGACAGCCATCAACAGAACAAGGGGACACAGTCTCAAGTTGTGCCAGGGGAGGTCTAGGCTGGATGTTAGGAGGAAGTTGTTGGCAGAGAGAGTGATTGGCATTGGAATGGGCTGCCCAGGGAGGTGGTGGAGTCACCGTCCCTGGAGGTGTTCAGGAAAAGCCTGGCTGAGGCACTTAGTGCCATGGTCTGGTTGACTGGATAGGGCTGGGTGCTAGGTTGGACTGGATGATCTTGGAGGTCTCTTCCAACCTGGTTGATTCTATTCAATGATTCTATGAAATTATCAATTAACTGAAGACACCATTTTAGAGTACTGTTCCATAAGAGCTTCTTGTTTCCAGCTCCACAGATAAATTACTTCCTTGAAAAAAAATACTTAGACAATTACAGCTCAAACTCCTTTTCCTCAGGCATTAAAATACTCTTCGACCCAACAGTAGAGTTTAGATCCTATTACCTAAACTAAATACAGTGTATTACTTAATTCCTTAAAAATATTACTACTTCAGTTTCAGCTCTAGGTTGCAAATGGTAAGAGGGATATTCTTTCTCTTAAATGTCAAGATTATTTCCAATACTTCTCATATTTTCCCACTCTGCATAGCATTACATTGCCATAGCTACTGTATCAGTTATATATACATTTTTTGGGATAAAAAGCATAGCTAATGTTAAACAAGAAGTTAAACTGACTTATACTTCACCAGTATAAAGTTTCAAGCCATTTATTTTTGCCTGCAAATTAAAAGCAAAACTCTAAACATTCAAAAGAGTAGATAACCTTTACCAAAAAAAAGATCTTTCTGTTTCCAACAAGAATTAATATGGAACAGACTATTTATATTCATTTTATTATTTTAGAATACAATCATCTCTGAGACTCTGAGTCTGTTTGATCAATATCTCTCCTGATGGCATATCATGGAGCTCAGTGCAAGCTAGCTGCACAGATTTTACCTGACCGTTCAAGTGGATATTGCATCCTGGATTGACTTGTAGATTGAATCATAGAATCAACCAGGTTGGAAGAGACCTCCAAGATCATCCAGGCCAACCTAGCACACAGCCCTATCCGGTCAACCAGACCATGGCACTAAGTGCCCCATCCAGTCTTTTCTTGAACACCTCCAGCCACAGAGACTCCACCACCTCCCTGGGCAGCCCATTCCAATGCCAATCACTCTCTCTGTGAAGAACTTCCTCCTAACATCCAGCCTAGACCTCCTCTGGCACAACTTGAGGCTGTGTCCCCTTGTTCTGTTGCTGGTTGCCTGGGAGAAGAGCCCAGTCCCCACCCAGCTACAGCCCCCCTTCAAGTAGTTGTAGACAGCAAAGAGATCACCCCTGAGCCTCCTCTTCTCCTCTTCTTGTTATGTTTATACTGTATTTTATTAAAACCAGTATAAAACTATGACCAAGAGTCATTACTGTGGTTCCACCAATTGAAGGAAGGATATTTGCCATTGGAATGGGCTGCCCAGGGAGGTGGTGGAGTCACCATCCCTGGAGGTGTTCAGGAAAAGCCTGGCTGAGGCACTTAGTGCCATGGTCTAGTTGACTGGATAGGGCTGGGTGCTAGGTTGGACTGGATGATCTTGGAGGTCTCTTCCAACCTGGTTGATTCTATTCTATTCCTGTAACTGACAATTCTAATGAGCCTTACTATTTGCAGAGGAAATACCTGCCTCTTCTTGGGAATGTGGACTGTAGATCAAAACAAAAACCTCAGAAAATGAATTTGACAAGTTGACCCATCAAGAAACATTTATGAAAAGAAAAAAAAAGGTATTTGTTTATGTATTTGTTTTATTCTCTGTACTAAATTACAGTTGTTCTTTCCTAAACCTATCCTTTTATAGCTGTGAACCAAAGGGCTAATGGTTACTTACCATACAAACACAGGCAAAAGACAATGTTGGGTAGCTTTTCCAACCTATCAAACAGTGCCCTAATACAGTCTATTTTAAAAGATATAGAAAGAAGCAAATCTGCAATGGTTAGGCAAAGATGTTCTTCCCAAAGGTCCCTTTTAATTGGATAAAGTTAATTCTATGCATGGTTCCAAAGTCTTGCTTAATACCTTAAAAAAGACCCTAAATTTGGCAACTGTGTAAGCTAATCTGATTAACTAAAGAGTAATGTTCTCATTGTTACCTTTAAGTTATGCTTTCTTTCACCTTTGTACTTCCTTTTTTTGGTGTAAAAGATAAGTAGTGGATATAAGGGGAAATAGGGACTATAGGGAGCACAAATAATAGCATTAAGGTAAGAAGGACACCATTTTCTAAATTACATTTAGGCTTTTAAGGTTCCAAAAGCTTTTACTGTTGCCAGTGCTAATGCTGTGTTCTCTAGTAAAGGCTTGTATAAACCACGAGTTTTAGAGTTTCTAAACCAAAAATGACTGTTCATCTTGGGGAGTTTTACTGTCATATCTGCCCTCCATCTCTTGAGATAGCCTTCAATCTGTCTGGGTCAGAAATTTCCTTATAAAGCTCCACAGCTACATGACCCTTAGGTCTATGCCTAGAAATGCAAGTGAGATGGAAGACGCAGCTCTGTTACGATAAGCAATTGGCAGGTAGAAAGGAAAAAAACCCTATGCTTTTCCTCATGTTTCTGAATTTTTGAGGTCTGGATAATCTATCTCTAGGTATGATTGGACTACACAGGGACACACTGACATTCTAGACACCTTGTGAATATGCAAGGTATGATATCTTCTATATTATTATACTCATTTGTCAGGGTGATATACATGCAAGAATCTTTCACTCAGAAGCAGGAGACTGAAATGGATTTTCAAGTTGACTTCCTTGTATGTTTCCCTCTCTTTCATATTTTTCCCCAAGGAAGATTGATTTAGATTTATTTTTTCCCTCTCTGATGGAATTATGTAAATACCATCCTACATGTCTTAGATATTATCTTCTAGAGTTATACATTAAATCTTCCTGCAATCTATTCACTCCTATTTCTATTGACATTGTCCTATTTGCCTAAAATAACTACATTAGACATATTTACATGTTATTATTTTTACCAGTTTGTTCTGTAGGAATTTCTATATTAAATATTTGTACAGGCATGATTTAAAAGTATGCTCAATTTTGAGCTTGGAAGAATTACTCTCTTTTTCATATAGAGTCTACAGAAAATCCACTTGCAAAGACAAAATCAATTGCTGCTAAACCAGAAAAATCACATTTTTCATTCAGTTTTTTTTTTTATATATTACAGAGACACAAAGCTTGTGTGAAAATAGAATAGAATCAACCAGGTTGGAAGAGACCTCCAAGATCATCCAGTCCAACCAGCCCTATCCAGTCAACTAGACCATGGCGCTAAGTGCCTCATCCAGTCTTCTCTTCTGCCCTCTAGTTTATGATGGTAGTTATTAACCTTATCTAAAAAGGAAAACCTCCTGGATTTAATAAGAAAAAAACCCCAAGCCTTAAATCAAATAAACAATCAAAAAACAATAAAAAAAAAATCCATAAAAGCAATATCTGATTTACAACATTAACTGAACAGCATTTGACTACATATATAATATATTGAAGACCTTCAAGTGCCCTTGCATATCACATTGTTCTTCCTCATGCTGGATATGTCACATATTTTCTGTTACTATCTCTTTCTGCTTCCATGAGAGTACAATTTTCTCTTCAAGCTTGGCTTGGTTTTCTCCAGTTTGCTTTGGTTTGCAGCTTTCAGCTGCTTTAGCAACATCATGTAAGTTGATTGACAGACAGGTAGATAAAGGTGTACAGACTATTTTCCCACCATATTGTCCATTGGATACCTCTTGGATACCTCTGAGGTAAAGATAATATACTTGTTTAGGATGAAACTCTTTGAATTTTTACTGTTATGTGGGCCTGGGGAAGACCATGTAAAGTGGAATGTCAGTTGCTGAAGATTACAAGGGAGAAATGCTTTGTGCTTCAAAATTCAGTTTTGTGAGGTAGTTTTAACCTCTACTCACAGGATTTGTTAAGGTGAATATTCCCTTACTTGATCTTTCTTTCCTACTTACTATAATTTGATGTGTTTCCAGACTTATTGTTACATTTTATTATTAGCTGTAGCACAAAAGACTAACATCCATTTTGCATATGTTTAATGTAGATAGCTTGGTCTTTTGGGAAGTAACTACATTATGTAACTGGTGTTAATCAGCATCTTTCTGGGGATATAACTCACCAGTACAAGCACTTGTTCCCTGGTGGGGACATTGTGGTATTTTTACCAGGAAAATATTGAAAGGTGAACTGAAGAGGGTTTTTTTTTTCAGAGTATTGGAACACTAAGTCATATTAGAAAATAAGAGGCATTATAGAATCATAGAATCAGCCAGGTTGGAAGAGACCTCCAAGATCATCCAGGCCAAACTAGCACCCAGCCCTAGACAATCAACAGCAACATGGCACTAAGTGCCTCATCCAGTCTTTTCCTGAACACCTCCTTGGGCAGCCCATTCCAATGCCAATCACTCTCTCTGGCAACAACTTCCTCCTAACATCCAGCCTAGACCTCCCCCGGCACAACTTGAGACTGTGTCCCCTTGTTCTGTTGCTGGTTGCCTGGCAGAAGAGACCAACCCCCACCTGGCTACAGCTTCTCTTCAGGAAGATGCAGACAGCAATGAGGTCTACCCTGAGCCTCGTCTTCTCCAGGCTTCACACCCCCAGCTCCCTCAGCCTCTCCTCATAGGGTTTGTGTTCCAGGCCTCTCACCAGCTTTGTCACCCTTCTCTGGACACATTGCAGTATCTCAACATCTCTACTGAATTGAGGAGCCCAGAAGGAAGTTTAGGGAACAACATGAAAAGCATGTAGTTTAGAAGTTGCTATTTGGTTCATCATTTCACTATGGAATGACCCAAGAGAGACAGTCTAATCCTTCCCTCCTAAGGAACTGTGACTTTGTGCCATGGTAATAGCTCACAGTAGCTATTTCTGATTTATATAGATATCAATAAATGATGAAACAAGTTATGACACAAAATAATGCATTAAATACTTGGGGGGGGAAAGAAACTGAAAAAGAAACAAAACATTTCTGAAAACACACTCCTATTCTTGCAAAAAAAGAGAGTGCTCCATACAAAACTAAATGCATACAGTAAATAAATTGGATGTTGGGTCAGAAAAGAAAGGCCAGAAAGATCTTGAAACCTCTTTTTTTCTGATTTAGCAGCCTTATGGCAGAAGGATCTGTTGTTCCTGGTGACTGCTATCACACCCATTCCAGACAGAAGCAGCATATTCAGAAATAGCATAGTTATGAGTAGCTTCTCTTGTTCATTATCACAATATGAAATGCTGCTTCTCAGTGATGCCCATTGTTAGGAAAAAGGGTAATGGGCACATACTAGAAGGTATAGGAAGTTCTATTTAAACATGAGGGAATACATTACTTTGAGGGTGATGGAGTGCTAGAACAGGCTGCCCAGAGAAGCTGTGGAGTGTCCTTCTGTGGATTCCCAGGCAACCAGCAACAGAACAAGGAGACACAGTGTCAAGTTGTGCCGGGGGAAGTATGGGCTGGATGTTAGGAGGAAGTTGTTGGCAGGGAGAGTGACTGGCAATGGAATGGGCTGCCCAGGCAGGTGGTGGAGTCACTGTCCCTGGAGTGTTCAAGCAAAGCCTGGATGAGGCACTTAGTGCCATGGTCTGGTTGATTGGACAGGGCTGGGTGCTAGGTTGGACTGGATGATCTTGGAGGTCTCTTCCAACCTGGTTGATTCTTTGACTTTTAAAATGTTGTTGGACACATTCCTCTAGAATCTGCTCTAGTTGAACCTACTTTAGAAAGGGAATTGGACTTGAGGTGTCCTCCAAACCCTTTAAGTCTGTAATTCTGAGATTTTCCAGTCTTATATCAAGGAAATGAAAGTCATTATAGAGGCTAATGACATTTGAATATGACTGCATTTAACGTAAGTGAAACACCAAACATTTTAATAAAATTGGAACAATATTTACTTAATTTTCTAGTATCTGCACCTCTTATGTGAGAACAGCCTTCCCTTGAAGAGTGTGATTCCAAAATTGCCTTTTTTGCTATAGATACTAGGAACAAAAAGTCTTTCTTGACATCAGTATTTCTTGCATAAAAATTCCAGTTTCCTGGTCACAGAATCATAGAATCAGCCAGGGTTAGAAGGGACCACAAGCATCATCTTGTTCCAACTCCCCCCTGCCATGCCCAGGGACACCCTACCCTAGATCAGGCTGGCCACAGCCTCATCCAGCCTGGCCTTAAACACCTCCAGCAGTGGGGCCTCAACCACCTCCCTGGGCAACCCATTCCAGGCTCTCACCACTCTCATGCTGAACAACTTCCTCCTCATGTCCAGGCTGAATTTCCCTACCTCCAGCTTTGCTCCATTCCCCCTAGTCCTTTCAATACCTGATAGCCTAAAAAGTCCCTCCCCAGCCTTTTTGTAGGCCCCCTTCAGATACTGGAAGGCCACAGTAAGGTCACCTGGGAGCCCTCTCTTCTGCAGTCTGAACAGCTCCAACCCTTTCAGTCTGTGCTCACAGAAGCGGTGCTCCAGCCCTCTGAGCATTGCTCTTGTAAGAAAGAAGGCAAAAAAAAAATCAGTGAAACAGAGTGACAGAAACTGCATTCAGCTCCCACTTCTAGGGGGATAATTCTGTGTTTTAAAATGTCACACATTACTGAGGTAAACATTATTTGTTTCACCCTGCATCTCTGCTGTACATTCATCCTCAAAGAGGTAGATTGGAAAATGATTAAGATTAATTCCCTGGAAGACTGCAGAATCTAGCAACGCTCTACTTCTGAGCTTCTGGATGACACAAAGAATGAGCTTTACAATTTAGACAAGTCGCTTGAAATTAGTCTGTTAATTACACTTAATGTAATAAAAATGTACAAAACCCCAGGAATAAAAACAAAACAACAACAACAAAAAAGCCCCAACTGAAAGAAGCAAACGACCAAACCAAACAAACAAAAAACCAAAAAGAAACCCAAAACAAAAAGATAAACTCCATGTCAATAAAACATACACAGAGAGACACAAAATACCCCCCAAAAGCCAACCAAACCAAATTTCCCAATGTTTAGCAAGCTTCAGATGGAAATAATGTCTAAGAATTATCTGGGTGGGAGGATTCAGAGGTAAGAAGGAAACAGCATTTTGCCTAAAATGCAATTCTGTCTACAATTACCTGAGGGGAGGCTGTAG
>WAAF01000110.1:0-16568 GCA_013400475.1 Tricholaema leucomelas
CCGGCAGCTGCTGTGACACTCTCCCTGCCCGTCCGCAGCCTAACGAGCCCGCACTGCTTATCGGAGACGACCCTGTCCACTCCCGCCCAACCGACGCCGACACTGGCCTGGTGAGTGCTTCTTCCCAGACCATCTCACACATGCCTGCCACTACTCCCTCTGATGTTCCTCTACCCTCTCCCCATCCTGCCTTCGCTACTTCCGAGGCAGAGTTTCTGAGAGAGAAGGCAAAGTTTTCTGCAGCCCCACGCTGGTCGCTGCCAGCTCTTGCTGCCAGTATGTGACCTTGGGATTGTGTCTCAGCGGGAGAGTTTGTGTTCGAGGCAGGGGCAGTGTCAGACTGCTGCTGAATAGAGCTTGGTTAGAGCGGTGCTTTGTGCTTCTATTTGTCACTAGGTTGTTTCTCACTGTGCCCCCTGACTCCTCCAATCCTGGTTTCCCTGCCACTTGGAGCTCTTCTAAAGGAATGTGTTACATTATTAGCCAGTGGATATTTGTGTTACGAACAGGGTCAGACATCCTCTCAACAGATGAGACTGCCTCTGAATAGGACACTCAGGCCCACATCAGTGCCTTTCCTGCTCACGGTTTGTACGCTTTGGAGCTTCCCTCTCACTGATGATGTTGAGTGCAGTGACATGCATTGATGCTTGCTCATGCTTTGATCTCTTTGTATCACGCAGAGAAATGGTCTGGGCAACAATTGGTTCCTCTGTATTGACTTTGTATGTGTTGTGTATTTGTCTTTGAGGCAATGTGCATGGCTGCATGTGAAAGGCTACTGGAGGAAACAGGAGGTGTATTTTGTTGGTTCATAATCTCTTATGGTCAACTTATTTATGCAGACCTTGATGACAAAAGCCATACGCAGGCAAAAGGGGAGAGATTTGAGTTGCAGAGTGAGATAACAGGTAAGGGAGTTCCATCTGCTGGAAATGGTCACTGATCAGTCTTTTCTGTTAGACAGATCCTCATTTACTTTCAGACCCCTGATTTTTCTTCCCTGAAGACTTCTGAACAGACAGTTGTCTCTTCCTTCTTAGTACAGAGATGTAAAGATATCTGTGTGAAGTCCTTGATGTGATGTAGGTGCAAAAGATCCTTTTATGTCACACAGTGTTAGGGGTTCATACTGAGGTAGAACCTTTCGTGTTCCTTGTTCTATCACTGGGCATCACTGAAAAGAGCCTGGCTCCTTCATCTTCACACCCATTCCTGTCCATAGATATTAATAAGATCCACTCTCAGCCTTCTCTTCTCGTAACAAACCAGCTAAAGTTGTCCCAGTCGTTCTTCATAGGAGAGATGTTCAAGTACCCCAATCATCCTCATAGGTCTCCATTGGACTCTGTCCATCCCTGTCTCTTTTGAACTGGGGAGCTCAGAATTGCCTACAGCGTTCCAGGTGTCTCCAGGTCTCACCAGGGCATAATAGAGGGGGAGAAGAGCCTCCGGTTGACCTGCTTGGAAGACTTCAAGAAGCTTGAAAAAGAGACTTATGGGAATGGGGTTTATGCTTGGGGCTTCATAGTTGTCTGAGATGAGCAGACTGCAGATTAGACAAGAATTGTTGAGAGCTGGTGACTATTTCTCAAAAGGATTCCTCCTGCTGTGTAGTCCAGAGTGAGACCAGACCCACAGTGAAGACCCAGAGTGTCTCTGACAACACTCTCTCTTCTAATGCTGCTGTGCTTCTCTGATTTATGACTTGCTGGCCTTTTTCCTTGGTTTCCTGTGTACGTAGGTTACATACAATCAGTAGCACAGCTTCATTTAGCCATGTGTTGCATATTAGGACCTCTTGCTCTAGTTGGTGTGGAAGGTGAGAGATGTGAAGGTCTTTTTGTTTTCTGTTATTGTTGGAGGCAATAGATGTAACCATGACCTTAGCAGAAGTGTCATCCCTGGGAAACAGTGCATGTGATAAAAGCAGAGAGGAGATTCCCCCTAAGCCATTAGTTTAATGACCATGTTGGATGACTGCTCCTCTTTGGGTTTGGCCATTTATCAGTTGTGTGCTTTAGAATCCATCTGTTTCTTCTCAGAGTGCTGGTGAGCAGACAAATGTATCTCCCTTCTGGGTTTACCACAATACATTATCCTCTTTGGATGAGGCCTTGAGCAGCCTGCTCTAGTGGGAGGTGTCCCTGCCTATGGCAGAGGGTTGGAGCTGGATGATCTTTGAGGTCCCTTCCAACCTAAACCATTCTATGATTCTATTTTGGTATGTTTTTGCCAGTTATGAGAAGGTCAGAAACAAATCTGCCAGACAAGACCCAGGGGAAAACTGGTAGAGGGGTGCAGGACATAGAAGAGATGGTCATTTCCCTTCTCATAGTTAACACAGCCACATTCCTGATGGAGAACCATGCAGTTTGAGTGTCTGCATCTGAGTAACTTTGGCCATAGAACTCTTATTCCTCTTGCACCATTCATTCCTCTTTCTAGTTCTTGCCTTGCTACTTCTTACGAACTACAGTTCAACCTCAAGGTGTCTGCTCACACAGGGAATGTCACATCCATGCCAGCTGTCTAAGTGCTGGGACAATTCCTGTACACACCTTTGGTGTTTACAGCTGTGATGAGGAAGGATTCCATAGCCACGTGTGTGCTCCTAGAGATGCAGCTGTCTGCAGAGTACGAATGGAGTGTTGGAGTCTGTCTGCAGATGGTGAAGACCAGCAACAGCCTTACGATCTAGAGTGGTTTGAGGAGACTCTGCAAGGTGCTGTGTGTGAGGAGGTATGAGTGGAGGCATAACTTGTGCTTTGTCAGTTCCCAGGGTCTATTGCTGGCCTACAGAAAAGGAGTCTGTGAAAGTGTCTATTTTTCAGCATCATTTCACTCAGGCTCCAGCTGGCAAGTTGTGAGGCCATGACTTTATTTTCTAGCAGTGTGATGATTCCTGTGAATGGTAGGAATTGGGCATGGATGGAAACTTTCTGTTAACATGGTGGTGCAATGTATCTTCTACCCAGAGGCCAATCAGAAGTGGTATTCCAAAAGGCTCAGTACTTGGACTTGGATGAGGGGATGGAGTGAGTGCACTCTCAGTAAGTCTGCAGACAACGTGAAATTAGGTGGGAGTCTTGATTTGCTTGAGGGTAAGGAGACTTTGCAAGGGGATGTGGGTAGGTTGGACCAAAGGGCTGAGGTTAACTCTATGAGCTTCAACAAGGCCAAGGGTTGGGTCCTGCCCCTGAGCCACAACAATCTCGTGCAACACTTGGCAAGAATGGTTGGCGAGCTGTGGTGGGAAAGGACCTGGGAGTCCTGATTGAAAAGAGGATGAATGTGAGCCTGCCGAGTGCCCAAGTGGCCAAGAAGGCCAACAGCATCTTGGCCTGTGGTAGAAATGGTGTGGCCAGCAGGAGCAAGGTGATTGTCCCTCTATTGTCAGTGTTGGTGATGTTGCACTTTGAGTGCTGTGCTCAGCGTTGGACACTGTAGTACAGGAAGGACATCAAGGCACTGGAGTGTGTACAGAGAAGGGCAGCTGAGCTGGTGAAGGGCCTGCAGAACAAGTCCTGTGAGGAGTGACTGAGAGAACTGGAGCTGTTTAGTCTACAAAAAAAAAAGAAGCTGAGAGGAGACCTCATTGCAAGGTAGGCACTTGTCTGTTCTCACAAGATGATAGAACAAGAGGGAATGGTCTCAAGCTGGGCCAGGGGAGGCTTAGGCTGGATCTAAGGGGAAAAAATGTTCCTGGAAAGGGTTGTCAGGCACTGGAACAGGTTGTCCCTGGAGGTGGTTGAATCACCATCTCTGGATGTGTTTAAAAGCCATATAGATCTGATGCTTCTGGACTTGATGTAGTGACAGCCTCGGTGGAGGGAATTAAGTGGTTGGACTTGGTGATCTTAGAGGTTCTTTGCAGGCTGGATGATTCCATGATTCTATGATTCCAAGTCGTTGTTGTGCTCAAGAAAGATGATGGATGAGCTGAACTTGGGTGAGCTGAACATCCATACTGCTCATGGCCCTCGGACACCTTTAGAGTTCTTTAAAATACATGAGATGAGCAGAAACATCTCCTTGCATCCAACTGTGTTGGTGTTCCCTGGACTCCAAGAATTACTGTGCACAGCATTTCTTTCAGTGGTATCTGCCTGTGGAGTCACCTTTGCTGTGGAGTACATCTGGGCAGGGGGGAGTGCTCTGCCTGTACAGAGACAGGGAAGCTGTGTTTGCTGTGGCATTGTGTGAACTGGCTAAAAGGAAGCTGTAGAAGATCAGTTTGTCCTGGTTGCTAGGTGACTTCCACAGCTGTGGTTATGTGTTTCCCTTGCTTGACTATCCAAAGAAACAACTTTGAGGAACTGTGTCCAAGGTCTTTGGTGTGAGCTCATGAGCAAACCTCCTGTGGATTTCTTACCAACCAGAAACCTGTCTCGTGTGCTTCCTAGCACTGACAAAATCAGGAGTGTCAGCCCAGGGTGCCTTCATTTCTGCAAGTTTTCTATACTTGCTGTCATTTTCCTGTGTAGGTCTAAAGCTGGGCCTTGTTGTGACTGGTAACCATTGAAATGTTAAGATATTTCTTACTATTTCTGTGCTTGGTGAGCAGTTTCCACCTAAACTGCCAAAAGAGAGACTTTGACATACTTTTGCTTCCCTAAGATGTTACTGGTTCATGTTCTTATGCCTGTGGCAGAGATGTAGCCACTATACTGGGTACATAGGTTGTCAATCCAGAGTGAGGAGAGTGAGAGGCTGGTTTTGCAGAAGGAAAATAGGTGGGTCAGTGTGGTTTTGGCTAAGCAATGGTTTGATTTCATGGCTGGTGCCAAGGCCTGTGCCATGTTTCGTGGTTGTAATTAGACTTTCCTTTAGCCCTTTGTTTCTTTGGGAAGTTATGGTTCATGTTCTCTATTTCTGGGCAGTGCTTTTGCATTTGAAACTGTGAGCATTGCTTTGCACCCAATACTTTTATTGCTTGGGAGTTCTTCAGCTGTGTGGGCATAGCCCAGGTTGCATTATGAGAGTCACACAAGTGTTTACATTTATGACCTCATATTTGTATGCAAATAATCAGTCTGCTGAGTAGAAAAAATATTGAGAGCTGAAGCAGCCCATTCCTATGTAGTCCAGAGGAAGAGTTTGGGGTTGCACCTGTACTTGAAACCTCAGTGATTGGCAGGTGCTTTGGGGGATGAATTTCAACACCCTCAGTGAAGACCACGAAGACCTCTCGGTGAGTTTCTCTGACAAGATTTGCTCTTTAAATTCTTCCTTGTCGTGTATCTTCCTTTCATTTTGTGCTGCATATTGGTGCCTCATGCTCAGCCTACAGCTATTGTGAAAGGCAGGTGATGTGAGTTTGTATTTGTGCTCTGGGTTTGGCATGGGGAGGAGATGAGAGCATGACTAGCAGAAGTGACATCTCCGTGGAAGATAAGAGGGGAGGAATTTCCCCATAACCAATCCTTTCATTTTACTCTGTCCCTGTTGAAGGACCACTTTGCCACTTCTCTTTTACTTCTGATGTGTCATTCACATGCTTTACAACCACCTTGCTTCAGACAATGCTGCTGAGCAGACAAATCTGCCTTCCTTCTTGATGTGAGCATGGTGCACTTTATTAATCTGCTATGTCTTTGTCAGTTCTGAGGGTAAGAAGCATACCTGGAAGTTGTATAGGGTTGGAGAGAAGACTCAAAGGCTTTCTGCTGGTGTCAAAGCCATAAAGGAACAGCTGGCCATTCCTCTGCTTGTCATCACTCCCTCTTAAATACTCAGTTCTGGTACTGTGAAAAGTTTGCTCCTTCTGCTCAGGAAGTTCCACTCATTTCAGTCTATTTCTACTTCTTGCCATATAAGCAAGAGATTCCTGTGAAGGCTGTCCCACTCCATGGGAAAGAAGCATGCTCAGTGAGCTTTAAATGTCCTTTTGAACCCGCATTATTCTTTTTCAGCCTCCCAAGTATGGAGATGGGGAAAAAAAGGAACTTTTTGAATCAGAAAAACAATAGAATTCCCCCTCCCCCCCCAGTCTTAGCCTAAAAATAGATCCATTACCTTTTGGGGTGAGGCATTCACAGCGTAATTCTTCCTACAAGAAAATATCAGCAGGAGGTTAAACATCGAAGATTTGCGTGAGTAAAATGAAGAAATTCTTATCTCTGAAGAATGGAACTCTTCGTGCAAGCCTACCACTTGCATCTTGATTTTGTTAAGAGCAGTTGTGTGCCCTTATTTACTGCTGTGTGAATACTTCCTTCAGACATCCCGTGCGACTCGAGTAGATGACAGAGAATGTCACTCGAAACGCTTTCGGACTCGCTTCCGCGCTTCTCGATTCTAACATAAAGGAAGCCCTCAAACCCGGATGCCGTCCCTAAACACAGTCCGGTTGTGGCGGCCATCAGGCGGCTGCGGTGGCGTCACGGCGCCTCCGGGTGCCGCTGTTGCCCGACGAGGATCGGCTCTGGAGCCGCAGCAAGAGCCGCCGCAGCGTTCAGCCCCCACGGGCAGCTCCGTTCCCTCCGCGCCGGTCAGAGCGCCAGCGGCACGAACAGCAGAGAGGAAAGGCGGCGCGGCACTGCGCTCGGCCGGCCCCAGAGCTCGGGAGCCCAGAGCGTCTGGAAGGGAGGGAGGGCAGCGGCAGGAGAAAGAGCTGTGCGGCGAGCGCTGTCTGCAATGGCGAGCAGGCAGAGCGCGGGTTGGCGGCGAGCTGCCGGGCGAGTGCTGCTGCCGACCGCTGTGCTGCTGGGTTTGTGCTGCCAGGCGGCGCCGGACCCGATCCGCTACACCATCCCCGAGGAGCTGAGCAGAGGCTCCCTGGTGGGGCCGCTGGCGCGGGACCTAGGGCTGAGTCCCGCCGAGCGGCCGGCACGGAGACTGCGGGTGACGCCGGCCGCTAAACGGCAGCTGCAATACTTCACCGTAAGCGAGGAGAGCGGAGAGCTGTACGTGAGCGAGAGGTTGGACCGGGAGGAGATGTGCGGCGAGGCACTGACCTGCTCCATCAGCTTCGAGGCACTGGTGGACAACCCGCTCAACGTTTTCCACGTCGAAGTGGCCATCCAGGACATCAACGACAACGCGCCGCGCTTTCTCCAAGACAATGTCCATCTGGAAATCAACGAGTTGACTTCTCCCGGCGCCCGATTTTACTTGGGCATGGCCGAAGACGCAGACGTGGGCAGCAACTCCCTGCAGAGCTACAAGCTGGAGACCAACAGGTACTTCGCAGTGGAAGTGAAGGAGAGCGAGGATGGCAGCAAGTTCGCGGAGCTGGTGCTGCGCCGACCGCTAGATCGGGAGACCGAACAGAGCCAGCGTTTGGTGCTGACGGCGCTGGACGGCGGCGACCCGCCCCGCAGCGGCACCGCCCAGCTCTACATCAACGTCACCGACGCTAATGACAACGCCCCCGTGTTCGCGCATGACCGGTACCGGGTGAGTCTACGTGAAAATGCGCCTCCGGGCTCAGTGGTGCTGAACGTCTCGGCTACCGACGCTGACGCCGGCGTCAACGCTCATATCACCTACGGCTTTGGGAAAATGCCAGCCAAGGTGCTTGAAAAGTTCGTGGTGGACGAAGAGAGCGGAACCATCAGGCTGCAGGAAGCTCTGGACTTTGAGGACACACGCTCGTTTAGCTTGGCCATTGAGGCGAGGGACGGGGGCGGTCTGGTAGCACACTGCAAAGTGGAGGTGGAGGTGCTGGATGTGAACGATAATGCGCCTGAAATCACCTTGCTTTCGTTGTCGAGCCCGGTGCCGGAGGACGCTCCTATCGGCACGGTGGTAGCCCTGGTGAACGTGAACGACCCGGACTCCGGGGAGAACGGTGAGGTGCGGTGCCAGCTGTCGGGAGAGACGCCTCTGTCGCTCGTGGCATCGTCGGGAGGCTCCTACAAGGTGGTGACTGCGAGCGCGCTGGACCGGGAGCAGGCAGCCGAGCACCGCGTGACGCTGGTGGCGAGGGACCGGGGCATCCCGGCACTGTCGAGCAGCGCTGAGCTGGTGCTGGAGGTGTCGGACGTGAACGACAACGCACCGGTGTTCGAGGAGGAGGTCTACAGCGCCTACGTGGCCGAGAACAACGCGGCAGGAGCGCAGGTGCTGCGCGTGCTGGCTCGGGACGCGGACGCGGGCGCCAACGGGCGCGTGAGCTACTGGCTGGAGGGAGGCAGCGCAGGCGAGGCGGCGCCGCCGGTGTCGGTGGAGGCGCGGAGCGGCGCCGTGTACGCGCAGCGCTCCTTCGACTACGAGCAGTGCCGCGAGTTTGCGGTGGCGGTAAGGGCGCAGGACGGCGGAGTGCCGGCGCGCAGCTCCACGGCCACGGTGCGCATCTTCGTGCTGGACCGCAACGACAACGCGCCGCGGGTGCTCTGGCCCACAGCAGCGGCGGCGGGAGCCGAAACGCCGCCGTTCGAGGTGGTGCCGCGCTCGGCCGAGATCGGCTACCTGGTGGCCAAGGTGGTGGCGGTGGACGCGGACGCGGGGCGCAACGCCTGGCTGTCGTACGAGCTGCTGCAGGCGCCGGAGCCGGCGCTCTTCCGCCTGGGGCCGCAGAGCGGCGAGGTGCGCACGGCGCGGGCCGTGTCGGAGCGCGACGCGGCCAAGCAGCGGCTGGTGGCGCTGGTGAAGGACCACGGGCAGCCGGCGCTGTCGGCCACGGCCACGCTGCACGTGGTGCTGGCCGAGAGCTTGCAGGAGGCGCTGCCGGAGCTGAGCGAGCGCCCGGCGGGCGTCGACTCTTCTGCGGAGCTGCAGTTCTACCTGGTGCTGGCGCTGGCGCTGCTCTCGGCGCTCTTCCTGCTCAGCCTGCTGCTGGCCCTGCTGGCGCGGCTGCGGAGGGCCGGGCCGCCCACCGTGCTGCGCTGCCTGGGCGCGCAGCGCTTCTCTCTGGCCAGTGCCGCCTTGCCGGCCGACTTCTGCGAGGGCACCTTGCCCTACTCCTACAACCTGTGCGTGGCGCCGGGACGCGCCCTGACCGAAGCCGCTTGGTTGCAACCGCCTTTGCCCAGCCTGCCCACTGAGGAACCGCCTGGCGGGGAGTCCAACGGGAAACCCACCCCCAGAGGCTCCGCCGACGCGGGAGACCCTCCCACCGATTCCGACGTGCCGCAGGTTGGTAAGCCGAGCGGTTACCTTCTTTTTGATCCTGTCTGGATCCCCTTTTCTCTTTGCTCTACCTCGGAGTTGGCGTGAACGGGGAGTAGTGGTTCCTGACTCTGTCAAGAATGGGTTTAATAAAGGAACGGGATATTCCCCTTCCGGTAGGAGCAGAGTACATCTACCAGCGGCACTTCTTGATTCTGTCCTTAAGGGTTCACATAAATGTGTTGGCTACAGCCCTCAGTGAACAGTGCAGGTAGTGGTTCTGCGGGACACGGTGTAGGCTTCACGTTGGAGAATTTTCCTCTTTAAATGCAGTTGCTTTCCCCCTGAAAGAATTTACGGCTTTGTCCTCCTAGATGAAAGAGTGAAATGGATTGGTTTGGGGCAGTAATAGCGTACGGAGTAAATTGATGGGGAGGGGGTGAGTTATGAAGCAGTCTGGAAAGTGCCTTTTTGAAGCTCGTTGACCTTTTGCTTTTATCATTCTGTTTACCAAAGCGTTGTACCTGGACGTCCTGGAAAGCTGATTCCAAGCCTATTGCTTAGTGATAGGGAAGGTTCGTGTTTTCTTCACTAAAGTAGAAGTTGTTTCTACTTAATGAACATTTTCTTCCTGTGGGTTTGTGTCTTAGAGTGCCGCCACTTATTTTGGAAAATGCTGCTTCAGAAACAACAGAATTAAAGTGAATAATCCAGGCAAGATTTTTGCGTGTTCTTTTCGCAACTATTCTTGCTTTCTTTCCCCCCCCCACCCCGAGTGTTAGTTCTGCTTTCTTAACCGTTCCTTTATATACATCTGAGGGTGCTGAATGAAATTCCCGTGAAGAAGATAAAATAATTCGGGTGGTGTGTTTCAGAGGCTCTTCATTCCCCTTCTCTTTTCCCAAAGAAAGGTCTTTCGAGCTGATACATCACGTTGACAGGAGGATCGTAAAGTGAGGCATTCGGTCCCTCAGCCGCAGTTGTGACTGCCTCTTTAACAGCTAGAGGGCTCTAACCGTTGTGATAATGACTCCACAACGACAAACTATTTGCTAATGGCAGCAATTAGGCATCTGAGGGTGGACGTTTAGGAATGATCTGCGTAGTTCAGGCCGGCAGCTCTACTTGTTTTCTGCCGTGCTACGGTGTTATGGTGAAAAGGTGTCCCGCTTATGGTGAAAAGGTGTCCTACTAATGCAGAGATTCGGTGGATATATGAATAGTTTATTAACACGCCGCAATCCTTTACCCCTTGATTAATGACCAATAAAAAGGCTCATTCCTAGTCGTTCAGGCTGCCGGTTTCTTTAGCTGCAATTGTCTATAAACCTTCCAAATTTGCGTGGATCATTAAAACCTCTGAATCACCCGTTAAAGTCCGTTGAGAACGGAGGAATGTCGGGGGATGAAATCATCCCATTCTTGCTAGAGCAGGTTAGGGAATGGGAGAAGCCCGGTCACATTTTCTTCTGCTTGCACTCACAAAGCCCATTTCCGTGCGATTTGCACAATGCTGAGCGTGTTTGATTGCTCACAAGGTCACTGCAAGTGCTTCCTGGCTCCTCGATATTCTGGTACCATCAGTGCGAAGTGATCAAGTGACCAACAGCCTGAGATTTCAAACCTCGTCCTGGAGTGTGTTCCCAGGAAAGTCTTGCAGCTCCGGACAAGACACCAGAGGCCATGGCAGGTTTTAGATGGTGATGTTGCTACTCTGAAAGGTGTTGTGTGTAAACTGTAGTCTTTAAACCCGTTTTGAATGATAAGCCTGGTACCTCTGGCTCTGCGGAGCAGGGTTGGATAATCACGGTTTCTGTTTCAGAGTGTGTTTGCTTTTACAATCCTTGTACTAAAACCGAAACGTATCAAAGAAAGACAAAACAAACAAAAGCAAAACCAAACATCCTGGAGACGAATAGGATAAAACTCATAACATTTGCAATCCATGATACGAAAAAGTCCTTTACGTTGAATCTATTGCCCTTAGGAAATAATTCTTCCCGTGTATTGAAGTAACAGGAGTCGTTAAAGAACGGCTTACAGAAAGGCGTCTCCAATACTGCTTTGTTCTATTGGTCGAGAAGCTTTTCCATCTGTATAAAGGCTGTGAGGCAAAATCAATTCAAGCACGACTGCTTGTGGTACTCCTGGTGCAGATTGTGCTTTCGGGCTTGAAGCATTTTACAGCTTTTCCTAGGAAAACTCAATATGAGATTACCGTTAATAGATCATTAAAGGAGATGAGCAAGGCGTCTGCGGCAGCGCCGTGTGGCTGCAGTGCCGGGAGGAGGCTCCGGGCGCCGCTGTTGACCGAGCAGGAGCCAGAGGAAGCCGGAGCGCTGCAGGCAGCCCCGCCCGCTGCAGCCCGGCTCGCTCGCTGGCTGTCTCGGCGTCCGGAAGGGCTGCGAGAGTCCCTGCAGTGCGGAGCCGGGCTGCAGCGAGCCGGAGAGACAGGCGGTAGTAGGCGGTAGCGAGAAACTGGAGCCGGAGATTGATAGAAATCCGCTGCGGCAGTGAGGTGGTGGAGATGTGCGCGGAGGGGAGGCGATGGAGCTGGCGGGCGCGGGCCCTGCTCTGCTGCGTCCTGCTGTCGGAATGGGAGGCGGTGTGGGGGCAGCTGCGCTACTCGGTGCCTGAAGAGCTGTCCAAGGGCTCTTTCGTGGGTAATGTGGCCCAGGATCTCGGACTGCAGATGACGGCGATTCGGGACCTCAGCATCTTGGACAGAGGTAGGACGCAGTATTTCTCTCTGCACGGGAAGACAGGACATTTGGTGACGGCCGAGAGGATAGACAGAGAGCAGCTGTGCCGGCTGCTGGAGAAATGCGTGCTGCGGTGCGAGCTGATAGCGGAGGGGGAAATGCAGGTTTATGGAATCGAGGTGGAGATCACAGACATTAACGACAACTCCCCCGCCTTCTCGGAGACAGAAGCATTACTAAGAATGAGCGAGACAACCTCTCTGGGTTCACGATTTCCCTTGCTCGAGGCTTACGATCCAGACTCGGGGTCGAATTCCTTGCAGAGCTACGAGCTGAGCGGCGACGAGCATTTCTCTCTGGCCGTGCAGGCAGGACCTGGCGGTGATCGGCGTCCCGAACTGGTGCTGGTCAAGGCGCTGGACAGGGAGGAGGCAGCATTTCACGATCTGGTGCTGAGGGCAAGGGATGGAGGAGAGCCGTCGCGGACGGGCACAGCACGGATCCGCGTGGTCGTGCTGGATGCGAACGACAACACACCTATGTTCACGGATTCAGAGTATACAGTGCGTGTGCCCGAAGACGTGCCCGTGGGCTCCACCCTCATAACGGTCATAGCCACTGACCCCGACGAGGGGCTGAACGGCCATGTGAAATACTCGTTGAAGAAAAGGAAAGATGTGGCATCGGAAACTTTCCACTTGGACAGTGAGACGGGAGTGATTACACTGGTGCGGAACCTGGACTTCGAGGAAGGAGACTCTTACGAATTAGAGGTGCAGGCACACGATGGCGGCAGCCTCTTTGATACAGTGAAAGTAACCATCTCGGTGACAGACGTCAATGACAATGTACCCAAACTTACAGTGTCGTCGGCGCTAAGCGAGATTTCTGAGGATGCCCCGCAGGGAACCGTGGTAGCCCTGCTGCACGTGCAAGACCGGGACTCGGGGGCTAATGGCGAGGTGCGGTGCTCACTGGACGCGGGAGTCCCGTTCCGGATGGAAAAGTCGTTTGAGGATTATTACCGCGTGGTGACGACGAGGCAGCTGGATCGGGAGGAGGTGTCGGAATACAATGTGACGGTGCGGGCGGCCGATGGCGGGTCGCCGCAGCTGTGGAGCAGCACGGTGCTGACTCTCAGGGTGCTGGACGTTAACGACAACGCTCCGGTGTTCAGCGAGGAGAGCTACAGCGCCCGGCTGCCCGAGAACAACGCGGCGGGCGCGCTGGTGCTGACGGTGCGGGCGAGGGACGCGGACTGGGGGCAGAACGCGCGCGTGCGCTACCGGCTGGGCGAGGGGCGGGTGCGGGGCGTGCCGCTGTCGTCCTACGTGTCGGTGCAGGCGGAGACGGGCGCGCTGTACGCGCTGCGCTCCTTCGACTACGAGGAGGTGCGCGAGGTGGGGCTGTGGGTGCTGGCGGAGGACGGCGGCTCCCCGGCGCTGAGCAGCAACGTGTCGGTGCGGATCGTGATCGTGGACGAGAACGACAACGCGCCGCAGGTGCTGTACCCACCGCCGGCGCCCGTCTCCGGGTCCGGTGTCCGTGGCTGGTCGGGGGTAGAGCTGGCGCCGCGGTCGGCAGAGCCCGGGGTGCTGGTGGCCAAGGTGGTGGCGGTGGACGCGGACGCGGGTCAGAACGCGTGGCTGTCGTACGAGCTGGCCAAGGCGACGGAGCCGGGACTGTTCCGCGTCGGGCTGCACAGCGGCGAGGTGCGCACTGCGCGCTTCCCGCTGGCCCGCGACGCGGCCCGTCAGAGCCTGGTGGTGCTGGTGAAGGACCACGGGCGGCCGGCGCTGTCTGCCACGGCCACGCTGACGGTGGTGCTGGCCGAGAGCGTGGCCGAGATGCTCTCCGAAATGGGCAGTGCGGCGGCAGCAGTGCCGGGCGAGCCAGCGGGCAGCCTGACGCGCTGGCTGGTGCTGGCCGTGGCAGCTGTCTCCTGCCTCTTCCTCGCCTTCCTGTTGCTGCTGTTGGCATTGCGCCTGCGGCGTTGGCGCCGCTCGCAGCTGCCTCCGCCGGCGAACGGGGTTTTGCGCGGCGTCCCGACCACGCACTTCGTGGGCATCGACGGCGTTCGCGCCTTCCTGCGCTCCTACTCGCACGAAGTGTCTCTCACTGCCGACTCGCGCAAGAGCCAGCTCCGCTTGTCTCCCGGCAGCTGCTGCGACACTCTCCCTGCCCGACCACCGGCCGACGAGCCCGCGTCGCTGCTCGGGGAGGACCCTACCACCGTCTGCCCACCAGACGCTGACACTGCCTCGGTGAGTGCCTCTCCCCGGTTCTGTTTCCAGACGCCTCCCGTTCCTGCCGCTCCTATTCCTTTGCCGTTTCCCCGCCCTTCTCTGTGTGATGCCGAAGTGGGGTTCTGACAGGGAAGGCGAAGTTTCCTGCAGCACCGCGGTCGCTGCTGCTGATTCTTGCTGCTGGTGCTGGCCGTGAGATTATGGCTCAGGGTGATTCTTGGATTAGGAGAGGTAGCAGGCTTCTGTTGGCTGGCATTTGTTTAGAACGGGTCTTTGTGCTTTTTTTCCGAGCCAGGTCGTTTCTCATTGTGCCCCCGGAGGGGTGTAATCCTTGTTCCCCTGTGACTCTGAGCTCTCCTGAGGTGATGTGTTGCCACTGGATGGTTTCGCTTTTGTTCCAGAAAGGTGCCACTGACTGGTGGGCTCTTAATGGCCAATGCATTGGTTCCATAGGCTGCAAATGCAGAGGATGGAGGCTGCGTGGGTAGCTTTGAGTAAAGAAAATAGGTCGGTCAGTGTCATGACTGGTGCCCAGTCCTGTGGCCATTCTTCATAGTTTTAATTAGACTTTTCTCCAGCCCTTTTGTTTCTTGGAAAATCCTGATTCACTTCCCCCTTTTCTGGGCAGTGCTCTTGCTTCTGAAACTGTGAGTATTGTTTTACAGCAAAATCCGATATCGTTGGTTTCTCAAAGGAGAGGTTCGTGTTTTCTCCCTAAAAGAGATTATCACTGTTCCACCCTAGTGAGAAAGTCGTCTTCAGGTGCGAATGTGCCTCGTTTCGCTGTGTCGTCGTTTAGAGAGGGCTGCTTGAGATATATCGGAACTGATGAGAGAGATGAGTTTTATTTAGGCATGGTGTGCAGTTGGTTTTGGTTTTTAAACCCTCCCAGATCTGTCTTTCACACCCCTCTGAACTGAATTTCATCGAAGAAGAAGAAACAACTCCGGTTGTGTATTTCAGTTCCTCATAATTCCCATTCTTTTTTTCCCCCAAATAATGTTTCTCGAATTTGGTAAATTTAGGCATGGTGTGCAGTTGTTTTTGTTTTTTTAAACCCCTCCAGATCTGTCTTTCACACCCCCCTGAACTAAATTTCATTGAAGAAGAAACAACTCGGCTTGTGTATTCCAGCTTCTCTTAATTCCCATTCTTTTTATTCCCCCAAAGAAGGGTTCTCGAATTTGGTAAATTTAGGCATGGTGTGCAGTTGTTTTTGTTTTTTAAACCCTTCCAGATCTGTCTTTCACCTCCCCCCCCCCCGAACTAAATTTCATTGAAGAAGAAGAAGAAACAACTCGGGTTGTGTATTTCATCTCCTCTTAATTCCCATTCTTTTTTCCCCCAAAGAAGGGTTCTCGAATTCGGTAAATTTAGGCATGGTGTGCAGTTGTTTTTGTTTTTTTAAACCCTCCCAGATCTGTCTTTCACACCCCCCTGAACTGTATTTCATTGAAGAAGAAACAACTCGGGTTGTGTATTTCAGCTCCTCTTAATTCCCATTCTTTTTTCCTCCCAAAGAATGGTTCTCGAATTTGGTAAATCACCTTGACAGGCAAATCCTAAATGGAGCAATTCGGCCCCACAGACGCTGCAGTTGTTGTGCCTTCCTCTTTAACAACTAGAGGCCTCTACCCATTCTGATAATCATAAAATCATAGAATCAACCAGGCTGGAAGACACCGCCAGGATCATCCAGTTCAACCTAGCACCCAGCCCTATCCAATCAACTAGACCGTGGCACTAAGTGCCTCATCCAGAGTGATTCGTTAACGACGAACAATTTACTAATGACAGCAATTAGGCATTCGGCCGTGCATGTTTACAAATGATCACGGAGTTCAGGCTGTCTTCCGTCGTCTTCCAGTGTTTTGGTGTTGTCCCAGTGGAGCGAAGATGGAATGATTAGACTCACTGAAAGTTTGCAGCCCGTTCCTAGTCGTTCGAGCTAGCTAATTATTTTAATTGTAAATGTCTACAAAACCTAAACATTTACTTTGGGCTACTGACAAGAGAAACCAACTGTTAAAGTGCATTAAGGTTCCTTTCTCAGTATTCACTGCGTTCGTGGCTGTGCCAACAGTTTAATGATGTTGTCACTGTCTCAGAGCCCTCTGGTTTGCATTGCTGCCATCCAGTTCAAAACTGGTGTTGAAAACAGGCGGATATCCGGGAGATGAGTGCAGCAGGGAAGTTGGGAGCGCTCTGGTTGCACTCGAAGCCGTTTTCCCAGCAGTTTGCGCGGAGTCGGACAGATAATTCTGGCCAAGGTCAGCGCAGGTGCTTGCTGCCTGCTGGATAGTTGTGGTAGAATCAGTGCAAAGTGGTTAAGCGACCAACAGCCCGAAACTGGGGCAGGTGGCGGAGAATGATTTTCGGGCAGCAGGGAAACCTCCTCCTGGAATTTGTTCGCGGGAAGTCCTTGTCAGGAGAGAGACATGAGCCCGTGGCAGGAGTGTGGTGTGATGTATTTAGTTTGAAAGGTGTTCCATATGAGCCTTTGAAGCCAAGTAGCCGCCGACATTCTGCTAAATGAATGCGTCCTGGCCTGCATCAGGAATGGTGT
>WAAF01000111.1:0-15436 GCA_013400475.1 Tricholaema leucomelas
CCCTTCCAACCCCTGACATCCTGTGAGCCATTGGCCTTCTTGGCCGCCCGAAGCACGCTGCTGGCCGCCGTTCGGCCGCCCGAAGCACGCTGCTGGCCGCCGTTCGGCCGCCCAGTCTGCTGGCTGCCGTTCGGCCACCCGAAGCACGCTGCTGGCCGCCGTTCGGCCGCCCGGTCTGCTGGCTGCCATTCGGCCGCCTGTCTTGTTTGGCGAGAGCACAGCCTGCGTGTGCGAACGCTGCAGCCGTTCCCTCTGCTGACCGCCCCTGAAGGAGCACCTTCTCCTGGCTCTCCTTAGAGGACCCGCCCGAAGCGCGGGCCGTTGGGGCGAGTGCTGTCATCGCTCCATGAACGTGCTGAAGCAAGTTCCAGGTGACAGGCCAGAGGCTAGAGTCTAAGGGAGAAGAGTGCTTAGCAGAGTGTGTGCCACAGGATTCCTCCAGGGACTTCCTTGATGCTCACCTCTCTGTACCATATAGCACCACCGCAGAGGATCCTTTCCATCTTGATTCCTTGCCCGGGCACGACTCCGGGAAACACTTCTAATCAGCTGACTGCCAACGGAGCAGTCTTCCGCTGCAGAAACTCAGTTGTTTTGTTGTGCTGTATTTACAGGGAATAATCTGCTCTGTTTTTAGAGGAATGAAGATTAAGCCTGGCTCAATGGGGAAGGCAGCTCCCCTCTTCGATGTTCAGGTTTGGTGTAGAGTCTCTCACAGCCTTCCCCCTTACCCCCCCTTTTTTTGGCTTGCTCTGTGTGTGTTTTCTCACTGGACTAAAATCTCACTGCTTTTCATTCCAGATTGTGGACAAAAACGCCAAGGTCCTGCCTCCAGGGCAGCAGGGGGAAATTGCTATCAGAAGCAAACCTATCAGACCACTTGGGTTGTTCTCTAAATATGTAGTAAGGACTTCATTTTATTCCTCACCACCACCAATCGCCCCAGGACCTTGGAGGTCTCTTCCAACCTGCTTGATTCGGTGATGCTAAGATCTCTGCAGCATCACAATGCTTCCAAAGGCTCAGTCTTTTCCCCTGCTTCAGTGTTTATTACCAGCATGGTTGGTTTGGATTTGTGGGTGCTAGAAAGGGGAAGAGAAGAATTTTACTCAAAATTGAGTTGTGTTTGTTTTAAGAAGCAAAATGGGAGGTTTTTTTAATTTGTTTTTTAAATGCATTGTTACAGAATCACAGAACTTCAGAGGTTGGAAGGGACCTCCAGAGATCACTGAGTCCAACCCCCCTGCCAAGGCAGCATCACCCAGGGTAGTTTGTGCAGGAATGCATCCAGGCAGCTCTGGAAAGGCTCCAGAGGAAAAGACTCCACAACCTGTCTGGGCAGCCTGCTCCAGGGCTCTGGCACCCTCACTGGACAGAAGTTTCTCCTCGTGTTGAGGGGGAACCTTCTCTGTTCCCATTTGTATCCATTGCTCCATCTTTACTACTGTGCACCACCGTATGGGTCAAGAACTGTCTGGAGGGCCAGGCCCAGAGAGTGGTGGTGAATGGTGCCACATCCACTTGGCAGCTGTCACCAGGGCTATGCCCTGGGGATCAGTGCTGGGCACAGTCCTGTTCAGTGTCTTTATTGATGATCTGGACCAGGGCATTAGGTCCAGCATCAGTAAGTTTGCAGGTAACACCAAGCTAGGAGCAGCTGTGGAGCTGTTGGAGTGTAGGAGAGCCCTGCAGAGGGACCTGGCCAGGCTGGATGGGTGGGCAGAGGCCAATGGGATGAGATTGAACACGGCCAAGTGCAGGGTTCTGCAATTTGGCCACAACAACCCCANTGTAGCCAGGTGGGGTTGGGCTCTGCTGCCAGGCAGCCAGCAACAGAAGAAGGCGACACAGCCTCAAGTTGTGCCAGGGGAGGTCTAGGCTGGATGTGATGAGGAAGTTGTTGGCAGAGAGAGTGATTGGCATTGGAATGGGCTGCCCAGGGAGGTGGTGGAGTCGCAGTCCCTGGAGGTGTTGAAGCCAAGCCTGGCTGGGGCACTTAGTGCCGTGGTCTGGTTGATTGGCCAGGGCTGGGTGCTAGGTTGGGCTGGATGAGCTTGGAGGTCTCTTCCAGCCTGGCTGATTCTGTGACTCTATGAAACAGAGCTTGGTCCCCTCCACTTGACACCCACCCCTCAGATATTTGTGTACACTGATCAGATCTCCTCCCAGTCTCCTTTCCTCCAGTGTTTCATAGCAACGTGTCCTGAGCTGAGAAATAAAGTTTCAGCACAGGAGCATTGCTTTGTGCTGGCAGAATGTGGGTAATGCCCATCCAGCACCTGTGTGCCTTTGGTCCTCCCCTAGGGTAACCCTCAGAAAACCGCCGCCAGCGAGCGTGGGGATTTCTACGTCACGGGAGACAAAGGCACCGTGGACGAGGATGGATATTTCCAGTTCATTGGGAGAGATGATGACATCATCATTTCCTCAGGGTCAGTTTGCATGCTTCTGCTGATCTTCCAGGTTGTGTTGCTGGGGAGCTTCTGGCACGGCAGTCTGTGATGAGTATGCTGCCCTCTGGGCTTAGGCACCCTTGCTTTATGGTTAGCTTCCCATGGACCTGCTTTGTCATCTTGCTGTCCTCAGTGGCCTCTGCATCTGTTTCCCCTGGAACATTCCATTGGTTTCCACACACAGAGAAGGCTTCCATTGGCAGAGGAGGGGTTTTAAGCCAGCTTGGGTTTTGACTAAAATTGCAGCAGCACAGGAGCATTCAGGTGGGAAAAGCCCCTCAGGATCACCGAGTCCAACCCATAACCCTGCTCTGCAAAGTTCGCCCTGAACCATCCCCCAGGCACCACCCTGAGGGCAGCTCTTTCTTACAGAGCACTGTGGCCTTGGCTGTCATTGCAATCATAGAATCAGTCAGGGTTGGAAGGGACCACAAGGATCAGCCAGTTCCAACCCCCCTGCCATGCCCAGGGACACCCTACCCTAGAGCAGGCTGCCCACAGCCTCAGCCAGCCTGGTCTTAAACACCTCCAGCCATGGGGCCTCAACCACCTCCCTGGGCAACCCATTCCCGTCTCACCACTCTCACGCTTAAGAACTTCCTCCTCACACCCAGCCTGACTCTCCCCACCTACATCTTTGCTCCATTCCCCCCTAGTCCTGTCACTCCCTGAGACCCTCAAAAGTCCCTCCCCAGCTTCTTTGTAGCCCCCTTCAGATCCTGGAAGGCGAGAAGAAGGTCACCTGGGAGCCTCCCCTTCTCCAGACTGCACAGCCCCAACTCTTTCAGTGTGTCCTCATAGCAGAGGTGCTGCAGCCCTCTGAGCATCCTCCTGGCCCAATGAATGAGGTTGGAAGAGACCTCCAAGCTCATCCAGCCCAACCTAGCACCCAGCCCTGTCCAATCAACCAGACCATGGCACTAAGTGCCCCAGCCAGGCTTGGCTTCAACACCTCCAGGGACAGCGACTCCACCACTTCCCTGGGCAGCCCATTCCAATGCCATGATTCTGTGAACATGACATTTGGTGCTGGTGATGCAGCTCACATAAACCAAATGCTGCTTTTTTTTCTCTCCTTACCTAGATACCGCATTGGGCCATTTGAAGTAGAGAATGCCCTGATAGAGCATCCAGCAGTAGCTGAAACAGCTGTTGTGAGCAGCCCTGACCCTCTCAGAGGAGAGGTAATGATGCTGAACATTGGGCAGGGAGTTATGGCTATACAAAGCAGTTCCTACTTCAGTGAGTAACGTACAGCCCTGCAGCAGTCCTGTCAGTCTGCTTGGAGAGACAGGCAAGATCCCTTCCAACTTACATGCCTCTGCTCTTCTGAGTTTCCTCTCATCCCAAGAAGGTCTTCTCTGTGGAGAACATTACAGTGGTGCTTGCATTCCTCTTGTTGTTAAGCACTTCTCTACACCCTGAAATTGCCTTTTCTGGATGTCTTCTTGTAGCCAGAGTTCTGCTATAACAGCCCTAGTATTAAACTTGGGCTGAATACAGGGAGAAAGTAGAGTCCTGTGCTGGGTTGCTGTGGGCCTCCTGTGCTCGGGGTGACATTGAGAAGCCAATCAGCCCTTAGCTTCAGAAAGAACTCTGCAGAGACCTCTTATTAATCCTCCTCCTTTGCCCCTACTGAGAGGACAGAGCAAATGCTTTTGTGTTCCAAGGAGGGCAGGAAAACTCCTTCCAGCTTTGCCTTCTGCACACACAGGTGCAGGAGCTGGGCACAGCCAGTTCCTGTGTTGTGCTGCTCTCTCTGTGCCTCTCTTTTGCATGTCATGTCTCTGAGCCATGCCGCTCACTGGTAAGCTGTATCTCAGCTCTTAAAATGGGTGGTGTCAGACCACTTTTGTTGACCTCACTTTACAGGTTGTGAAAGCATTTGTAGTCCTGTCCCCAGCCTTTCCATCCAGCGACCTGGAAAGCTTAGCCCGTGACTTGCAGGAGCACGTCAAGAAGGCTACTGCTCCATACAAATACCCTAGAAAGGTAAATGCTCTGGAGGAGAAGCTTGGCACCAGGGCAGCCTTCCATCAGCGCAGGAGAGTCACTGTCTGGGTTTCCATAGCTTACCTGAAAGAGAGGGTGGTAAAGATTCAGCTACACAACTGGCTCCAGAGAATCTTTCCTAAAGAAGCATTAGTTTGTGTTGACAAAAGTGTTTGTTTCAACCCCTCCAAGAGTCCCAGGCTTTGTATGACATCCTAGTTAGAGCTGCACCCTCCAAGCCAGGCTCCCCATTCTCCATGTTGTATTGAACCTTCAGCCAAGCACGCTGCTGAGTTCAGGGCAGTGCCTGACTGAGTCTGAAGAAGTTTTTACTTGCTGGTCCTTGCAGTTGATAGATCAGAGGAAAGCCCAGGAGGATGTCCTTGACGTTCCTCACTAATCCCAGCGCCAGAGGAAAAGAGCTGCCAGCAGTGCCTTAGTGCAGAGCTGGTAGGAGCCGAGGTCCATTCAGCCTCTGTGCTGTTCACATCCTTTTTGTCCTGCTTTGTGTCATTCGTCTCTGACCTCTGACGCCACTTAGGTATCCATCCCTCTGTTAGAGGAGTCCCGTTACAGATGACTTGGGAGGCAGCAGTGCAGCTATTTGGCCACCTAGGCAGCCAAAGAAATGGCTTCAGCAGTGGCACAGTGTGCTGCCTTGGCTTGGCTTGGAGCTGACCCTTTAGGCAAGCAGTTCTTACTGATGGGAATCCTTTTAGTATCCCCTGTGTGCTGAGAGGCAGCGCTGGGGCACCAGCTCTGCAGAATATCCTGCCTTGTTCTCTCTGCTTTTTTATTTAGGTGGAATTTGTCCAGGAGCTGCCCAGGACAGCCACCGGGAAGATAAAGAGGAATGAATTGAGAAACAAAGAGTGGGGACGGGCGTAGCGTTGTCTGGAAGTGAATGGAATTCTGTCGGTCCATTGACACCATCCGAATGTCTCTGGTCCAGCTGCCCCTCTGCTGACCTGTTTTTGCTGAACACCTGAGCACAACAAGCTGCAGATAACATTGGGATGTGATGTCTGTGCCTGCTTGCAGGGCTTGGACTGTCAGTACCACAGTGTCAGTTCCTGAAGCGCTGCTGACAAAGGGAACAAACCACACAACTCCGTTCTGGTGCTGCTGCATAGCCACAGGCTCACCAGGACTTGGCTGCTGACCCATGTCTGAGATCAGTGGAGAAACAGTGCTGATGTTGATTGTCTGCTCCAAGGTGCAGCAAGGGCAGCCATGGACTTGAGTGGTTCGAATGCACTGTCCTTAGATTTTCAAAGTGCCTGCAGCCCTCCTGGCATTTACTGCAGGTGGAAAGACTCCTCCTTATTGCTGCCACCATAAGTCTAGTTGATTGGATAGGGCTGGGTGCTAGGTTGGACTGGATGATCATAGAATCAGGCAGGTTGGAAGAGACCTCCAAGCTCATCCAGCCCAACCTAGCACCCAGCCCCAGCCAATCAACCAGACCATGGCACTAAGTGCCCCATCCAGGCTTTGCTTCAACACCTCCAGGCACAGAGACTCCACCACCTCCCTGGGCAGCAAATTCCAATGCCAATCACTCTCTTCTATGATCTTTAGGCAGGAAGGGAAGTCTTTTAGAGCTGTGCCTCGCTGCCTCATGCTCTAGATCTACTGCAGCACTAAAGTGAGATTAGAGAGTCCTAATTCTGAGACAGTAAACTGGTTTATTCCCTGAGAGTAAACACTGTGCTTGTGTCAGTGACACCATTTCTGTTCTGGCAACTGCTGAAATGAAAGCAATCCTCAATAAATCAATGTTTCCTTCAGGCCTTTTTGACAGCACCACCTTCTTTTTTCCTAATGCTCCATAGCATTTGTCGGGGATCTCAGATCACTCTTCACCCCTTCGTTGCTGAGGTTTCTGGGAGCATTGCATTGCTTGGTTATAGAACTAATCCTTACTTCCTTGAATGCATTCCTTTGAGCACGTCCTTGTGGCTGCCTCAGGCTCCTTTCTGCGCCTCCTTGAGTTTCCTTTCAAAGCCATGGGCTCCAGGGGCTTCCCCATCTTCTGCAGCCTTCTGCTTGGTTTCAAACAAGCAAGTGTTTAACACCACCAAAAAAGCAAAACAGCAACGAATGAGATGATGAACAGGTGTGCAGGCTGGGATTAGAACCCCTGGGAGCTGCCCTCCTCTCTGCAGTGTGCTGTTTGGAAGTTCAACCCCAGTGACAGCTGAGGACAGGAGTTTTACAGCTGATGACTCTTTGACTCTCTGGATTCCAGGCTTCAAGACTAGAGGTGCTGCCTACATTTAGTCCTTGCTTAGCTGCCCTTGGAAACTGGATTGCTGTTGTAGTCAGTGCCCAGTTGTTTGCATGAATGAGCTGGAGTCAAGCAGATTGTCAAGTTGTCCATGCCACATGCTGTGGCTGGAGCGTGTGAGGTGCTCTGCTCCATCCAACCTCTTGGCACTGGTATTCAGTAGACATTTCTGCCCTGGGTTCAAGGTGGATGGTTTAATTCAGTTCTCCTCTGCCTGAGATCAGAGCATCACCAATGTGTTTGCTTTGATCCAGAGCTACAGGCTTGCAGCTGTAAGCAGCTGAAAGCAAAATGTGCCTGCCTGGCACATGGCTTTCTTTTGGAGCCTTGAAGTTTTAAACTTAGCTGAATTTTAGCCTTCTGCCTGAAAGAGATGGACTTTGCCCTAGACTTTCCATTCCGTTGGAGATGTCTTCTGTAGCCCTCGTACAGCCCAGCTGCAGTGGGATGTTTTTCTCAGAAGCAACAGAAAAGGCAATGCCAGCATCAGAAAAGGTTTTCTGGGTCAGTAATTTTCAATGCCTGATTTCCTGAGAGTTCAAAGTCCTCTTAGCCACAGACTCTGCTCATCCTGGACTACTCTTCTGCCAGCCTGCTCCTTACCAGTCTGAAGAGGTGCTGGACAGCCTTTTGAGAAAGAGCAGTAGATGTTCATTTTGTTCTGGTGTTTTGGGGTGTTTCTAAATGAAAAAAACAACTGGCTGGATGGCTGAGCCCAGAGAGTTGTGGTCAAGGGGGATAAATCCAGTGGAGTCCCTCAGGGCTCAGTCTAGGGGCCAGTTTTTTTTAATCTCCTCATCAATGACCTGGCTGAGGGGATCGAATGCACCCTCAGCAAGTTTGCAGATGACACCAAATGAAGCAGCAGTGTCAATCTGCTGGAGGGTAGGAAGGCCCTGCAGAGGGATTTGGACAGGCTGGAGCCATGGGCTGAGGCTAATTGCATGAGGTTTAACAAGGCCAAGTGCCAGGTCATGCTCTTTGGCCTCAACAACCCCCAGCAGCCCTACAGGCTGGGGGAGGAGTGGCTGGACAGCTGCCTGGCAGAATGGGACCTGGGGGTGTTGGTGTCCAGCAGCTGAACATGAGCCAGCAGTGTGCCCAGGTGTCCAAAAAGGCCAACAGAATCCTGGCCTGGATCAGCAGTGGTGTGAGCAGCAGGAGTAGGGAGGTGACCATGCCCATGTACTCAGCACTCGTGAGCCCACACCTCCAGAACTGTGCTCAGTTTGGGTCACCGCAGCATAGGAGGGACACTGAGGTGCTGGAGCAGTGCAGAGAAGGACGACGAGGCTGGGGAGAGGTCTGGCAAACATGAGCTATGAGGGAGCTGGGAGTGTTTAGTCTGGAGAAGAGGAGGCTGAGAGGGGACCTTATTGCCCTCTACAGCTACCTAAAAGGAGGTTGTAGTGAGGTTGGAGCTGGTCTCTTCTCCCCAGTTACTAATGATAGGACAAGAGGAAATGGCCTCAAGTTGCGTCAGGGGAGGCTTAGGTTGGATGTTGGAGGAAGTTCTTCACTGAGCCTGCAGAAGAGGAGGCTCAGGGGTGACCTCATTGCTCTCTACCTAAAGGGAGGCTGTAGCCAGGTGGGGTTGGGCTCTTCTGCCAGGCAAGCAGCAACAGAACAAGGAGACTCAAGCTGTGCCAAGGGCAGTCTAGGCTGGATGTTAGGAGGAAGTTGTTTGCAGAGAGAGTGATTGGCACTGGCACAGGCTGCCCAGGGAGGTGGTGGAGTTGCCATCCCTGGAGGTGTTTAAAAGGAGAGTGGATGTGGCTATGGACTGGTGATGAAGGCTGCTGGGATGAAGGTTGGACTGGATGGTGCTGGTGGTCCTTTGCAACCATAGCCATTCACAGGGATTAGATGTTGTGCTGAGGGATTTGGGTTAGTCAAGGACTTGTCAATGTGAAACTAATGATTGGCCTCGATAGGCTTGAAGGGCCTTTCCCATCTAAGGAGATGTGTGATGCTGTGAAAATGTCTTGCCATTTTCAATCTGTGTGTGTGAGAAACTGTTTTGAAAGTCATAAGGAAAAATATTAGGGAAGATCTGCAAGGATGGAAAAATCAGATTGGCCTTTGGCTTTTGCCTTCACTCTTTTATGTGCCTTGTTACCACTGAAAGCCACAAGCTGTGAAACTCTTACGTGGCACTGTGAGAGTGGGTTGGGCTTTTTTTACTGATTGTTGATCAGACTACAGCTTCAGCCAGTGCTGGGTCAGGTGGAGTCTCAGGATTAAACATAATCAAGGATTTCCTGGTCCAGGTAGTCAGCTCAAACAGTGAGATGTTTCCATGCCAGTCCAGCACAGTTCCGTGGGTGCAGTAGAGGTTTAGATCACCCCTGTTAGATCAGCTCTCACATTTCCTGTTGTCCCTCTGTAGCACTGGCACCTCAGTGCTGTTACAGCACAGCTTGTGTGCTTTTATTCTTGCTTCAGAAGATAGAAGTAGTAGTTGAACCCTATGACCAAGGCTGTATTTACTGGGAGTACAGAAAACACCAGTGAGCAGTGATACGCCCCCTAAGACCAGGGTTATTTAGCTCAAGAGCTCCTGGCTGTGCTGCAAACCCACTGCACAGCACAGAGAACACCACTGAGCAGTGATAAACCCCCCAAGCCAGGGTTATTTAGCTCAAGAGCTCCTGGCTGTGCTGCAAACCCACTGCACAGTACCCACGAGCACAGCTGCTGTTGCACCAAGAGCCTGGGAAAGTAGCAAGTGTGCTGCTTAGTAAAGCTGTTGATGACCTTTCAGGAAAGCTAATAATTGAGTTACTAACTGGCAAACAAACACAGGTCCCGGGAGAGGCTGTGCTAGGAGGGTTCTGCAGGTGGATCTTGCCTCTCTGGCACCCTTAAGCTGCGAACTGGATGTTGCTTTACGTTCCAGATGCAAAGCACACAATAGCTTGAGGTCAAAACCAGAGACAAAACAAATGCACAAACTGCTGCATCCATGTAGATTACATCAATCCCAGCTTGTGCTGCTGAAACCAGGGCAGAGTTTGGGAACTCAAATGGAACATAAACCCCACTCTGGAGTGTTTGCATGCTGGAAGGTGTTGCATTCTCAAGGCAATGGCAAAAGTGACTGAAGGCTTTGGTTTGGTGTTTAATTAATCAGTCCTTTGGGGATTCCTACAACTACCTGAAGGGAGGCTGTAGGCAGGTGGGATTGGGCTCTGCTGCCAGGCACCCAGCAACAGAAGAAGGGGACACAGCCTCAAGCTGTGCCAGGGAAGGTCTAGGCTGGATGTTAGGAGGAAGTTGTTGGCAGAGAGAGTGATTGGCATTGGAATGGGCTGCCCAGGGAGGTGGTGGAGTCTCTGTGCCTGGAGGTGTTGAAGCCAAGCCTGGCTGGGGCACTTAGTGCCTTGGTCTGGTTGATTGTCTAGGGCTGGGTGCTAGGTTGGGCTGGATGATCTTGGAGGTCTCTTCCACCCTGGCTGATTCTATGATTCTCCACAGAAGTCTCCTTTAGCTACTACAGGTGACACTCATTGGCATCAGGCTTATGACTATGCTCCTGTTGATATCATACCAGTCCCCACACTATGTCTAACTCTCAGATCTGACAACCAAGCCCCACTGTGGCTGCTGCAACATCCTTGGTGCCCCAGAGTAGAGTTACATATTAATGAGTGGTCGGTGATCCATTCTCCAAAGGCAGTGGACCACAAGTGCAATCATACCTACTCAGCACTCTTTCCATCTCTGTCACTGATTGTGCCCTTCTGCAGGATGTCCTTGGAGAAATGGAATCTGCACTCCAGGGGGGGAAGCAGCCCCCACCACAGAATAGGATGTGTGATGCCAGTGAAGGGCTGCACCTGCTCAGACAAGCAGAGGGACGCAGGAAGGGGCAGCGTTTGCCTGGGGATTGCGAGCCAAGGTACCTGAGGTGGAGCTGCAAGAAGTCTCAGCTGACCACAGGTAACAGCTCCAGGTAAGCACAGCCTTTTGAAACACTCTGAGACATTAGTTTGATGTAGCAGTTGTTCAGAATGCCAATCTTCACAGCAATGAAAGATGCTGTCTGCTTATGGCCAAAAAATGCCATGTTTTATTCATCTTTCTTCACAGGGTTCCCCCTCTTCTGGAGGAGGGTGCACTGCCAGGGAGCACTTACACTTTCCCGGTTGATATTAATTAGGGTGAAGCAGCAGTGTCTTTATGCAGGTACATCATCTAGGTCTGAGCCTGCAGCTGCCAGTTCAGATCTAAGGGGAAAATAAAACAGCAGTCAGTTCTGCTGTGATGGTTTGGCAGTTATGTGCTCCCCCACCCCTCTTATGAAATCACCCAGACTAGACTCAGCCAGCCGGAAGTTAAGGAATGAAGCTTTATAGTCACAGCTCAGCACAAGACACAAGCAGAGAGTTACAATAGTTACAGCTGTAGACAGAAACACACCAGTTAAAAGTGATACAGGAACACAACAGCCCTCCCAGAAACCAGAGTGCTGTGTAACCCAACTCTTTCTGCTTCTAACCCCCCTTGCTGATCCTCCAAACTCACCTTGCATGTAAGGCAGACTCTGGGATAAGGTAGAGGGGTGGGAGGAAGGTGGAAGGGTGGTTGGGAGCCCCTCCTGGGCACTCTGGTTTCTGGTAGGGCTGCTGTGTTTCTGTAGTACTTTTAACTTGTCTATTTCTGTCTATATCTGTAAATATTGTAACTGTCTGCTTGTATCTTGTGCTAAACTGTGACTGTAAAGCTTCATTCCTCAGCTTCCAGCTGGCTGAGTCTAGCCCAGGTAAGTTCATAGAGTGAGGGGTGGGTAGCTCCCAAACCATCACATGTCCTAAAGAGGTGGACTTGCTGCTGTGCATACATCTGTTCCGTGTGGAGCCAACAGCTCATCTGGGAATGTGTACAGGACAGTGCTCTTACTGTTCTCTCTCTCTCTCTCTTAGGGGGCAGATGAGCATTCAGAAGCAGTTCTGATGGTTATTGTCTCCAGAAGCCCTCACACCTCTGCTTTGGTGCCATGAAGGCTTTACTTGGAGGGCTGTGGTTGGCGCGGGGCAGGCAGGCAGTGCCCAGGACGTTCCACCACAGTCAGAAGCTTTTTGCGACTTTGAACTTCTGCGATTACGAAGCTGTTGGGCGTTGTCAGCAGCAAGTGCCTGAGTACTTCAATTTTGCCAGCCATGTGCTGGACCAGTGGTCTCAAATAGAAAAGGTAGCACTCCTCACCCTGCAGATTCAGTGGGCTCAGCCAAACCCTGCCCCTGGCCCCATAGTCAGGTCTCAAATCATGGCTGGCTCCAGCAGGAATACACTTCATAGAGTCATAGAATCAGTCAGGGTTGGAAAGGACCACAAGGACCAGCCAGTTCCAACCCCCCTGCTGTGGGCAGGGACACCCTACCCTAAATAAGGCTGGCCACAGCCTCAGCCAGCCTGGCCTTAAACACCTCCAGGGATGGGGCCTCAACCACCTCCCTGGGCAACCCATTCCAGCCTCTCACCACTCTCATGCTCAACAACTTCCTCCTCACCTCCAGGCTGAACCTGCCCATCTCCAGCTTTGCTCCATTCCCCCCAGTCCTGTCACTCCCTGAAGTGACCTCTCTAGATCCGTGTTAACATGGCCTTACACTGCAGAGAAAGGAGGGGCGATTTGCTTTGGCACCAGGGGGTGCTTTGTCTCTGACTGCAGTTCAGCAGTCTGTGCAGGGCTGGGTCTGTCAGCCTGTAGTAATCTGTGAGCATTGCAAACCAGGCAGATACACACAGCCTCCGAGAGGTGGCTCTTTTAAACAAAGCAGCTTTCACCCTTGCCCTAGAATCTGTAGCACTACAGATGCCACTGCCTGGAGCATCCCAGGAGCTGTGCAAGGACTAACAGCACACTGTGTCCCTTGCTGGTGTATAGGAACGGCAGGGACCGTCGAACCCGGCTCTCTGGTGGATAAATGGGGAAGGAGATGAAATTCAGTGGAGCTTTGAAGAGCTGGGCTACCTGTCACGAAAAGTGGCTAATGTGCTCTCTGGGCCGTGCAGCCTGCAGAGAGGAGACCGAGTCCTGGTGATTCTGCCCCGAATTCCAGAGTGGTGGCTGCTGAACGTGGCTTGCATGCGAACAGGTGAGTGCCACCACTCCTGATGCCTCTAAACTGTGCCTGAAGGTGGTTAACAATTCATTGAACAGCTGCATTTTCATTTGACTTCATAGCTTCATCGTTCAGCCCCTTTGACTGTATGGGGACATCATAGCTATGACATACCCCATACCAGTCAAAGGGGCTGGCAGGCGTAGTCTCCTGTGACTGGGATGGTTTGAGAGTTACCTGTCTCTCCCCACTCATATGAAATCACCCAGACTAGACTCAGCCAGCTGGAAGTTAGGGAATGAAGCTTTCTATTCACAGCTCAGCACAAGGAACAAGCAGACAGTTACAATATGTGCAGCTGTAGACAGAAATACACAAGTTAAAAGTGATACAGAAACACAGCAGCCCTCCCAGAAACCAGAGTCCCCAGGAGGGGCTCCCAACCACCATTCCACCTTCCCCCCCACACACACCTTATCCCAGAGCCTGCCTTATGCTCAAGGTGAGTTGGAAGGATTGGCAAGGGAGGGTAGAAGCAGAAGGATTAGTTGGGTTACACAGATCCAGCAGAACAGCCCAGGGAGAAAGCACAGACACCCACTCCAACAGAGGATCTGTCTTATCTCTGTGTGTGTCCTTGTTTTTATGCATCTCAGCAAGCCTGTGAGTGCAGTAGCCATCATCATTGCTTCCTTTGCACAGCCTAGCATCTCATTTCTCTCACTAAAAGATTCCAATTAGCCTCAAACCAGCACAATGACCAATCGAATTACCTTTGGTGTTCCTCCTGTGGCTTGTGTTGGTCATGTTAAATCAATTTGGTTGTGCTAAATCAATTTGATTTAACTTCAGCAGACTGTTCAAGCTGTTAGTGTTTACTGCACCGAAGCTGTGCTTTCTGCTCTCATGCCTGCAGCAAAGGATCTTGTAGAAACACATCTGCACATCTGGGATGAGATTGAGCAAGGCCAAGTGCAGGGTTCTACACTTTGGCCACAACAACCCCAAGCAGCACTACAGGCTGGAGACAGAGTGGCTGAGAGCAGCCAGGCAGAGAGGGACCTGGGGGTGCTGGGAGAGAGGAACTGAAGATGAGGCAACAGTGCCCAGGTGGGCAGCAGAGCCAACGGCATCCTGGGCTGGCTCAGGAGCAGTGTGGCCAGCAGGACAAGGGAGGTTCTTCTGCCCCTGTGCTCAGCACTGCTCAGGCCACACCTGGAGTGCTGTGTCCAGTTCTGGGCTCCTCAATTCAAGAGAGATGTTGAGGTGCTGGAAGGTGTCGAGAGAAGGGCAGCAAGGCTGGGGAGGGGCCTGGAGCACAGCCCTGTGAGGAGAGGCTGAGGGAGCTGGGGGTGTGCAGCCTGCAGAAGAGGAGGCTCAGGGCAGAGCTCATTGCTGTCTGCAGCTCCCTGAAGGGAGGCTGCTGCCAGGCATCCAGCAACAGAAGAAGGGGACACAGTCTCAAGCTGTGCCAGGGCAGGTCTAGGCTGGATGTTAGGAGGAAGTTGTTGGCAGAGAGAGTGATTGGCATTGGAATGGGCTGCCCAGGGAGGTGGTGAGTCGCCATCCCTGGAGGTGTTGAAGCCAAGCCTGGCTGGGGCACTTAGTGCCATGGTCTGGTTGATTGGCCAGGGCTGGGTGCTAGGTTGGACTGGGTGAGCTTGGAGGTCTCTTCCACCCTGGCTGATTCTATGATTCCAAGGGCAGGCGTGTGGGAATTGCTTCACCTTCTCATTTCTGGCTTAAATATTCCTCAACACACGTGGAAAAGTTACAGAGTGGTGGAGGCTGAAAGAGAGGAGTGCTGAGTGACTGTAACTGCACTGCACTCCCAGGTGTTACCATCATCCCAGGGACAACACAGCTGACCGCACGAGACATTGGCTATAGGCTGTTGGCTTCCAAAGCCAAGTGCATCGTCACAACCGACCTGCTTGCTCCTGCAGTGGACTCAGTTGGGCCCAAGTGCCAGTTTTTGAAAACCAAGCTAATTGTGTCTGCCAGCAGCAGGGCTGAGTGGCTGAACTTCAGTGACTTGCTCAAGTAAGTGCCTTCTGCTTCAGCTCTATCATAGTTATCTCTAGTGAGATTGGCTCCTGGTGTTTAGAGGCCCTTGTGCACTTACAGCTCAGTGATGAACCAGGTACCTGTGAGGGGGTGGGAGAGGAGGGGATTTAGCCTCTTTTCCATGAAGAAAGGGAATATGTGGGAACAGCCAGATTGCTCAGGGGAAACAAGTACGGTGGCCCTATGGCTGCTTCTAAAGGGAGGCAAATGAAAACGAGACAGTTGGTGGTTAAACTCTGCAGAGGGTTAGCAACATGTCCATGCAGGACTGGTGAGGGGCACCTCAGTGGATCCTTAGCCCCTGTGTTTCACTGCACAGTCCCACTCTGACAGACCTCTTAGCCCCTGTGTTTCACTGCACAGTCCCACTCTGACAGACCTCTTAGCCCCTGTGTTTCACTGCACAGTCCCACTCTGACAGACCTCTTAGCCCCTGTGTTTCACTGCACAGTCCCACTCTGACAGACCTCTTAGCCCCTGTGTTTCACTGCACAGTCCCACTCTGACAGACCTCTTAGCCCGTGTGTTTTACTGCACAGTCCCACTCTCACAGAGCTCTTAGCCAC
>WAAF01000111.1:15489-40667 GCA_013400475.1 Tricholaema leucomelas
GGAGAACCTCTGCAGCGGGCCTCTTAGCCCCCGTGTTTCACTGCACAGTCCCACTCTGACAGACCTCTTAGCCCCTGTGTTTCACTGCACAGTCCCACTCTGACAGGCCTCTTAGCCCCTGTGTTTCACTGCACAGTCCCACTCTGACAGACCTCTTAGCCCCTGTGTTTCACTGCACAGTCCCACACTGATAGGGCACAAAGTGTGCTGAGTGTCACCAGCCATTCTTTCGTGTCCTCTTCATTTAAGGGCTGCCTCTTCTGTCCATAACTGTGTGAAGACCAAATCCCAGGACCCAATGGCAATCTATTTTACCAGTGGTGCCACAGGCTCTCCCAAAATGGTTGAACACTCCTATGGAAGCATTGGCCTGGGTTCTTTTCTGTGTGGAAGGTAAAGCATTCAGCTAACAATGCCTTTATAGCTCTGAAATGTGAAGCACATGGAAAAGTTCTTGGGAACTGCAAGAGCAGTGTGGGCAGCAGGGCAAGAGAGGGGATTCTGCCCTTTTGTTCTGCTCTCCTCAGACCCCACCTGGAGTCCTGTGTGCAGTTCTGGAGCCCCCAGCACAAGCAGGACATGGAAGTGTTGGAGCCAGTCCAGAAGAGGCCACCAAGATACTCAGAGGGCTGCAGCAGCTTCATTTTAGAAACTACTGAATGTTAGGAGGAAGTTGTTGGCAGAGAGAGTGATTGGCATTGGAATGGGCTGCCCAGGGAGGTGATGGAGTTGCCGTGGCTGGAGGTGTTGAAGCCAAGCCTGGCTGGGGCACTTAGTGCCATGGTCTGGTTGATTGGCCAGGGCTGGGTGCTAGGTTGGGCTGGATGAGCTTGGAGGTCTCTTCCAACCTGATCAATTCTACCATTCTAGTTCCAACCCGCCTGCCATGGGCAGGAACACCTCAGGCTAGGCTGTTCAGAGCCTCATCCAGCTCAACAGCTGAGCAGATTACCCCTGAACCTTGTGCTGTTCTATGCTGCTGACACTTCTGGGTGTGCACAGCAAGCAGAGTGACATTGTTGGTTTCTCTTGACAGAGAAATCTCCACAGCAGAGGCTCTTTGTCATTTTGGATTACAAAAAGCTTGCACTTGTGGGGGTAGTTTGATCTAAAGCCATATAATGCTACAGTCCCTGCTTGTATATCTAACTGATGTTGTGGGGATCACTTTTGCTTCTTCCTGGTTTCTGAAGGCTGGGGAAGCCCTTTCTAAGTGCTGAAAGGAACTAAACTTGAGTGGAAACTCAAGGAGCAGTGGGAAGGGAATGACACAGACTGAATCAGAGAATGGTTTAGGTTGGAAGGGACCTCCAAGCTCAGCCAGTTCCAACCCTCTGCCATAGGCAGGGATACCTCCCACTAGAACAGGTCACTCAAGGACTCATCCAACCTGGCCTTGAACACCTCCAGGGAGGTTGTGGAGCACAGAATCACCCAAGGTGATTGAAGATCTTCAATCACATTGGGTGATTCTGTGCTCCACAACCTCCCTGGGCAACCTGTGCCAGTGTCTCACCCCCTTCAACATCTCACCCTCAACGTCTCACCATCCTCATTTATTGGAGCTCTTGTGTTTCTGATCGAATTTTTAACCCACCTCAACCCCTCACATTCCTCATTTCCACTCCCAAACTCCCTTAGAGTGGCCACCTTTTGCCTTCAACAGGTACTGGATGGATCTGACTGCCTCAGACATCATGTGGAACCTGTCAGACACTGCCTGGGTGAAGGCAGCGTTCGGGAGCATTTTTGGACCCTGGTTCCAGGGCAGCTGTGTTTTTGTGCATGCTATGCCCCACTTTGATTCAGGAGCAGCTTTAGAGGTAAGAACACCACGGTCACAACCAACACTGACTCGTGTTTCACCTTGTTTTCCACAAAGCTAAAGCCTCTTAGGTTCCTGGGATTAGCTGGTGTAAGATGGCACAACAGGAGGGGTTTGCTCTTTGAGCAGGAACAGAATACAGGAAGGGTTTTGCAGCAGCACTCTTCTGGGCACAGCTGCTGCCAGACAGTAGGTGTGACTTAAAAGCTGTCCCCCTCCTGTATTTCACTATTGCAGTGGGAAATGAGCTGAAATGGATCCTTTCATTACACTGCTGTGACCCTTCAGAAAGGCAAGTTGGTACTGGAGAACACCAAAGCTCTGAGATTGGCTTGTTCTGAAATGATTTCAGGTTGCCCAGGGAGGTTGTGGAGCACAGAGTCACAGAATGTGATCAGACATCTGAAGGGGGCTACAGGAAGGCTGGGGAGGGACTATTGACAAGGTCTGGTAATGACAGGATGAGGAGGAATGGGTTTGAACTGGCAGAGGGGAGATTCAAAGTGGATGTTAGGAAAGAGTTCTTTGCAGTGAGGGTGGTGAGACACTGGCACAGGTTGCCCAGGGAGGTGTTCAGGATCAGGTGGGATGAAGCCTTGAGTGACCTGTTCTAGTGGGAGGTGTCCCTGCCTATGGCAGGGGGTTGGAACTGGCTGAGCTTTGAGGTCCCTTCCAACCTAAAGCATTCTCTGGTTGTAATCTATTTCTGAGCTTCTCAAGCCAATCTGAGTTTCACTCCAATCCAGAGGGAGGAGTGCTGCTCCCACATGGCTCAAAGCAACTGTGGAGAAGTGTCTGTTCCTAACCATGGGGGGGGGTGTTCGAGGAGTTTCCTGTTTCATTTGCGTTCTTAAATGGTAGCTGCCAGCTTGGGTTTCCTCTTTGTATATACTCCTTGGCCTTGCAGAAACATGCTTGCAACCTGCATGGGGGTTCACAGCTCTGCTCAAAATGACATTTAGCAGCAGAGACTGCTTTGGTGTGCCTGGTGTGGCTGCAGTGAAACCTGGTGCATGAGGGCACTTCCCTTCCCCTTGCTCTTATTTATCACAGAATCATAGAATCAGCCAGGTTGGAAGAGACCTCCAAGCTCAGCCAGCCCAACCTAGCAACCAGCCCTGGCCAACCAACCAGACCATGGCACTAAGTNCATTGCAGGCAGAACTGAGCTTGAAAAAAACCCAACCAACAAAACAAATCCACAGTAACAAGAAAAAGGGTAAGGCTTAGCTCTAGCTGAGTACCTGTGCACAGCTGCTGGTGTGCTGGGTGAGAAATAAAGATGTGTCAGAAAACAGAGGGTTTGACTCTTCTAGCAAGGCAACCATATCCTTTGATCCATTCCAGGTAGAAGAGGGTATATAAATTGGCCAGCCTGAGCCAACCTTTTACTACAGCATTGCTCACAACTCAGCCAGAGCTCTTGGAGCCTTGGCTCAGGCCCTTTGGCAGGACTGCTGAGGGAACTGCAATACATCTAATGATTTGCAAGAGTCCTTTCCAGAGGCTGGGAGGCTAAATCAAAGACTGAAGCAGGCAAACCATCAAAAGAAGGCTGTGGTTTCAGGTGCCTCCATTCTGGGGTGCCTCACTTTGAGGGTAAATGTGGCTTTGTGCTGGTTTGAGGCTAATTGGAATATTTTAATGAGAGAAATGAGATGCTAGGCTGTGCAAAGGAAGCAATGGTGATGGCTACTGCACTCACAGGCTTGCTGAGATGCATAAAAACAAGGACACACACAGAGATAAAACAGAGTCTCTGTTGGAGTGGGTGTCTGTGCTTTCTCCCTGGGCTGTTCTGCTGGATCTGTGTAACCCAACTAATCCTTCTGCTTCTACCCTCCCTTGCCAATCCTTCCAGCTCACCTTGTGCATAAGGCAGGCTCTGGGATAAGGTAGAGGAGTGGAAGCAAGGTGGCAGGGTGGTTGGGAGCCCCTCCTGGGGACTCTGGTTTCTGGGAGGGCTGCTGTGTTTCTGTATCACTTTTAACTTGTGTATTTCTGTCTATAGCTGTAAATATTTGTGTGTAGTGTGTAAATATCTGCTTGTAAAGTGTGCTAAGCTGTAACTACAGCTTCAGTCCTTAACTTCTAGCCAGCAGAGTCTAGTCTGGGTGATTTCATAGGAGTTGGGGGGCGTGGGGGGGCAGGTAACTCCCAAACCATCACAGGGTTTTACTTAAGTCCCCTGCAAAACTAAGATCACAGCTCCAGGGGCAGGGTTTAATACCAGTGGCTGGTCCTCGTGTGCAGAGTGAGCAGCAGGACAAATGAATGCAGCAGTGATTTTCCACAGTCAACTCACAGCTCCTCAGCTGATGTCTGGGGCACTGTGACACCTTCCTTGAGCACTGACAAGGGCAGCAATTACTCTGCTTTCCGTGCTGCATGAATCACATCTTGTCACTCATGTCCTCGGGTGGAAGAGAAGGGAATGGGTTAGCAGCAAGTTCTTTTCCCTATTGTTGAAGGCTGTTTCTCATGTTACTTTTCAGACCTTGTGCAGGTACCCAGTGACCACTCTGTGCGGTTCCCCAACTGCCTACCGCATGCTGGTACAGCACCACCTCACCAGGTACTGCACTGCTCTTGCCCAGCTCAACAGCCGTGGCCATAGCCCCTCAGAGCCACTTCAGCTCTCAAGTAGTGGAAGTTCTGTGCTGGAGACAAGGTCTGCAATGAGGCAGAGCCTTTTCTGTAGTACTGCGGAGAGGGGTGACAAAATCCACCCTTAAGGCACCTCCACCCTGAGCAAATTCTGCCCTGAGGGGTTGGCAGGCAGTGAATAGAGAGAATCATAGAATCAGCCAGGTTGGAAGAGGCCTCCAAGCTCATCCAGCCCAACCTAGCACCCAGCCCTGGCCAATCAACCAGACCATGGCACTAAGTGCCCCAGCCAGGCTTGGCTTCAACACCTCCAGGCACAGAGACTCCACCACCTCCCTGGGCAGCCCATTCCAATGCCAATCACTCTCTCTGCCAACAACTTCCTCCTAACATCCAGCCTAGACCTCCCCTGGCACACTGCTGGCTCATCTTCGGCTGCTCTCTACCAGCACCCCCAGGTCCCTCTCTGCCTGGCTGCTCTCAGCCACTCTGGCCGTATCCTGGAGTGCTGCTTGGGGTTGTTGTGGCCAAAGTGCAGAACTCTGCTCTTGGCCTTGTTAAATTTCATCCCATTGGCCTCTGCCCACCCATCCAGCCTGGCCAGGTCCCTCTGCAGGGCTCTCCTACCCTGCAACAGCTTCATACTTGCTCCTAGCTTGGTGTCATCTGCAAAGTTACTGACGCTGCACTCAGTGCCCTGGTCCAGGTCATCAGTAAAGATATTGAACAGGACTGGGCCCAGCACTGATCCCTGGAGCACACCACTGGTGACAGCTGCCAGCTGGATGTGGCACCATTCACCACCACTCTCTGGGCCCAGCCCTCCAGCCAGTTCTTGACCCATACCAGAGTGAATCTGCCCAAGCCATGAGCTGCCAGCTTGGCCAGGAGCTGCTTGTGGCAGATGGTGCCAAAGGCTTTGCTGCAGTCCAGGCAGACTACATCCACAGCCTGCCCCACATTCACCAGGCAGGGAACCTGATCATAAAAGGAGAGGTTGGTCAGGATACAGTCCTTGAAGGCTGCACTGAGGTCCCATACACTGCCTGTGCGTCTCTGCAGCTCACTGCCTTGGCAGCCCCTGTGCAGCCCCACTCAAAGTCCGAGCTCCAGGCTTTCTCTCAAGCCTAAGCCTGCCTCAGGAGAGTCTGGTGTGTCCTGAAGAGGGCTGGACGTCCGTGTGTCAGGGAGAGCAGCGTGTGTGCCAGCGAGTGCTCTGACAGCAGTCTGCTCTCTCTGTGAAGGTATGAATTCAAGGCACTGAAGCACTGCCTGACTGCAGGGGAGCCACTCAACCCAGAAGTGATGGCCCAGTGGGAAAGCCAGACAGGCCTGACCATCTATGAAGGCTACGGCCAAACCGAAACTGTATGTTCAGGTATCCTGTGAAGGGTTACAACTGAGCTTAGAGGGACTTAGGGCCCTTGGGAAGTATGGAATTTGGCCACCTGTCTTTGTCTAAAAAGAGAGATGGCATTAGAAGATGTGGCAGTTGTCTGCAAGAGGGTTTGTTGCTTTGCTCAGAATTATAGCTTGGTTATGATGCTGCTTCTAAGACTACCTCAGCTGTAAAATACCTTGGACCTTTTGTCCCAGGACTCTCAGTGAAGTTCACAAGTGGCTTGCACTGATGGAAGACTTAAGTCTTGAGCCAGCTCAACAGTGGGCACTGTACAACAGGAACAGCCTCAGGAGTGACAGTGAAAATGAGCTGGGAATGGTTATTTGTCTCTTCCAACAGGGATTTATATGTGCAAATATGAAAGGAATGAAGATTAAGCCAGGTTCCATGGGAAAGGCATCTCCCCACTACGATGTTCAGGTATGGTGCTCCATTTTCTGTCATTGGTTTCACAGAAGCAAAACCCAAGAGAGAACCACACACCAGGCAAGTTTCAGTACCCCACAGTGGGATTTGGCTCCCAAGCCCAGGAGGGGCTCCCAGCCACCCTTCCACCAGGCTTTTTGGCTGAGCTATTGGCCAACAGCTGGTTAGTTTTAGATCACATTTGGCTGCTGGTTAGTTTTAGATCACATTTTTAGAATGGGAAGTTACAATCACCCATTTGCCTCTCCTATTGCAGATTGTAGATGAAACTGGCAGTGCTCTGCCTCCTGGGACAGAAGGGGACATTGCTATCAAAGTGGGTGCCAAGAGGCCATTTACTTTCTTCACTCAATACCTGGTAAGCCAAAGTGAATTTCCAGAGAGCCAGCTGAGCCTGCAGCCTGGCATGGACTTGCACTTGGAGCAGCAGCACCGAAGAGCTGTGCCTCTTCCTGACTTGCCCTCCATTCTCTGCCTCGTTCTTTTGCAGACCTACTGTGTGATCTTCAGTTCTGCATCTGCCCTTGTGATAAGTTTTCCACTCTGGAACAAGCACAAGCCCTTAGGTTCTTGAGACAGAAACAGGCAGTGACAGATACTTGGTAGCCTCCAAAGAGGCAAAACTCATCACTAAGCTTAAGGCTTCTCAATGCTTAGAACATTTAATCTGTGCTTGCTCCCCAGGATGATCCAGTAAAAACCGCTTCCACAGTCCGTGGCAACTTCTACATCACTGGAGACAGAGGGAGCATGGATGAGGATGGATACATCTGGTTCATGGGGAGGAGTGATGACGTCATCATCTCCTCTGGGTTGGTACCTGTCAGTTACCATGCCTGAAGGAAGCCGTGCACCTCTCTCCTGCTCAGCCTTTCCTTTCCCTCCCCCAGCTATCGCATCGGGCCCTTTGAAATCGAGAGTGCCCTGATAGAGCACCCTGCTGTCCTGGAGGCAGCTGCTGTCAGCAGCCCAGACGCCACCCGCGGGGAGGTAAGCAGTGGGCACTCTCCCACTCATCAAGTGCCTCCTGTGAAAGAGCTTGCACTCAGCTGGCAGTAAGGCAGTACAACCTTCTCCATCGCTTCACCCAAAGTGAGGGGAGCGCTGAGGAGGGGACAGCTCCCTAAAGAACTTAAGAATTGCTGTACACTGTGGTCTGCTGCCTGCAGAATGACGTTCCTTAACAACATATGCTTACAGAAAAGGCTCTAGGATCCAAGAACCTTAAAGCAGTCCTTTACAGGACCCTGGACAAGTTAGGAAGCAGAGTTTGCAGCTTCTGTCACGCATCGCTTACCAATGTAAGGCAGGAACAGCCTTTTGTCTTCATGTTAAATCTGCTTATACAGAAGTGAGGTTTGGTCTGCTGCACAGGTGTGATGCAGCCAGTCTGTACTGCAGGCAATACTCTCCCTAACTGCCTCATTTGTAAGGTTGCTCTACTTTAAACAATGTCATTTTTCTTTATTTTCCCTTTGTAGGTGGTAAAAGCTTTTGTGGTCTTGTCTCCTTCCTTTGAGTCACAAGATCCAGAGAAACTGGCCTCTGAATTGCAAGAGCATGTCAAGAAGGTCACTGCTCCATACAAGTACCCCAGAAAGGTAAGTAAACACAAGATAAAAAAACTCAGTTCAAACACAGTAGCAAACACAGCCCAAATATGTGCTGTGCCAGAAAAATGACAGGCAGGATTTGAGGGGACATGAACTGTTAGAGCCAGTCCAGAGGAGGCCACCAAGATGCTCAGAGGGCTGCAGCAGCTCTGCTATGAGTTGGGGCTGTGCAGCCTGGAGAAGAGAAGGCTTTGAGGAGACCTTGGAGTAACCTTCCAGCATCTGAAGGGGGCTACAGCAGGGTTGGGGAGGGACTATTGACAAGGTCTTGTAATGACAGGACGAGGAGGAATGGGTTTGAACTGGCAGAGGGGAGATTGAAACTGGATGTTAGGAAAGGGTTCTTTGTAGTGAGGGTGGTGAGACACTGGCACAGGTTGCCCAGGGAGGTTGTGGAGCACAGAAACACCGAATGTGATCTTTGATCATACTGGGTGATTCTGTGCTCCACAGCCTCCCTGGAGGTGTTCAAGGCCAGGTTGGATGAGGCCTTCAGCGACCTGTTCTAGTGGGAGGTGTCCCTGCCAATGGCAGGGGGTTGGAACTGGCTGAGCTTTGAGGTCCCTTCCAACCTAAACCATTCTGTGATTCTATGGTTTTTGGAAAACAAAAGATACACCACAACTAAAACCAGCGAAGTTATTTCTCCCGACACCAAATTCTTATTTAAATTAGGCCACAGACCTGTGTTGTTCTGGGAGGAAAACAAAAAAAATCAACCCAAAAGCTATAAATGCACTCATTTTACTTTTTTTTCTCTCCTTTCTTTTTAATCAGATTGAATTTGTCCAGCAGCTGCCCAAGAATATTGCAGGGAAAATCAGACGGAATGAACTGAGGAAGAAGGAGTGGGGACACGTTTAGCTTTGACCAGCAAACTGACAAACCTTCCCCTTACCAGCTCCATTCCTAACAGACCTGTTCTATTGCAGCTGTGAGCACCAGCACAGGATTGCATTTCACCTGTTAGGCAGTGATTGTGTAATAACACACAAGGTATAAGAGCTCCAGCTTGGTCTTAATTGCTTTTTCTCACTTCACAACGGCAAGGCAAATGCACACACATCCTTCCAGCCACCTCCTGCTCTTCGGTATTACAGCACAAGCAGAAGTGATCCCCAGGCGAACCAGCACTGTGTTCCCTCTTTGAGACCAGGTATCTGAGCTCACAAGAGGCTCGTTAATGAGGAAAGCCTCATGGTATGCAAAGTTGTTCACAGAAATGGCCACAGATCTTCCATGTACCCAAATGAAACACCCTTTTTTGTGTGAATCTGGAAAGCCTCAAGATTTAGGAATCAATGTCCAATAAGTGCAGACTATGAACAATCAGAAGTAAAAGGAAGCAAACAGCTTTAAGAGTGCAGCAGAGACAGCATCCATGCGTCAGACAGAGGCTTGCAAAAGGATGGCAGCTGCTCAGCAGCTCCCTCTGAAGAAGACTATATCCTGCAGGCACACAGAGGAGTGAGAGACAAGGAAGACAATAAAACAGGGAACAACCAACTAGCCAAGAGTCCTTCTTTGTCCTTGGTAAGATAAGTTGCATACTGCCAGCACCCACCAGTCACAGCTGTCCTTCGTGTCTGGTCTCAAATGGTTCTTTCCTATGCATGACCTGGTCGTTGTTTGGGTTCATCCACACAAAAAGCTTTACAATGTAAAGAATACATTGATGGAGATCAGAAAGCAGAGTTTTAATAAACAGGGAGACAGGACTAGGGGAAAAGAAAGCAGTCTTCATTTTCCAACTTCTGGAACAATTTTGAGGAAAGAGGAAAATGAAATCAAACACTGAGGCTTGGACAAATCCTTGTCATTGAACCAGGACAAGTAGCAAGTGGTGTTCCTCCAGGTGAGTCTTCTCTCATTAGTAACCCACAAGCTTTTATGCTAGAAATGAAGCTAGGCAGTGGTACAGAAAGCATACTCAAGACCCCACTGGAAAGCAGGTTATAGCCCAACTGGGTTTGGTTGCTTTTTAAAGCCACTGGGCTACCCAAAAAGCTGCTGTAACAAAAGAGAACAGACAGATCCACTAACCTTATTTTCAAATAAGAAACAAAATTCATACTGTAAAGCTAAAACTGTACCAAAAAAATGAACTTAATTCCCCTTAGCCACTGTAACACAGAGCTGCTTTCACAAAAGGTTTCCAAGCAGTACTTAATTCAGCTTTTGAGACCTAAGGGGGAAAAAATACAATCCAAAAAAACCCAAACCACCCACTTTATAAATCTCAGCAGGATGAAGTCTTTGGAAAGAGCAGCAGCAGCAGGCTATCTGCAGATAATTACACAAGAAGATTCTGTTTTGTCACTAAAGCATTTGCTATACAGCAGTAACTGCTGCATGCACAGCTCATGTAAACACACCTGTGGTTTCAGCTACAGCCGCCTGCAGTGTTGTTCTACTGATGCAGAACAGTCAAATCTGGCACTCTAAACTGTCTCCTAGTCAAGTATTTTGATGAGAGTTCTTCCCATTCACTTTTGAGAACCAGCACATCTGTGCAGACCTCTGTGTGTATAGATCTACAAACCCTCCGCCATACAGGAAGTTACCTGGTTTAGCTTACTCCATTGTTCAGAGAGGGAAATACACCTTGACTTCCAGTTACACCACTTCTCTTCCTTAAACCCCCCTGCAATCAACTGTCTTCTTCTGATCTCTCACTTCTGTCAATGCTCCCTGACAGAGATGATTCTGCACTGCCTTTTGGTTTCCACTGCCATCAGATACACAAAGAGACAATCCAAGTCAGAACGGCAGCATCTACACCTGCACACTTTTTGTGCTAGGTAAAGGCAGAGCAGAACAAAGGCCCAGTGGAACGCCAGCAAGCTTCACCAGAAAGGTTAGGATGCACTCCTGAGCACTCCTGCATCTGCTGTAATGTCAGCTCCACCTGCAAGGAGCATCAGGATCCTCACACGTAGATCTTAACACCAAGGTTTCAAAACAAGCCCCACTCTCCTCTTTAAAACACCCTCTCACAACTCCAGGACAACTGTCTTTAATAGGCTTTGACCATGTTTACCTTTCCCTTCTCCCACATGTTCTAGGCAGTCAGCACATCATTCCCTTTGGGCTCAGCTGCTATTTCACCTTCGTTTGTGCTCTCTTCTTTTACTTCTTTTGAGTGCTCCTTCTCTTGCTGGGTTTCTGCCTTTGAGTTGTGTTCTCCTTTCAGACTCGATGGGTTTTGCTGTGTGTCCTCTTTGTTGCTCTTCACCACCTCCTGTAGATTGTATTTTCTGAACAGGACATAGTCTTTCACCACGCTTAAGCAACAGACACTCTTTATTATTTCCACCACAATTGTGTACTGGGGGTTATTAAGATCGACTTTGTTTTCTGGGTTGAGGCTGCCCACAATTCCTGTAAAACAAAGACCTGGTCAGAAGGTGCCAGAAAAACCTTTCCAGAACTTAAGAATGCCCTCTTGAAGGGAAGGATCAAAGTTAATAGAGAGGAGGCAACATCACCCTTAGCTGTAACCAATTGCTTGGTTTTGTAGTTGCTTAAAACAGCAAAACAGAGCAGGCCTCTTAGAATGCACCACCAGAATTTCCCACCAGGCTGAAGGAACTGGAAAACTCCTCCCCTCCAAGTGCCAGACCACCAAATACTCCAGTACAGTGGAGCCACTTTCCATTTCAAGGGAGGGGATTCTGCCCCTTTGCTCTGCTCCCCTCAGACCCCACCTGGAGTACTGTGTGCAGTTCTGGAGCCCCCAACACAAGAAGGACATGGAACTGCTGGACCCAATCGAGAGGAGGGCCACGAAGATGCTGAGAGGGCTGCAGCAGCTCTGCTATGAGGACAGGCTGAGAGAGTTGGGGCTCTGCAAGCTGGAGAAGAGAAGGCTTCCAGGAGACCTTATAGTGGCCTTCCAGTATCTGAAGGGGGCTACAGGACAGCCGAGGAGGGCCTGTTGACAAGGTGTTGTAATGACAAGAGGAGGAGGAACAGGTTTAAACTGGCAGAGGGGAGATTGAAACTAGATGTTAGGAAAGGGTTCTTTGCAGTGAGGGTGGTGAGACACTGGCACAGGTTGCCCAGGGAGGTTGTGGAGCACAGAATCACCCAAGGTGATATTTGATCAAAGATTCTGTGCTCCACAACCTCCTTCAAAGTGTTCAAGGCCACACTCTACTCTCTTCTGCTTCTCTCTTAAGATATCAGCACCACTGACAAGAAGAACTTTTTTAAGTCTTAAGAGCTTTTTAAATCCCCCAAACAGATTTTAAGCCTGCTTGTTAAGAGCACTTCTAATAACCTGGCCTATGCCCCACGTGCAGCTTACAGACTTGTCTGTCTGTTGTCACATCCATACGTACCTGCCAGTTCCTTAATCACTTCTTCCCTGCTCATGTGGCTGTTGTTCCGAGCTTTGTAAACTATCTGGAAAGTGCCCTTATTGGGGGCTTTAAACCAAGGCTCAAAAAACGTTTCTGTGTATTTTTTCATCTCCTCCATAAAAGCCTTGCAGGTTCCAGAGATGGGCAGCATGCGCAGAATGACTCTGGTTTTCTTCTTCTTGGTGGCATGCATATCCTTCAGTATGTGATGCACCAGGTTCTCAGGTTCTGCAAGACAAACACCTAGGTCTAAGAAACAACTCAAAGGCATTTTTCTTTCCTCTTCCCCTCTCTAAATATGCTGGGGAAATGCATGCTTGGCTGTGCTGCCGTCAGCCTCAAATACCTCTGTGCAGAGTTGTTTTGCTGTACTAAAACTGAATAATCAGAGACCACTTAGTCAAAGGCAGACTCCTGCCCATGGCAGGGGGGCTGGAACTAGATGATCCTTGTGGTCCCATCCAACCCTGACTGATTCTATGATTCCTCTACCTTTAGCAACCCTGCTAATGACAACATTCAGTGGCAATGCCAAAGGGCAGCAGAAGCCCTGTATTTGTTTGGTACACACCACAGAATGGTTTAGGTTGGAAGGGACCTCAAAGCTCAGCCAGTTCCAAGTCCCTACCATAGGCAGCGACACCTCCCACTAGAACAGGTCACTCAAGGCCTCATCCAGCCTGGCCCTGAACACCACCTTGGCTGATTCTGTGCTCCACAANCCAGAACTGCACCCAGGACTGCAGGTGGGGTCTGAGGAGAGCAGAGTAAAGGAGCAGAATCCCCTCCCTTGCCCTGCTGCCCACACTGCTCTTGGGAGTCCCTCTCTGTGGCCTCTTACTAACTGTTCAGAGCAGTTGATCTCCACAGCACAAAGCAGCACCAGTTGCTGCCCTACCTATGCCCTGGGTTCTGATGAAGACCACGTTGTTGGCACCGCTCTCCACCGACTGGAACCGCCGCAGCTTCTGCTCCGTGGAGGCGCGGATCTGCCCCACCTCTTTCTTCAGAGCAGCTTCAACGTCGTCCTCGTCCTCCTCCCTCTCGCTTCCAGACAGCCGCTCCTCCTGCTCTGAAAACTTCACACAAGGCACATCTCCGGTTTGAGGAGTCCCGAGCAGCGCACTTAAAACCCACGTGTAAACCCAGCAGCAAGGGACCACCACCTGCAGGGCCCCGGAGGTAAGCGACAAAAGCCTTTTCTCCAGCCAAGCCGAGGGGCTGCGCTGGGCTCTGCTTACACAAACCTGCACTTTGGTGTGCGCCGTGACCACAAACAGGGCCTTCTGCATACAGAATGGGCCAGGAGGCCACACGCCGCTGCCCTCCCCGACAGCGTTTAGCGCTGCTCAGCTGCGGGAAGTGAGTGACAGGACCGGCAGCGGTGCGGTCGATACCGCCTAGGGTCTCCTCCCGCCCAGCAACGGGGGACCGGCCGGACCCGCACGCACACACCTGCTCGGGCCCGTAGAGGAGGTCCCCGTACTCGCCGAGGAGGCTGTAGGCCTCCCCCACGCACTTGCGCTCGTTCATGTTGCAGGTGATGAGGATGCCGCGCATGCCGGCCTCCAGCTGCCGCCCGCCGCCGCGGGGCCGCTTGGCCCGTCCCGCCGCGAAGTGGCCCTTAGGCCGCCGCTTTCGCGCCGCCGGCTCCGCCGCGGCCATCGACCGCCACTCGCTCTGCCGCCGCGGCGCACTGCGATGGCGTCAGCTCCGCGCCGCCCGGCCATGGTGCCCGCTGTGAGACAGCGCCCCCGTGTGGCCTGGCTGTCCCGGCCCGGCACCGCCGGAAAGCGCCGCGGGAGTCAGCAGGCACCGAGCGCCGACGCTTGCTGCCGCACCCGTGCGCTGCCGGCTGCAGCTGGGCTCAGGGCTCCTCCCGCCGTCGGTGTAGCTGCAGGCAGCGCAGTGCCCTTGGAGGTAAAAAACCCCTAGAAAGCCACCCTTGGATATGCCGATTGGCAGCAGGCTTTGCGCCGGCTGCGGGCGGGTCGAGCCCGCTGAGGAGAGGCTGACAGAGCTGGGGCTGCTCAGCCTGGACGAGGACCTCGTTAACGGTTATCAGTATCTAAAGGGAGAACGTCAGGAGGATGGAGCCAGACTCTTCTCGGTGCTGTCCGGTGACAGGCCGAAGGGCAGCGGGCACAAACTGAAGGTTTGCGTGGATGTTCCGTGCAAATACAAGGGGAAAATCCTTTGCACTGGGGGTGGCAGATCAGTGGAGCTGCCTGCCCAGAGAGGCTGTGGAGGCTTCAAAACTGTTTGGGCACGCTCCTGTGGATGATGCTGCTGCAGCAGGGCAGATTGGGCTAGCTGACCCTCAGAGGTCACTTCCAGCCCCTGCCGTTCTGTGAGCCGGTGTGATCCTGTGAGTACCTGTTGAGGTGCTGGAAGGTGTTGAGAGAAGGGCAGCAAGGCTGGTGAGGGGCCTGGAGCACAGCCCTGTGAGGAGAGGCTGAGGGAGCTGGGGGTGTGCAGCCTGCAGCAGAGGAGGCTCAGGGCAGAGCTCATTGCTGTCTGCAGCTCCCTGAAGGGAGGCTGTAGCCAGGTGGGGTTGATCTCTTCTGCCAGGCAAGCAGCAACAGAACAAGGGGACACAGCCTCAAGTTGAGCCAGGAGAGGTCTATGCTGGATGTTAGGAGGAAGTTGTTGGCAGAGAGCTTAGCATTGGAATGGGCTGCCCAGGGAGTTGTGTCCCTGGAGGTGTTTAAAACCAGACTGGCTGGGGCACTTAGTGCCATGGTTTAGTTAGTTAGAAGGGTGAGGTGATAGGTTGGACTCGATGACCCCAGAGGTCTCTTCCAACCTGGTTAATTCTGTGGTTCCCCAGGCACAGGACTCTGAGCTCTGTGCACTCAGCTGTGCCCAAACTCAGTCACTCATAGCCCTTGATGATTTCTCTTCCCCGAACTACAGTTCCAGGGTTAAAGTCTGAGTTTGTGTTAAATGATTCCAGGAAAAGAAAAGGAACTTTCAGGAAGTTCCAAGCAAAACAGGATGTGACATTTGCATCTGATCTGAAGCTTTGGGACTGACAGTCCCACAGCAGCTGTCAGACACCGGTGGATTATTGACCAGGTGTAATTAAAATTAACTAAAGCTGTGCAGGGCTGGGGCTGGGCAAAAGGCTCAGAGTTCTGGTGGGTTGTAGAGTCTCTGGCGCTGGCTATGTCAGGCTATGGCTGAAACGGGGAGGAATTTCTAGAGGCAGCTGAGTGGTGCAGGGGAAATGCAACTCAGCACCTAGAAAGAGGATATTTCTGTTGTGAGAAGTGCTGGGGGCTTGAAATTACCCACCCCTGCTCTGGAGATCAGTTATGTGCCCTACAAAAAAGGTGGCAGGGCTCTGTGGAAGTCACTGCTTTCTTCCTACACTTGGAACCTTTCAGCCTATGTCTTCTTGGCATTGTTCACTGAGTTTTATCACAGCCTACTGCTTTCTCTTTATGTTGGTGCCTCCTCAGGGGCAATGTGATCTTCTGCTTAGGGAATCCCTTTGAGGCTGTCCCTGTCTTTCCTCTGTGAGGATTTAATCTTCTGTGTTTCAGACTGCGGTTTAAAGTTTCACTCCTGCAGCCCGGCTGTAGGTCTCCCTTTACTGCTGGCAGAGAGCAGCTTTGTGGTTTGGAGAGTCTCCTGAATCAGTTTCTTTTGGCTGCACTGAATGCTTCAGGGAGCTGGGTAATATTTCCTTCGAGTCTGCTGTTTGCAAACAAACGTGGATGGAACCCCGGGGGGAGTGCTGGCAGAAGCACAGGACCTGTGTGCCCCCAAGGATCATAGTGTCACACTCACCCATCAGCACCCAGGGGACTCTTCTGCCCCAAAGACGTAGATGGGCATTAGCAATCCTTCTGTTGACCTTAGAGCCATGGTTTGAGAATGGAGACACAGCTGGAGCTGTTCAGGGCACTGGCAGACAGGCTCTTATGCATCTTGATGTCCCAATTTAAGCTACAGCTGTCACTATCTCCCTAACGTTTACAGGAGAGGCTGAAGGTAGAGGTGTGCACCACTGCCACAGCCATGCCCACAGTCTGTGACCTGGGTGGAAAAGGTGGCACACATTCCCTCCTGCTTCTCCCACGGGAGCAGAGCCGAGGAGGCGGCAATGCTGCACCACTTAAGTGCTCTCTGACTGTGGGGCAGAGCCTTTAAAGACCTCAAAGTCACCAGGTGTTGACAAAGCTGGTCCAGGCACCAGCTGCAGCATCTGGGCAATCAGCACTCGTTGTTGTCGTGGCTGAACTCGTGTGGTGACCTAGGAAGCCCCAAGCTACCTGAGCAGTGCAGTCACAGAGCCTGTCACAAGGTGTTGCTCCTGTGTTGCCGCAGCCAGAGCGTAACGGATGTGGCTTGGCTGCAGCAAGGTCGTAAGACCCTGTTACTCCATGGGCTGCTGAACAGAAAGAGGGCAGGACAAGGAAACAGAAGAGAATTGAGACTCACTTTCTACCTCCACCTGCACAAACCTATCAGCTGTCCTAGCTGTGCTGGGCGCCGCTGCCCCTGGTGTGAGTCCTAGGTGCATATAAGGAGGACAGCAGCCGGTCACTGGAGGTAGCAGTGGAGCGTGGACATGCGGCCAGCAGCCTGAGATCTGTGGAGGGAATCAAAGCTGTGACACGTCCCAGCGCTGAGGGCTCCACTTGGGTGCAAGGCAGAGGCAGTAAGTTGGAACTGACAGCCTTTACCCTCTGCCCACCCCTTGTGGAGGGCTGATTTGGGGGCTGGCTGTCCACATTCCCCCTTCTCCCTGTCCCATCTGGCTGGGTTTCTCTCCTGTGTTTCTCGTACACAGACTGAACCTCAGAGATGCAAAATATGTCCCCTTGCTTCACTAAATCACTAGAGTCCCTTGAGCTGCAGCTGGATGGTGATTGATTCCACAGGGAGCTGGCAGTGTTTACATTGCTTTGTCAGTAAAGTACAGCTGGCAGTGCATGAAAATAATTACTTCAGAGTTTTCAGGTCTCCTGCTAAGTTTGCTCTGTTTGAGAAGTTAAGGCTTTGCATCTGGGGGCCTTTTCTAGGGAGTCTCTCAACGTTTCCTCATCTCATAAAGCAATGCTTTGTTGCTGGCCACTCATCAAAGTGATGTTTAAAACGTTGATAGTTGGAAGCTTTTCAGGGCTTTGCGACGTTTGTTTCATTCCTGGCAACCAATATATCTCCTGTGCCGACAAACCAGAGGAGCAGTAAGTACCTGGAGACACTGTGGTCACAACCAGTGGTTCATGCACACTTGCTGGCTTATCTGTGCAACGTCTTGGTCCATGCTGTTGCTTCTGTGTTGTCAGTCAGTAGCAGACATTGCATCTGGAGAAATCGGAGCCTGAGTAGCATCGGGTGCCTCCCTGCTGCGTAAGACGACTGAACGTGATCCACAAGACCACAGGGCTTGTAGGAAGGCAGGGAATGAATTATAGGAAAGCTGCCACAGCAACAAGGCTGAGTTCTGGTTGAGTGCAGAGTTAGGAACTCAGATGTATGGCGGGCACTGGAAAGCAGGGGCCAGACAGTGGCCAACCTGGAGCTGTCCTCAGGAGTGACTCCAGTTTACAGCTGGGGTTGTCCTTCCGTTGTGTGCCGCTGTGTAGTAGTGAAAGCTGCTCTGAAACCCTGTGGCTGATACCAGTTTGGTAACTTTATCCCTATAGCACTTCTTGGAGAGGTAATCATCGACAACCAACCTTGAGGAGAGCGTTATGGCTCTTGCTGCTGTGCATCTCTCACTGAGGATCCCAGGAGCTGTGTCCCTGCGGGCTCCCCTGAGGGCTCTGCAGCTCTGTAGCCGGTGCCACCCGGTTCATGCCTGTTGGAGTTATGAAGCCATGACACAGCAGTACAGACCAGAGATACCAGAGTACTTCAACTTTGCAAGGGATGTGCTGGACAGATGGGCTGAAGTGGAGAAGGTAACAGTCCCTTGGCTTCTCTGCTGCTGAAGGGTGTAATGCAGGTCATTCATGCAGGAGGTCTGACAAACCCAATAACCAAGACACTGCAGTTATGTTCACATGATAATCTGGGGAACATCTCATGCAGTTTGAACCTCTAGACCCTTTAAGCCACCTGCTCTCTTGTCCCTGAGTCCAAACAGTTCTTTCCTTTAATCAGTACCTGTAGTGAGATTGAATGTGTCTACAGGTACCTCGTAAATGAGTCTGCAAACTGTGGCACTCTACATCAACTCCCCCTCCAGCTGTGCCATGCATCCCTACCCAGATGTGCCAGGGAAATCACTTGGCCTCTCTGTGCTTCATTGCCTGCCTGTAAAATGAATAAGGACAGTGTAACATCGAACCTCACCCACCTATCCCAGATGTGAAATCGTTTGCATAGAGAGCTGGGGCTCTATAAACCTGGCATAGCTCTCTTCAAGGAAAGGGACTATAAAAACCTAGGCAAACAAAGAAAGAATATGAAGAAGGGGTCTAAAACCTTTACAGCCTAGCTAGGCTACCTAGGTCTGGTCTCTGGGGCTGTAGGAGTGGTTTTGCAGGCTCAGGCTGTTCATGCTGAGGGGTTCAGTGCAGTTCTGGCCATGCTGCCAGCAAGATCAGAGCAGAGCTATCACTTGTCTGGCAGTCATTTCTCTTGCAGGAAAACCTCCAGGCAGGCAGACAGGCTGCAAACAGAGCAAGGATCAGCCTCTGGAACTTTGCCCTCTGAAGTGCACAGATAAAATCTTCTCCCCTGAAAATTAACCTCAGTGTTATTGTACCTTCAAATGACAAGAAGGAGTCACATTCCTGCTGCTCCAGTGAATGTTTTGCTCAGGAGATGATTTGCTATGCTGCTACTGCCAAATTCACTGACCCTCTTTAAAGCACAGTGTATGCATCCATATCCCATCACACAGCAGTGGAGATAGTGGTTAAAGGTCACACTGTCTGGGCCTTTGCCTTTGAAACGTTGAGTTCATTTTCAGAAGTACCCAGCAGATAGGCCCAATTCCAGACGAAGTTGAAAATGAGCTTTGAGGGCACAGGAGGCTCTGAGGCATAGCTCAGAGGTGCTTATTTTCATCAGCTGGCTTTGTTGGCATGACCTGAGCCAAAAGCATTCTTCTCTCTCTGTACAGCCTCTTCAGAGCCTAAGATGAGGAACTTGGGAAAGAGATACCAATTTAATTTGCTAAATGACATGTATAAGCTGTTCTTCCCAAGGGGGCAGTTCTCTGCCTCATCTGGACTCTCTGGCTGGTTTCTGCTGCATCCCCAGGTGGCTCCAGCACCGAATAACTGATGAATGCTTTTCCCCCTCAGACTTAAGGTAAAATCAATGTGTTTCTAAAGTGAAGCATTTTCTCTGTGCCCTGTTGTTCTGCAGGAGGGGAAGAAGTCTAAAAACCCTGCATTGTGGTGGGTAGATGATGCTGGAGAAGAGGTGAGGTGGAGCTTTGAAGAGCTGGGAGTGCTGTCCAGGAAGGTGGCAAATGTGCTCTCTGACGCCTGCGGTCTGCAGCAGGGAGACAGAGTTATTCTGATTCTGCCCCGGGTCCCCCAGTGGTGGCTGGTGAATGTGGCTTGCATGAGAACAGGTCAGTCAAAGCTGGTCTGTAGCTACAGAAACTGTGACTTAAATCCCTGCTGCACCCAGAACTACCAACATGCTGCTGAGGATGAACCACAGTCTCACAGTATCACCAAGGTTGGAAGAGACCTCATAGATCACCAAGTCCAACCCTTCACCACAGAGCTCAAGGCTAGACCATGGCACCAAGTGCCACGTCCAGTCCTGCCTTGAACAGCTCCAGGGACGGCGACTCCACCACCTCCCTGGGCAGCCCATTCCAGTAGCCAAAGCTTCATGCTGGTCCAAACCACTCCTCATGCCAAGTGTTCCCTTCACGATGCTTTTAGGACTTGAGCACATGCTCTAGCTGTTAAAGAGGCTCTCTAAGTCCATGTGCCTCTGCCGTTCTTCTCCCCACAGCACCTCTGCCACATTGCAGATGCACCCTCTTGCTAACTTGCAGTGAAATTAACCCACACTTAGAGTGTTTCACGTGTGCCCCTGTGGGATCTGTTACTCGGCTCCCCACTCTCTTGGGGCCTCGCAAACACTAGCAGCAGACCTGTGAGGCAACAGCCAGTGGTGAGGTCCAGAGAGATGGCATGTGCCAGGGGCAGTGTTTCCAGAGCAAGGGAGGTTACTCTGTTGAGTTCTTTGGTTGTCCCATGCTCAATGTTGTGTTTGCTGACTTGTGCTAATCCTCAGGTAGTGTTTAGTCCCCCCAGCAAATCAGTGTCTTTACACGTGCAGGGGCAAGTCCTGCTTTTAGTAACAAAAGAGCAAAGCAAGCTGAAGTCTGCTTGCAGACAGAGATGTTATTCTGAAAGCTCGAGATGGTTTTTGCGTTCTGCTTCCTTCCCTTTAGGGACTGTCTTGATTCCTGGCACACAGCAGCTGACAGCAAAGGACATCCTCCACCGACTGCAGAAGTCCCAGGCCAAGTGTATCATCACGGATGATTCCGTGGCGCCAGCTGTAGACTCGGTTGGGGCTGAATGCCAGTCTCTGAAAAGCAGGTTGCTTGTGTCAGAGGGCCACAGAGAAGGCTGGCTGAACTTCAGGGACCTCCTGAAGTGAGTCAATGCCACCGTGAGAGCAGCACAGCAGGCACTGCTGGCACACACCCGTACATTTGCACCCCTTTAGGACTGCAGTGTGGAAAGCCACCAATGTTTATGACACCTTTGATGGCTGCAGGTGTTCTGCTTAAATGCTTTCCAGAACGTGTGAGTCACACTTGCAAGTCACTGTATTCATCACTTTGCTTGTTTTAAGGCAGGCTCCTTCTGATCACCAGTGTGTGAACACCAAGTGTGGAGACCCAATGGCAATCTTTTTCACCAGTGGAACCACAGGATCTCCAAAAATGGTTGAGCATTCCCACTGCAGCTATGGCATTGGCCTCACCGTAAGTGGAAGGTACAGCTACCACTTTAACCCAGACATCTTTCTCTAGCCAGTCACAGAGCAGAAGGAAGAGAATCAGGATTTTTACCAGACGTTTTTGTTTCAGTAGTTCAAAACCAGCAGTTGTTTACCACTCACACACACAAAAGGGCAGGGCTTTTCCATAAAACAAGACAGCCTGAGTGCAGCTGCCTTGGGTTATAGAGAATGGAGTGATCATACAGTCACTGACTTCTTGTTGAGGTGCTGGAAGGTGTTGAGAGGAGGGCAGCAAGGCTGGGGAGGGACCTGGAGCACAGCCCTGTGAGGAGAGGCTGAGGGAGCTGGGGGTGTGCAGCCTGCAGAAGAGGAGGCTCAGGGCAGAGCTCATTGCTGTCTGCAGCTCCCTGAAGGGAGGCTGTAGCCAGCTGGGGTTGGGCTCTGCTGCCAGGCAGCCAGGGACAGAAGAAGGGGACAGAGTCTCAAGCTGTGCCAGGGCAGGTCTAGGCTGGATGTTAGGAGGAAGTTGTTGTCAGAGAGAGTGATTGGCATTGGAATGGGCTGCCCAGGGAGGTGGTGGAGTTGCTGTCCCTGGAGGTGTTGAAGCCAAGCCTGGCTGGGGCACTTAGTGCCATGGTCTGGTTGATTGGCCAGGGCTGGGTGCTAGGTTAGGCTGGGTGAGCTTGGAGGTCTCTTCTGACCTGCTTGATTCTATGATTCTTTCAGATCATAGAACTCTTTGGGTTGGAAAGTCCCTCCAAGCTCATCCAGTCCAACCATCAACCCAGTACTACTGTGACCACTAAACCATATCCCCAGGTGCAATGTCCACACCTTTCTTCAACACCTCCATGCCCTCCCTGGGCAGCCTGCTCCAATCCCTGACCACTCGTGCAGAAAGTAATTTTTTTGCCTTATCTCCAACCTAAACCTTCCCTGGCACAACTTGAGGCCATTTCTTCTCATTCTGTCACTTGAATGCTAGAGAGAAGAGATCAGCCCCCACCTCACTGCAGCCTTCTCCTAGGGAGTTGTAGAGAGCAGTGAGGTCTTCCCTCAGCCTCTTTATCTGCAGACCAAGCAAGATTGAACATTTCTTTTAACTTGTGGTACATTTTTCCTTCTATCTAGTGAGTAGAATGCCCATGAACTGCACACCAGCACACGTTTATGGAGTCTGTAGCATTAAAGGGTCTGTTAAGGCTTCTGACTTCATGTGTGTCTGGATTAGACACAGCTGCAGGAAGGAAACACTGATGGCTGAGAATCTTTAAACATACAAATCAGTGTTGTTTATAAACTGATTTGGCAACGTGCTTTGCTCTAACAGGCAAAGAATAAAGAGTGAGAAAATACCAAATTAGGTAAGCAGAAAACAATTCCTCATCTCTAAAATTGAGTTCAGCAAAGCCTCAGCAATGCTACCCAGATTTCTACAACACCGTGTGCTGAGGTGGTGTTTGCTTGCCTGCCAGTGTCATTTTTCCCTTAGGAAAAGGCAACACCAGTCTGTTCTGCTGGCATCCTGCCCGTGCTGTGCCTTACCCCTGCTCAGAAACTCACCTTCCTCTAACTGCCTTTTACCCAAGACAAGCAGTGATGGCTTCTGCTTGATCTTTTAGTTTTTGCCTTATTGCTGCCGAACAGAGGCTGCAAACTGTTTCCTTCTCACACCAGGTACTGGCTGGACTTGACCTCTTCAGACATACTTTGGAACACATCAGACACAGGCTGGGCAAAGGCAGCGTGGAGCAGCGTCTTTTCAGCCTGGATTCAAGGGACGTGTGTGTTTGTACACAAGATGCCACACTTTGACCCACGCATTGTCTTCGAGGTGAGTGAGAGAGCCCCACAACAGCAGCACTATTCCCTGTGGCTGGTTTTGCCCAGGTTTGCATTTCCAGGGGCAGCACAGTTGTCACTCACCAACCAGTAGGCAAACAACCAGCTGAGTAGTGAGCGCTGCAAATGTTCACCCCAAACAAGAGCATATTTGGCATCCACAGTTTCATCATGTGCTGTGCTCTGGATCTGACTGCACAAACCTGCAGACATCCAGGAGGGAAGCACACCAGAAATTGTTCTGGAATTTGTGGAGCACTTTGGTGCTGTTTTTTAAGTAAGTGGCAAGAACAGATCAATGAGAATTTCAGTCCTGCCCCATGCAATTCCAAGTCAAGGGCAAAGAGGCAGTGAGGTGGAATTTCTTTAACAGGAGGCACCGACTTTATATTCTCTTACGTCCACACACCACTTCTCAACAGCTGAAAAGGACTACTGAGTTTCTCTTTGCCTGGAACGATTTGTGAGCACATCCATGCTGAGTAGGTGGCTGGAAATCGCCCGATAGTGTTGGGGCGTGTTGAAAAGCACTGCCGGGGGGACACCCACAGAGCACCTCAGAGAGCAGCCCCATGGTTTCAGTTGTTTTCTGCTGAACTGTCATTATGAGGAAATTCTGCAAGAGAAACTGTAAAGCTTTGCAGAGAGGGGGAAATCCCCACAAACTTCAGTGTGTGGAACTGATTGTAAAATGAGGTAGGTTCTGGTTTGAAGATGAAACTAATGAAACATAGCTGCTGTGTGTTGGTGTTGGCAAGCACTGCACTGACTGCTTTGAGGACACAACAGCTCCCTTGTGTGTTTCCCAAGCTGGATGCAGAGCTCATTATGTTGGTGCTTGCAATGAAGGTAGCAGCTCACATGTAGGTAGCAGCCTGCAGTGTGAGTGCAGCCCAGACAGCAACCCTGTGCTGGGCTGCAGCAAGAGCAGTGTGGGCAGCAGGGCAAGGGAGGGGATTCTGCCCCTTGGCTCTGCTCTCCTCAGACCCCACCTGCAGTCCTGGGTGCAGTTCTGGAGCCCCCAGCACAAGGTGGATATGGAACTGTTGAGCCAGTGCAGAGGAGGCCACCAAGATGCTCAGAGGGCTGCAGCAGCTCTGCTCTGAGGACAGGCTGAGAGAGTTGGGCTCTGCAAGTTGGAGAAGAGAAGGCTTTGAGGAGACCTTGGAGTGGCCTTGCAGGATCTGAAGGGGACCTACAGGAAGGCTGGGGAGGGACTATTGACAAGGTCTGGTAATGACAGGATGAGGAGGAATGGGTTTGAACTGGCAGAGGGGAGATTGAAACTGGATGTTAGGAAAGAGTTCTTTGCAGTGAGGGTGGTGAGACACTGGCACAGGTTGCCCAGGGAGGTTGTGGAGCACAGAATCACCCAAGGTGATCTTTGAACACCTCCCTGAAGGTGTTCAAGACCAGGCTGGATGAGGCCTTGAGTGACCTGTTCTAGTGGGAGGTGTCCCTGCCTATGGCAAGGGGTTGGAGTTGGCTGAGCTTTGAGGTCCCTTCCAGCCTAAACCAGTCTATGATTCTATGTTTCAGTATCTTGTCAGTATGCTTTGGTTTTATTTATTTATCCTTTTTAAATGTTGAATTCTCTAGAGTCTGTCAAGGTTCCCCATAACTGTTTTCTGTTCTCCTCCAACTGCCTACCGAATGTTTGTGCAACACAAAGTGTCCAGGTAAGCAAAAGCAGAGTATCTTTGCTGGTGCATTGGATCAAAACTCACCAGACCAAGTCCTCATCTGACTTTGATTTTATTCCAGCTTTCCAATGGCATAACAGTAGCACAGCTTATGTATTTCCCAAAGTTATGAACCTGAAGGATTAGGAACAAAGGATAAAGGCTTAGGCACAGCTTAACTATCTCAGATTTCTTAATTTGCATTCAACTTGCCTAAGACTTTAAAGCAGTTTAGCTGAGGGTGTAAGGGGATAGCCATGATCTGAGAAAGACACATCCAGCTGGCAGCTGTCACCAGTGGTGTCCTCCAGGGACCAGTGCTGGGCACAGCCCTGTTCAATGTCTTTATTGATGATCTGGACCAGGGCATTGAGTCCAGCATCAGTAAGTTTGCAGAGGACACCAAGCTAGGAGCAGCTGTGGAGCTGTTGGAGGGTAGGAGAGCCCTGCAGAGGGACCTGGCCAGGCTGGATGGGTGGGCAGAGGCCAATGGGATGAGATTGAACAAGG
>WAAF01000111.1:40700-155483 GCA_013400475.1 Tricholaema leucomelas
GGCTGGGGAGGGGCCTGGAGCACAGCCCTGTGAGGAGAGGCTGAGGGAGCTGGGGGTGTGCAGCCTGCAGAAGAGGAGGCTCAGGGCAGAGCTCATTGCTGTCTGCAGCTCCCTGAAGGGAGGCTGTAGCCAGGTGGGGTTGGGCTCTGCTGCCAGGCAGCCAGCAACAGAAGGGGACACAGCCTCAAGCTGTGGCAGGGCAGGTCTAGGCTGGATGTTAGGAGGAAGTTGTTGGCAGATTGATTGGCATTGGAATGGGCTGCCCAGGGAGGTGGTGGAGTCGCCATGCCCAGAGGTGCCCGCAAGCCTGGCTGGAGCACTTAGTGCCATGGTCTGGTTGATTGGCCAGGGCTGGGTGCTAGGCTGGGCTGGCTGAGCTTGGAGCCCTCCTCCACCCTGGCCGATTCTGTGATCTTCAGCAGTGATGTTGCAATGACAGTGCCCCTGTGTCTGTTTTTGCACTTGTTCCTGCAGCACTGTAAGCTACAAGATGTGTGTCAGGATAGCTTGGTGAAATGTAGGAAACACTCCTTGGCCTCCTTTACCTCTTCTGTGAGCTTTTATTGTCATTAGGGGTGACCTTAGTTGTTTTTTTTTCAGTTTAGACCCCAGGTGGATTCCAGGGCTGGAAGCAGCATCCTGATGGTTAGAGTTTCTATAGGAGCAGAGGAGTAAAGCAGCAGATTGTTTGCTTTGCTTTGTTTGCTGGCTTTGTGGTTTGGGTTTGGGTTTGTGTTTTTCAGGCTTGGTTTTGTTTAACACTGCCCAGTTCAGACAAAACTCAGTGAAAATGTTGGGGGTTGTCCCAGGTTAGGGTGGATCCCTCCCCCGGTAGAGTAAACTCACTACAACATGGATTTTTGGCAAGTCAGGGAAAATGACATTGCATTTCTGCTAGCTTAAACTAAACATGACAGTATAAGGGGAACAAACTGCAACAGGAATAGAACAACCTTACGGGAGATGGCGCAGGGGTCAAGCGGCGGCGAAGCAGCAGCAGCCAAAACAGCGTCAGGGGAAGATAGCAGCAGGCACAGCAGAAGCAGCAAGGGGAAGGTCCAAGCTGTGCTTCCAGACACAAAGCTCTTGATGCTCCAGTGGAATGATAGTAACTTCTCCATTGTTGCCATTCTATGCCTGTGCCTGGGATGTTCACCTCTCCACTCAGAGCTTCCATGTCTAAGTTTCTCTGTTCCCAGTTTCTTTGTGTCTGAGCTAGAAATCAGCTCAAACGGCCACAGGGCTATATAGAAAGGACCCCAGAGGAGAGGAATGCAGAAGTGGCTGGGGTGCAGCCTGCAGGTGCTGGCAGTGTCCTGTTTTCTCTTTTTCACTAAGCTACCAGTTCAGAGGCCTGCGGCACTGCGTGAGCGCGGGGGAGCCGATCAACCCCGACGTGCTGCAGGAGTGGAAGGCGCAGACTGGGCTGGATATTCACGAAGGCTACGGACAGACAGAAACAGTACGTGCTGCTTTGGAGCTGCTCACCACTGCCTTGTGCACACAGCCCTCCATTCCTCTCAGCTCGCCAAGGAAAAGTGCTTAAAATGCTTATACACAGCCGGGACTTCAGGGGGAAAGTCATTTGCAATAAGCAACAGTGGGGAAAGATTAGGTGCTACAGGGCAAGGGAGGGGATTCTGCCTCTTTGCTCTTGTCAGACCCCACCTGGAGTACTGTGTGCAGTTCTGGAGCCCTTAACACAAGGACATGGAACTGTTGGAGCCAGTGCAGGGGAAGCCACTAAGATGCTCAGAGGGTTGCAGCAGCAGCACTGCTATGAGGACATGCTGAGAGAGTTGGGGCTTTGCAGCCTGGTGAAGAGAAGGCTTCCAGGAGACCTTATGGTGGCTTTCCAGTACCTGAAGGGGGCTACAGGAAGGCTGGGGAGGGACTATTGACAAGATCTTGTAATGACAGGAGGAGGAGGAATGGGGTTGAACTGGTAGAGGAGAGTTTCAAACTTGATGTTAGGAAGAAGTTCTTTGCAGTGAGGGTGGTGAGACACTGGCACAGGTTGCCCAGGGAGGTTGTGGAGCACAGAATCACCAAAGGTGATCACAGATTCTGTGCTCCACAACCTTCCTGGAGGTGTTCAAGGCCAGGTTGGATGAGTCCTTGAGCAACCTGTTCTAGTTGGAGGTGTCCCTGCCTATGGCAAGGGGTTGGAGTTGGCTGAGCTTTGAGGTCCCTTCCAACCTAAAGCATTCTCTGTTTCTATATACTTAACAGCTTCACTCCAAATCCCAGGACTGGTTTTCATTCCTGTGGGCTTTGGGTTGGTAACTAGCACAAGGGAAGTGTACTTCTCAGTACTGCATTCCAAATTCTGCTTCTATCTTTAGAGCAGCCACTAACATTATTTAGAGCTGTGGGCATGATTCTGAGGGTCCAGTTTATGTCCTGGGTTAGAGCGGATCCCTCTCCAGTAGAGTAAATTCACTACAACATGGATTTTTTATTTTGAGAGGTCAGGAAAGATGGAACTGTATTTCTGATAGTTTGAACTAAATATAACAGTATAAGGAGAACAAACTGCAACAGGAATAGAATAACCTTGCAGGAGATGGGGCAGGGGTCAAGCAGCAGCAAAAGCAGCAGCAGCCAAAATAGCAGCGGGGGGAAGATAGCAGCAAGCACAGCAGAAGCAGCAAGGGGAAGGTCCAAGCTGTGCTTCCAGTCACAAAGCTCTTGATGCTCCAGTGGAATGATAGTAACTTCTCCATTGTTGCCATTCTATGCCTGTGCCTGGGATGTTCACCTCTCCACTCAGAGCTTCCACATCTAAGTTTCTCTGTTCCAAATTTTTTTGTGTCTACGACTCCTTGAAGGGAGGCTGTAGCCAGGTGGGGTTGGGCTCTGCTGCCAGGCAAGCAGCAACAAAACAAGGGGACACAGTCTCAAGGTGTGCCATGGGAGGTCTAGGCTGGATGTTAGGAGGAAGTTGTCAGAGAGAGTGATTGGCATTGGAATGGGCTGCCCAGGGAGGTGGTGGAGTCACTGTTGCTGGAGGTGTTGAAGCAAAGCCTGGCTGGGGCACAAGCCTGGTTGATTGGCCAGGGCTGGGTGCTAGGTTGGGCTGGATGAGATTGGAGGTCTCTTCCAACCTGCTTGATTCTCTAATTCTATGATATTAGCTGAGTAATTTTAAAGCTGAGGACTGACTATGCGAGCCACAGTTCAGTTGAGAAACAAATCAAATGTACCCCACGTGTTACAGGTGCTGGTCTGTGGCAATTTTAAGGGAATGAGAATCAAACCTGGCTCTATGGGAAAGCCTTCTCCAGGCTATGACGTGAAGGTAGGGCACCTCTGGTGACTCAGTCTCTCTCTTGCCTAATGACTTTCCATTCAAGAGGTCTGAAAGCTTTAGTGCAGAGCTGTAGCATGTACACTCAGCAGTGAATGGGAGAGGGAAGAAATGCCTGTTACTGCCCTGCTCTGAGTGTGCAGAATGAACTGCACTGTCCTGCTGCACCTTCTTCACCAACAGAGATGACAACCCAGTGCTAACTGTCCAGCAGTAATGGAAATTAAATTGCTGAGTCAAGGATGAGTGGGAGAGAACATTGTTTCCTGGTGGTAACAAAGCCACAGAAGCAGATTCTACCACCACAGCAATTTGCAGTGTGGGTTAAGATTTGCAGTATCATTTTTTCAGTTCTCCCACCTCATCACTTAGGATCCTCCCTGGGGTCTTACTAACTCTATTAGATGTTGGCATGCCTGAGATAAATGACCTAGTGCAAAGTACAGTGGTTTAGTAACAATGACACTTCAGTTGTCAGAGTAAGACCCTCTGCTGCTCCAAATCGTTTCCCTGTGAAAAAAGCCAGCTTGGATTATACACTCACTTTAAATGCACACCAAGGTTCTATCAACTTAATGCCTTTTAATTTGGCTCCAAGATAATGAAACTGTGTTTTATTTTTAGATCATAGATGAAAAGGGTAAGGTCCTGCCTCCTGGAAAAGAAGGAGATATTGCCATCAGAGTAAAGCCTACCAGACCACTTTTTCTTTTCACTTGCTATGCTGTAAGAATATTTCTGTATTTAAAGTAGATATCCTCTTAAATCTCTGCCACAAAGAACCTGATGCCCCATTTCTCTTCTGCCAGGCAAGCAGCAACAGAACAAGGGGATGCAGCCTCAAGCTGTGCCAGGGGAGGTCTAGGCTGGATGTTAGGAGGAAGTTTTTGGCATTGGATTGGGCTGCCCAGGGAGGTGGTGGAGTTGCTATCCCTGGATGTGTTCAGGCAAAGCCTGGATGAGGCACTTAGTGCCATGGTCTGGTTGATTGGCCAGGGCTGGGTGCTAGGTTGGGCTGGCTGAGCTTGGAGGTCTCTTCCACCCTGGCTGATTCTGTGATTCTATGATTCATTTATTTACTCTCTGCTTACCGATTTGAAAACTCGTGGGGAGGAAAGAGGGATTTCCATTTCCCTCCTGCAGATGCTTAGGTTTATAGCTTAGTAATGGACAATTAGCAATTCTCTGTTATTAACACCCCACTCGAATCTTAAGCACATAACTACACACAAAAAGCTGTAACTTTTTGCTATTTGACTGCCATCACTTACATGCTAAATGTTAAGAGTGCAATGTTGTATGTTTTTAAAGGAGTTTTCATATCTAATGCAGTTTAATATTTCCTAGGCTGATCCAGAGAAAACAGAGGCCACAATACGTGGGGATTTTTATGTGACTGGAGACAGGGGGATTATGGATGAGGATGGATACTTCTGGTTTGTTGGAAGAGCTGATGATGTCATTAACTCTGCTGGGTAAAAATTAAGACCATTTAGCAGTAAATCATTAAATACCACAGATGATTCAGGTGGGAAGGTTCATGTGTGTGTTACCAGATACAGGTGAAAGTCCTTTCCTCTATTTCGCAGGTACCGCATTGGACCTTTTGAAGTAGAGAGTGCCCTAGTGGCGCATCCTGCAGTGGTGGAGTCAGCTGTTGTCAGCAGTCCAGACCCCATCAGAGGAGAGGTAAAACATCTATTTCTTAGTAGCTTTGAGCTGATAAAAAACAGTTTCCAAGGGATCTATCTATCCAGTTTGTTTGGGGATTGTTTTTTTCTTCTTTTCTTTTTCAATTACAACAATAAAAGTCTGAAGCTGACATTGCTGCTGTCAGACACTGAGGAATCCACCCAGGACAAAAACAAACAAGGCAATTGGCACAGTTGATTTGCTAGAGGGCAGGGATGCCATCCAGAGGGACCTTGACAGGCTGCAGAGCTGTGCCCAGGACAACCTCATGACAATCAACAAGGCCGAGTGTAAGGTCCTGCACCTGGGTTGGTGCAATCCCAAGCACAGCTCCAGGCTGGGTGGGGAATGGCTGAGAGCAGCCCTGAGGAACAGGACCTGGGTGTCTGGGGTGATGAAAAGCTCAACATGAGCCTGCAGTGTGAGTGCAGGCCAGACAGCAACCCTGTGCTGGGCTGCAGCAAGAGCAGTGTGGGCAGCAGGGCAAGGGAGGGGATTCTGCCCCTTGGCTCTGCTCTCCTCAGACCCCACCTGCAGTCCTGTGTGCAGTTCTGGAGCCCCCAACACAAGCAGGACATGGAACTGTTGGAGCCAGTCCAGAGGAGGCCACCAAGATGCTCAGAGGGCTGCAGCAGCTCTGCTGTGAGGACAGGCTGAGAGAGTTGGGGCTCTGCAGCCTGGAGAAGAGAAGGCTTCCAGGAGACCTTGGAGTGGCCTTCCAGTATTTGAAGGGGACATACAAGAAGGCTGGGGAGGGACCAATGACAAGGTCTTGTAATGGCAGGACAAGGGGTAATGGGTTTAAACTGGCACAAGGGGAGATTTGAACTGGATGTTAGGAAAGGATTCTTTGCAGTGAGGGGGGTGAGACGTTGGCACAGGTTGCCCAGAGAGGTTGTGGATTAAAGATCACATTCAGTGATTCTGTGCTCCACAACCTCCCTGGAGGTATTCAAGGCCAAGTTGGATGAGGCCTTGAGCAAACTGTTCTAGTGGGAGGTGTCCCTGCCTATGGCAGGGGGTTGGAAGTGGCTGAGCTTTGAGGTCCCTTCCAACCTAAACCACTCTATGGTTCTATAATTGCCCCAAATGCAGTATAACAAAAGCACCATTTGAAGCTTTCCCTGCCACTCAGATACTTAGTTTTCAGTCTTTAATGCACATACATCAACTGCCTGCACAGTCCAGACCCAAGTGAGCACACACAGGGTTCAGCAAAGACTTTTGTACCTGCCCTATACAGTACTCAGCAAGTATTTAGTCGAAGTTTCAGATCTTACTATTGTGTAGTAGTTTCATTGGCATTTAAACCACTGCTGCCATAACTTCTTTAGGTGGTGAAAGCCTTTGTTGTTTTGACATCTGACTATGCTTCACACGATCCTGAAAAGATGATGAAAGAGCTGCAAGACCACGTGAAGAAAGTTACTGCTCCCTACAAGTATCCTAGGAAGGTGAGCGCTCAGATACTCAAAGTGACAACGTAGGTAAGTTCTGGTGTTGCCATTCCCTCCCTTTCCCGACAGATGGAGTTCGTTCAGCACCTGCCAAAAACCGTTAGTGGGAAGATCAGAAGGAACGAACTGCGCCAGAAGGAGTGGAGGAAAGACTAGGAGCACTTGTTGCATGTCAAGAGGCATTCTTCCCCATCCAGATATTGCAGGTTTACACGGTGACAGAGAGGAAAAGACATTATACCACGTCCTCCTTAGTCTAGCTTTGAATAAATTCTTACCCAATTCCCAGATTTTCCTGTCCCAGGTGCTACCCTAACAGCTCTTAGTATAGCTGGGAAACTCCTGTAGTCAGGAGAGCAAGAGGTGCTGAGTGTGTTAAATAAAGTATTTAGTGAACTGTCAGCAGCATTTTGTCTTTATTTGATTTTAAAAGGCTACAAAGCCCAGCACCTTGAAGAGGATGCTGTTGCTTCCAGGAGCACTTCTGAGGCTGAGAGCTTCTAAAGGTGTAATCGCTGCAAGTGTATTTAGGAAAAAAAAGTGTGGATCAAATCTATACCATTAAAATGTTCTGTACGGGCTGGACCAGTACAGACTTTAGAACAGATGATAAAGCAGATCTGTAGCAACTTTAATCTCAGCACTTAATACTTTTGTCTGTTCTGATGAGCTACACTGCAATACGTTGGTATTCTGGGATGCTCCAGTGATTTCCATTTCTGTGGTAACCAAGCAGTGTCCCGTTCTCAGAACATCTCTGACATCATTTGACTGTCCTGGCTCTATTATGCATGGTCAATTTACTGAGATTAAGATTCAGGCAAAAATTAGTGCCAGTTTTCAACTTCTCATAGAGGGTCGAAGAGACAAACAGCTTCTGTTGGAAGGCTTTCCTGAATTGGCGGCGTAAGTTCCCAGAGAGGTCACAGCATCTGCATTCAGACCCAGACCCTGAGATTTCTCTTGTAGAAGTGCATATTCCCACTTGAAGTATCCACAGCCTTTCTTATTACCTTCATGCTTGCCAACAGGACAACAAAAAAAGGCTTTGCCATGATTTGGACCAGCATTTGACACGTGCAGCTTTTTAGCTCTTCGGCCGCAGTGGCACAGAGTGGGAGTTGGTTTGCCGCTTTTCACAGCTCTCACAGAGTGAACTGAATTGACTGCGGAGTTCGGAACGGCAGGAGACACTTGGGGCAGATTTGAACTTCTTAAAGGTAAGGAATGGTCAAAAGCTGCACTTGTCTCTTCATACACAGCAAATGACTGTTTTTTTGCTGGTGGGAAGGCTTTTGGACTAGCTGGCGTCCGTTTAGCGCCCCCTGCTGGAGCGCAGTAACTCCCAGCTGACGCTGACTCTGCCGAAATACCATTTACCTTGGCAGGTGGTAACTTAAAAGCTGCAAATGTTGAAGTCTGCCTTTGTACTGCTCCTACATTATAGACAGTAGTATCAGGACTTTTGTAAACGATAGATTTCAGAGGTTCCACGGGGACTGTGGACTTCTTCAAACTCTGATTTCCTGACCTCATCACAGGCAACTGTTTTGAAATGGTTTTCTCTTCAAACGCTGTTAAAATCTCACTGCTTGAGTCACCTTTGACTTGAATACAGGCTGAATTTTGTTCAGACTGAGATTCTGGTATTAAAGCAACATCTTCCCAGTCAGTCAGCAAAGATAAGCAATCAGAACTAGTACTGATGTCCTCACTAGAGATATTAACTGAGGAGATGGTTGTGGAGACAAGCACTAGCCCTGTGCTGTGTACTGCAGGGTTATAGCCAGCTGTACTCAGAGGCTGGCGATTGCTCAACCCCTGCCAAATGCCTGCTGATACAGCATGGGGAGATCTGCCTGCCTGCTCAGGAAGAACAGGAGATCTGTTGTCAGTAGATGCTGTTGAAGAGCTTGGGGACTGAGCATGTAACTCAGCCCTTGAGCTGCTGCTAGGTACACCACAGACATCTGCAGCTGAATGGGCACGAGCGGTCTGATGACGTTCCTCAGTTTGTGCATTAGAGTTTACCTTCATTCCAGCAACGCTGCTCTGGTTTTTCTCTGCCAAAGAACTTGTTGCACAAGTTCCATCTCTAGATGTTTCAAGCCTGCTGTTACTTCCCAGTGGAGCCTTGTCAGTGAAGTTCATAGTCAGCCTTCTGGAAATGGTATTATTCTTCAGATGTGCCTAGGGGCCCCATAAGCAGAAAGAGATTTTGGAAAGCAAATACCCAGAAGGTTTAGGAATCGGTGCACAAAATCAGTAAGTGTATCAGTCTAGGGATGTGCTGTTCAATTCACAGCCAAGATGATGAGTTAATTACTTGAACTGCTCACCTTTGATCTCTATTCCAGGCTGCAAAGCAAGTAGGAAGATACAAAGTATTTACTAACCTTATCCAGAGATTTAGTAACCTTCAGCACACACCCATCACGAATCAGCCTCCAAGCAAGCCGGGCAGTGTTCCGGGAATCATCCAGCCCTTTGGAAGTGTGGGCACATTACTGTCTTAGTTTTCAACTACCAGTGGGGACAGTTCTTATTAGAGGAAAAATATAAGGCTACAGGCTACAAGAGCTGGGGCTCTGCAGCCTGGAGAAGAGAAGGCTTCCAGGAGACCTTGGAGTGGCCTTCCAGTATCTGAAGGGGACCTACAGGAGGGCTGGGGAGGGATTATTGACAAGGTCTTGGAATGACAGGACGAAGGGTAATGGGTTTGAACTGGCAGAGGGGAGATTGAAACTGGATGATAGAAAAAGGTTCTTTGCAGTGAGAGTGGTGAGTAACTGGCACAAGTTGGCCAGGGAGGCTGTGGAGCACAGAATCATCCAATGTGATCTTTGACAGGTATCCCTGTCTATGGCAGGGGGTTGGAACTGGATGATTCTTGAGGTCCCTTCAACCTAAACCATTCTGTGATTCTATAATCTAGAAATGCCTTACAAAAATGGCAGGGACTGACCGAAGTCTGGCACATAATTACCTACTTCAAAATAGGAAAGTGGAAGTAAAAAAATTCCAAAGTTGCCTGAATATGTAAACACAAGCTTGATTTTTTTCAAAGCTATCAGGTAAAATCAAGTTTCCTTATCCTTCCTTTGCTTCCTTTCTTTTCACCCAGAAATTGTGCCCTTGGTAGCACTAGGAGAGCTTTCAGAAGTAAAGCATGAGGTCGGGAAGAAGTCTCTTGCAGCCTTTCTTGTTTCCATGTGTCTGTTGGACTGAACATTTCATAACCTGAAGCAACAGCTACTGCTTAGGGTAATATTAGACTAGCTGTTACTAGCTGCTTTGGGTTAGCTAACTCAAGGTTAGTAGTAGCTATTTAGCTTTACAAAACCCATGCATATTAAAATGAGGATCATCATGAGGTGCTTACCAGAATGCTCCCGACCGGCAAAAGCTATCCCCAGATCCTGCAGAGCACCGTTTAGCCCTTTGGGCTTCCTGTTATAGAAGGCCTAAGGGAAAAAAATGCAGGTGCTTCACATAAAGCATTTCAAACTCTCTTCTTAGTGAAGTGAAAGCCATTTCAGAAATCCCATCTCATGAATAGTAAATCTCCCAAGGCAACCGTGCAGGTCAGGCATCTTCATTGTACAGGCAGGATGGATGAGCGTAAGACTCTAAGTGACTTACCCTGTAACAAACTGGGCTGGAAAGAACCACCAATCCCTTCTCTCACTCAAACTAATCCACTCTGTCTTAGCTCTGGAGTCAGGCATTTCCACTTTGTGGCTTACACTGATAAAGGCCTTAACAGCACAGCACTGAAGAGTACGACTATAAGCAACAGCCTGAGCAGTTTAAACTGTTGCCTGTTGCAAAGGCCTGGGGGTTAATATGTTTGGTGTAGGGCTAAATGCTTTCTCAATGAGAAGTGTTGCTACTCACTCCCAGTATCTCATTTAATCATGACAAAAGAGGAACATTCACACTGTTTATCTCTGGAGACTAATTCTGCTACCGAGGTTAAAAGTCTGAGCTCTGAATGTTGTGACAGGGAGACTTCTGGATCACCCTTTGAAAGCATCTCTGACTACACAGGGGAAGGTACACTTAGGGGTGCTGTTAGCCCCCAAGTTGAAACTCTGTGACAGAGTAGACTACATAGTAAAATACACATTCTTTTTTTTCAGTATTGTGCATGCTGTTCAGAATGGACTTTCTGGCCCAAGAGCAGCTCACATGCTAGACCCTTACCTTTAAAGAGATGACAACTAGAATAGAATAGAATCAAGCAGGTTGGAAGAGACCTCCAAGATCATCCAGACCAACCTAGCACCCAGCCCTGGCCAATCAACCAGACCATGGCACTAAGTGCCCCAGCCAGGCTTGGCTTCAACACCTCCAGGCACAGAGACTCCACCACCTCCCTGGGCAGCCCATTCCAATGCCAATCACTCTCTGGCAAAAACTTCCTCCTAACATCCAGCCTAGACCTCCCCTGGCACAGCTTGAGGCTGTGTCCCCTTCTTCTGTTGCTGGTTGCCTGGCAGATAAGACCAACCCCACCTGGCTACAGCCTCCCTTCTTGTAGCTGTAGACAGCAATGAGCTCTGCTCTGAGCCTCCTCTTCTGCAGGCTGCACACCCCCAGCTCCCTCAGCCTCAACTCACAGGGCTGTGCTCCAGGCCCCTCACCAGCTTCGCTGCTTTTTTCTATGCAGCAATAACAGCACACCAAAAGCAGAGAAGTTAGGAAGCAAGCAGAGCAAAAGAGGTCAGGAAAGGTAGAACAGCTCAAAAAATTCATCTTGTTTCCAAGTTGTTTTCCTGGTATTGAGATTTCTGTTAAAATTCACAGTTCTAGAGCACGTAGTTTGTTAGGGAGTAATAACAGCAGGGGAAGAAAGCAAAGGGGTTCCTCTAGTCATTGGACCATACAGTCCTGGCCCAGACAGAATTAGCCTTTGAGATATGGGTATAAATGTTTCCCAGTCTCTCCATCTTCTCACCCTGTACGTGGCTTTGAGATCAATCCAGGAATTGAAAATGTCAGGTTTTCGCAGCTGCTTCCTCTTGCATTCATACTGCAAACACACTCCCAGGTCCCAGTCTGCACGGAAAAAAACCAGCACAAATGATCCCAGAAGTTGTCATGGTAGGCCTGACAGGCCCGAAATGGGCTTATACATGTCCTGCCTTGCCCAGACATGTTTACCAGCTCTCCCTCCTTCTGTTTTGGGAAGAAGCAACTGCGGGAAAGAGGACAAAGAACCTGGAGCCACTGAGTCTAAGGACTCTGCCTGCCCAGACTTGTTTACATCCTGTGGTAACCAAGGTACACAGGCTTAGCCTGTGCCTGCCTTGTGCAAGGCCTATGCTTTTCCCAAATCTGGTAAAGCAAGCCTATGGCTTCACCTAATATGGTCAAGCTTGGCTAACTGCCATCCTGACTGGCTATTCTGTGTCCAAAGGCACATTAGTCTCAGTTACATTGATTAAAGAGTTAAGCAGGTAATGCAGTGTGCTCTGGTGGTGTATTCATGCCTGCTGTTGCCTGCTGCTATTGCTTACTGCTTTATTGTTTGCCTGGAAACTCCACTGCCTCGAGTTTACCAGGAACAGGCTCTAAACGCCTGCACGCATCGGCCTGCATAGCCAGCGTGACCCTGTGCTGGGACTGCACACGACAAGACATCCTGCCTGCACCTGAGAGCCTCCTGCCAAGATGGGAAGTCCTGGATACACAGATCGTGCAGAGGACCAGGTCCAGAGACTATCTGCCTCCTTTTCCCAGAAGCCTCAGTGGCTGACAAGTAACAATTCCCTGAAAGCATTTGGGTGCTGCCTGAAGCTGTAGCCAGCCCTGCGAGATAATATTTTGTGAGTAAACACTTAGAGCCTTTGTAATTCACCATTGCCTTCTGCCAGAAGCAGAAAGGAGCTCCTTGAGGCCATCTAGTGGGCAAGTGGTGTATGGACCGCAAGCGGTATAGAATCTTAGAATCAACCAGGTTGGAAGAGACCTCCAAAATCATCCAGTCCAAGCTAGTACCCAGCCCTGGCCAATCAACCAGACCATGGCACTAAGTGCCCCAGCCAGGCTTGGCTTCAACACCTCCAGGGATGGTGACTCCACCATCTCCCTGGGCAGCCCATTCCAATGCCAATCACTCTCTCTGCCAACAACTTCCTCCTAACATCCAGCCTAGACCTCCCCTGGCACAGCTTGAGACTGTGTCCCCTTGTTTTATTGCTGGTTGCCTGGCAGAAGAGCCCAACCCCACCTGACTAGAGCCTCCTTTCAAATACTTGTAGACAGCAATGAGCTCTGCCCTGAGCCTCCTCTCCTGCAGGCTGTACACCCCCAGCTCCCTCAGCCTCTCCTCACAGGGCTGTGATCCAAGACCCTCTCCAGCCTTGCTGCCCTTCTCTGGACACCTTTCAGCACCTCAACATCTCTCTTGATTTGAGGAGCCCAGAACTGGACACAGGACTCAAAGTGTGGCCTGACCAGTGTTGAGTATGAGGGAAGAATAACCTCCCTTGTCCTACAGGCCACACTGTTCTTGATACATATACTGACCATGGGAACCTTCTCTTCCAGTTGAGTGAATGTTTGTATTTTTGCTGGTTATTTCTAGGTCTGGTTATTATCTGTGCAAAGAGCCCATTATTATTAAAATTAGTGGTCAGAGGTGGTGAGAGCTCTGAATATCAAAATTAATAAACAATACTGATATTTGGAAAAATATCATCTTGCATTAATTAATTGCCCCTCCATAACAGAGGTGTAGAGAATCTCACTACCACCACCAAATGTTAGTCTTTTAATACATGGAACTGTGCTGAAAAAGCAAATGGGAATTGTATTTACCTGTCCAAGTAACAAAGGTACACGCTTTTGCTGCAGGATTGGAGCTGCTTGCAGTACCTGTGCTGAAGATGATTTTCTTCTCCTTTTGTATCTTCTCAATCCATTTCAAAAACTGTGATAAACAAATGTGTAGAGGGACTCCTTCATCAACCTGATCCTTTATAAAACAGAAGTGTGCATGTGTTAGGATGCACTGACATCTCCATAAAAGAGCCAGCAGCACTGCCAGCAGTGTAAAATCCTGCTCAGTAGCAGTTACTACCTGTGTAATGCCTGTGAGTTCCCTACAGAACTCGGACAGAATGGGATGCTCCTGGGGCTGGACATAGGTGTGGAATTCAGATTCGATGCCTCCTGTTGAAGTGTTTAACAGGACTGCTGGAAATTCAACTGTGACAGAAAAGGAAAATGGGGCAAACAACCAAATAAACGAACAACGTCAAAAAACAAACCACGGAGCAGGTCACAAAAATTATGTCCCTCGCTTTAAAGAGCTGAAATCTAAGGAAGTCGAGGGGCAATGCTGTAACCGAAGCACGACGCTCAATGTCGCCTCCTGCACACGCCAGCCCCCGGCCAACCGCCGTCTGCCCGCTCCCCTCGCCGCCAGGCTATGCCGCTCGGCGCCCGCCGGCCCTGCCCCCGCACTCACTGATCTCGGGGCTGCGCCGTCCCGCGTCCCGCCAGCACGTGGCCTCGAAGTCCAGCACGATCAGGAAGCCGAAGCGCTGTCCCGCCGCCGCCCGCGCACTGCTCCGCGCCCGCGCACTGCTCCGGGCCAACCCCAGCTGCCTGCGGGCCGCAGAGCGCCGGCATCGCCTCAGCACCGGGGTGCTGACGGGCCCGTGCTCCCCGCTCCACCCGCGCCTGGGACGAGAGGGCGCCTCGGTTCCTCTCAGCGTCCCGGCCACCCTCAGCGCCCCGATCCCCCTCAGCACCCCGGTGTCCCTCAGCGCCCCGAGCCCCCTCAGCACCCCGGTCTCCCACAACCTCCCGGTCTCCCTCAGCGTCCCGGCCACCCTCAGGGCCTCGCCTGCCCGGATGCCACCACTCCATGCCGGCTCCCTGCAGGGGTGGGAGCGATTCCCGGCCCTGCGTCCCGCACCTGGCTAGGCGCTTGGTAGCCATCTCCGCCCTCCGCCCCGCACGGGGCTAGAGGCCATTCCGCAGAGGGCCCGGCCCCGCGGCCACCATTTCAAACCTGCCGCCGGCGGCAGTGTGCCCGCCCCAATCCGTGCTGTCGGCGGATCGGCTGCTCTGGCCTTGCCCGCAGGCAGGCGCAGGTAGCCGCGTGCCGAGGCGGCGTGCTTCCGGCTGCAGAGCCCGGCGTGGCTGAGGTGAGGGGCCGCGGCCGATGGCCCTCTTCGGAGGACTGGGGGTGGAGAGAGCGGCAGGGGATCGGCCCCACGACGGCAGGGCTGCGGGCGATCCCCGCTACCGCTGCTGCCCCGGCGGCGGGCAGGCGCTGGGGCCTAGCCCGGGTATGGCGGGACTGACAATTGCCAGAGCTGTTGTCTCTCTGTGGGCGGCCGTGGGGCACCGCTTTGCGCTGCCATGGTCCCTCTGTGCTTTCGCCTAGGTCATGGCAAAGGCTGTCTGCGTTAACGGGTACAAAATGCCCGCCGGAGCTGGGGAAAACACAAGGGGACGGCAAACGTCTCGGAAGAGGAGGAGGAGTCCGGATGGCGGCGACCAGGGCCCCGAGGTGAGCAGCGTCCTGGTCGTGCGGGTGCTGCGGGGCAGGCGCCGCAGGGCTGTGGTTGTGCAGCATCCCTCGCAGCCCTCTTTGATAGGTTTATTGCATTACGCCCACAGATAACACTTCCCACTAGAATAGGTCGCTGAAGGCCCCATCCAACCTGGCCCTGAACGCCTAGAGGGTGGTTCTGGAGCACGGATCACATTGGATGGTTCTGGAGCACGGATCACATTGGATGGTTCTGGGGCACAGATCACATTGGGTGGTTCTGTGCACCAGAACCTCCCTGGGCAACATGTGCCAGTGTCTCACCACCCTCACTGCAAAGAACTGCTCTGTAACATCTAGTTTAAATCTTCCTTCTGCCAGTTCAAACCCATTCCTCCTCATCCTGTCATTGGCAGACCTTGTCAACAGTCCCTTCCCAGCCTTCCTGTAGCCCCTTTAGATACTGGAAGGCCACTCCAAGGTCTCCTCAAAGCCTTCTCCGGGCTGCACACCCCCAGCTCCCTCACCCTCTCCACAGCGTTGTACTCCAGGCCTCACCAGCTTCATCACCCTTCTCTGGACACATTCCAGCACCTCAGCATCTCTCTTGAATTGAGGAGCCCAGAACTGGACACTTTCCTTTTGCTATAGTTCACTTAATTTTCCGTGCACTTGCATGGATACACAACGCCTTTCTTCACTGGTGCCTCCCTTTTTGCAGGAGAAGTTATCATGCCTGTCTGCAGCTTTGTTTGGTGAGGACTGTGAAATCAGCCAGGAGCAGCTCTACGAGTTGTTGAAGTATGCAGCTTTGGGAAAGAGCCAAAATGCAACACAACCCAGGTACCACACATTTGTACTCACCAATCAGCCTGTCTTGTGTCCTTTCATGTTGTGAAAGCATTGCCAAAGGCATCTTGGCTGTGCTGGGTTTGGACTCCTTGCAAGGCACTCACCACAGTGACAGCCTGTAGCACAATGGCAGCTCCTGGCTTGGACAGATTCACTCTGATATGGGTCAAGAACTGGCTGGAGGGCCAGGCCCAGAGAGTGGTGATGAATGGTGCCACATCCAATTGGCAGCTGTCACTGGTGGTGTGCCCCAGGGATCAGTGCTGGGCACAGTCCTGTTCAGTGTCTTTATTGATGACCTGGACCAGGGCATTGAGACCAGCATCAGTACGTTTGCAGATGACACCAAGCTAGGAGCAGCTGTGGAGCTGTTGGAGGGTAGGAGAGCCCTGCAGAGGGACCTGGCCAGGCTGGATGGGTGGGCAGAGGCCAATGGGATGAGACTGAACAAGGCCAAGTGCAGGGTTCTGCACTTTGGCCACAACAACCCCAAGCAGCACTACAGGCTGGGGCCAGAGTGGCTGAGAGCAGCCAGGCAGAGAGGGACCTGGGGGTACTGGTAGAGAGTAGCTGAAGATGAGGCAGCAGTGCCCAGGTGGGCAGCAGAGCCAATGGCATCCTGGGCTGGCTCAGGAGCAGTGTGGGCAGCAGGACAAGGGAGGTTCTTCTGCCCCTGTGCTCAGCACTGCTCAGGCCATACCTTGAGTGCTGTGTCCAGTTCTGGGCTCCTCAGTTCAAGAGAGATGTTGAGGTGCTGGAACAAGTCCAGAGAAGGGCAGCAAGGCTGGTGAGGGGCCTGGAGCACAGCCCTGTGAGGAGAGGCTGAGGGAGCTGGGGGTGTGCAGCCTGCAGAAGAGGAGGCTCAGGGCAGACCTCATTGCTGTCTACAGCTACCTGAAGGGAGGCTGTAGCCAGGTGGGTTGTTAGACTTGGCCAGAGACCAGAATTCCTCTGCTGACAGAAATTCTGCCACTTCACAGTTTTGTTTCATGCAGTTATCAAAAAATAAGCAGTTCTGTGGATCCAAAGAAGCTTCACACACTGAGAATCAAACTAACCACGGTCAGAGTCTGCACACAGCACCAAAAACCTGACTGCATTGCAGGTCAGGTAGAACCAAAACAGTTTCCTAGGGTGTTTGAGGGGGAAAAAAAATTCAGTGCAGACTCTCAGTGAGGGAGGGGAAAGGTTGAGGAGGGCAGAGGTACAGGGACACAGAATGAGTCTTTGAACGAAACTTAAAGGCAAAAATGATCCCACTTTGGACTTGAGTGGTGAAAGAGAAGAGTTTGTGAGCCTTTGGATGTGTTAATTCGCTAGGCTGCATGGCTGCAGAAGTTACTTGGGTATTCAGGCTCTGATGCATGCACATGAGCTGTCAGTGCCTTTAAATGGTGCTGCAGCAGAGTTCTCTGTAGCTCCTTCTCGCTCTGTCTATATTGTGTTCCTTCCAAGGACTATGTGCCTGCTTGATACAAGCTACAAAGCCTCTTCTCATTGAAGGCATTTGGCAGTTTGCCATCTGCTGCCTTAAAAGCTGAGCTGCTCCCAGGTTTGGTGGGTTTTTTAAGAGTGTTTGATAATTGTTGTGCTTTGATTTTCTTTTCTTTATTACTACTCTGTCTCTTGTGTTTGTTTAACGCTGCAGCTGGTGCCGCATTTATCACCAAAGCCACCTGGCTGGGGTCGTGGTTATTATTCTCCATGAAATGAGCCAGCTCCACTTCTACAAATTCTATCTGCAGTTCAGACACCTCAGAAGAGTGTTCCGGCATGTGAGTCCCCACACTGCTTTGCTGTCTCCTGAACCCCTTCCAGTCCTGAAGCCATGTCCCAGGGATTAAGCCCTGCTGTGGAGCTGCTGCCTTCCCCGGTAGGAAGTGGCCATCTTTGGCTCTCAAAGCAAGCTGGCCAGAGGATCTGTCTGTACTATTTGTCAGCTCAGGACAAAGGCCAAGGCTTTGATATTAGAAACAGGTTTTCAACACTTAACTCCTCTGAAGCCCTACCAGGTGAAACTATTGATGTTTCAATCCTCCAACTGTCCTGCTTCCCACATCCTCAGGATGCCAGGGAGATTAAAAATACCTCAGTTAATTTAGAGTTCACTTTGAATCAGGGCTTGCACAGAGTTACGCTGCTCCCACTGGCTGAGACATCTCCTTTGTGCTGTTTGCACTTTAATGTTGCTTCTCCCATTGCCCAAAACGGTTGTTAACAAAAACTTAAATTTTCTGACTTGCAAACAACATTTTTGAAGGGAGGAAGGAAAGGGGGAGAAAAGGAACACGTCACAGAGTTCTCCCTGAATGGCAGCAAATGCAGAGCACAACTTAACTGGGCAGTCTGGAACTGGCTTTAGGTTCTGTCAGAGAGAGCCTTGAGATTTGCCTCCATGGTGCCAGGCAAGGCCAGTCTGTTGCTTAGTACAAAGAGTCCTCTACCTTCTGTCATTAAAATAGACTTAGTTTTTGTTGGGTGTTCTTTTTCCCCCTTGGGAAAGCACCAAACATTTCCACTACATTTTTATCCTTCCTCCTCTAAATTTGGCTAGTTTGGGGGTTAAGGAGCGTCTGATGTGCTCGATACTTTTGTTGCAGTTTCAAAGTCTCCAATACCTGTCTTTTCAGAGATTCACATTAACACCTTCTGCCAACTTCCCAGCCAGCCTGTATGGAGAAGGGGCAAAGCTGAAACCTCAGAACACTGCACAAGGTACCTTCTTTAGGTTTGCATCAGCTCTTTAAGCCACAATGGTTTGCTTCCCACAGTGATTTAAGTGACTTTGCACCCTGTGCAGCCCCAGGGTGCTGCTGTGGTAAAGTGGGTTAGAAAGGAAGATGCATTGAACTGTGAGACTTGTTTCATAGATTCATAAAATGGTTTGGGTTGGAAGAGACCCTAAAGACCATCTAGTTCCAATCTCCCCTGCCGTGGGGAGGGACACCAGCTCAGTGACTCTGGGCCATGTTGTCACAAGGAAATGCAGAAGGCAGAAGGAATGTTTTTAACCTGTTTTAACCAAAATTCTGATGCTTCAATACCTGTTTGGTGATTACTTTATTCTAAGATGTATCTAGTAAAAGATGCAGAGCTATAACTTGAGTCAAAGCTGAGTAGGTACTCATTTCTTCCTGGTTTTCTTTGAGCAGTAAATCAGAGGGCAGAAGGGATGTGTTGACAACTGATTTCCTATTTCTGCACTCTTTGTAGAGAGCATTGTAAGCCAGCAGGCTTGTAAAACCTGCCAGAGGCCACAAAAAGAACTTCAGTGAAGTTGTTAGAAGTGTAACAAAGGATCTTGAATTCAAATCCGAGATGGGAGAATGAGCAGCTGTTGCTTTCAGCCTGTTGGCAGAGTCCTCCAGCATCCTGGCTGTAAACCTGCTGCACAGTCACAGAGCTGAGCTGTCAGGTAGAGTTCTCTTTCAAGTGCAATCCGCAGGGAGTCATCTACAGGAGAATTTATCCAGCTCTGGATTCTGGTGTCAGTTCAGTGCTTGCTTCTCTGCGAGCCATGCTCAGGCTACATTTTCTCCTAATTAAACGAAATCACAGAGAAGGCAGGAAGAAAGAAGAGAAACCTCTTCTTACAGCTTACCTGAAGAAACAGATGATCCAATTGTCATGTTTATGAGGCAAATTTGCTCTCTGTTTGTGAAAGGAATGCCAGAGAGTTGTGATGTGACCTGCTTCTGAGTCAGCAGCAGTGTCAGTAGCTGAGTGGGGGAAGACTCCTGCAGCCTACCTATCAAGTGAATTAGTGAGAGAGAGGGAGAGAGCATATACAGGAGATACAGCATACACTGTGTTGTGTGTGTGCTGTAGGTAGTGTGTTTGTTAGATACACTCAATGAAGGAGGTGTGAGGAAGATGAACTAGAGATATATAGGCAGATTGTCTGTCTGTCTGTCCACCTAACTACCTCTCTATCCACCTGTTGGTCCAGCTATCTATATCTACCCCTCCTCTCCCCTCTCCTCTCTGTGCTCTCCTCTCTCTCTATGCTCTCCTCTCTCTCTATGCTCTCCTCTCTCTCTCTCCCCCTCTCCCCTCTTCCCTCTCTACGCTCTCCTCTCCCTCTACGCTCTCCTCTCCCTCTGCTCTCTCCTCTCTCTCTCTACGCTCTCCTCTCTCTCTCTACGCTCTCCTCTCTCTCTCTACGCTCTCCTCTCTCTCTCTACGCTCTCCTCTCTCTACGCTCTCCTCTCTCTCTCTACACTCTCCTCTCTCTACGCTCTCCTCTCTCTACGCTCTCCTCTCTCTACGCTCCTCTCTCTCTACGCTCTCCTCTCTCTCTCTACGCTCTCCTCTCTCTCTCTACGCTCTCCTCTCTCTACGCTCTCCTCTCTCTCTCTACACTCTCCTCTCTCTACGCTCTCCTCTCTCTACGCTCTCCTCTCTCTACGCTCTCCTCTCTCTACGCTCTCCTCTCTCTCTCTACGCTCTCCTCTCTCTACGCTCTCCTCTCTCTACGCTCTCCTCTCTCTACGCTCTCCTCTCTCTACGCTCTCCTCTCTCTACGCTCTCCTCTCTCTACGCTCTCCTCTCTCTACGCTCTCCTCTCTCTACGCTCTCCTCTCTCTACGCTCTCCTCTCTCTACGCTCTCCTCTCTCTACGCTCTCCTCTCTCTACGCTCTCCTCTCTCTACGCTCTCCTCTCTCTACGCTCTCCTCTCTCTACGCTCTCCTCTCTCTACGCTCTCCTCTCTCTACGCTCTCCTCTCTCTACGCTCTCCTCTCTCTACGCTCTCCTCTCTCTATGCTCTCCTCTCCTCTCTATGCTCTTCTCTCTCTGCCCTCTTCTCTCTCTCTCTCTCTCTTTGCTCTCCTCTCTCTCTCTATACCCTCTTCTTCTCTCTCCCCAGTCCCTGCAGTTCATTGTCCCAGGCAGTGTTTCACAGAATCACAGAATTAACCAGATTGGAAAAGACCTTGGAGATGATCCCTGTGAAATGGTGTAGCCTCTTGCACACTGTTGCAGACAAGTGCCTGCAAGCAGGGAGTGCTGTGTGAGCTGGACAGCTGCTTTGTGTGTTGCAGGGCTGAGTTCCACAGGTGGTGAATGTCCCCCTAGAAGGTCAGGCCTGCAGCGTGATCCCATCATTCAGAAATACGGAGAGAAAAAGCAAGGCCTCACCAGCTACACTCTAACGCTAGAAGAGCAGAAGAAGAACGACTATCCCATAAAAGGTTAGTTTTTAAGGGCTTCTGTTTGGGTGTTTTGCTGTGGGTGGTTTTGTTTGGGGGTTTGTTTGCTTGTTTTTTTAATCTGTTTTGACAGTGATGTGTGCTCGTAGGAGATAATGATGAATCTAGAGGAGAGAAGTTTCTTATTCGTGGCTGTCTTTTCATCCCAGGCTCCCCTGAATGCAAGGGCTATATATACACAGAGTGTGATCAGCAGAGGACAGACAGCAGCCCCCTCTTTGGTCTGGATTGTGAAATGGTAAAGTGTGGGTGCCTTTGACAGGCGAGCAGCCTGCCAGCTGTTCCAGAGCAAGCCAAACACCCTGTGTGTTTGCTAAACCACTTCTGATACCTTGATATCTAGAGCCAGTCCCTTCACTGATGGTGTCAGTGCTGATGCAGCTCTGGGAAGGACTCAGGAAGTGGTGCTGGCAACAAGGCAGCAATATGCTCTTGAGCAGTGCGGCAGAGAGCTCAGATCTGCATTCTTCCTCCCAGCCTTCCCCAAGGTTTGGAAAGGAGAGCTACTTCACACCTCCTGCCTTTAGCTGTCACAGCTGTGGCAGCTGCTGTGAAGAGTCCTCCTTTAGTGCAGTTGTGACCTTGCAGAGATCAGCACTGAGGAGCTAGCAATACCCTCTAGTGGGAGGTGTCCCTGCCTGTGGCAGGGGGTTGGAACTGGATGAGCTTTGAGATCCCTTCCAACCTAAACCACTCTATGGTAGTACAGCCTCAGCTTGGCTCTTACATTGTACATCTTTGATGAAGATGCTCTCTGACAGCTCTGCAGTGCAGAGCAAGGCTGATTCTGTGAATTCAGCACTTTTTCCATCGTGGCTTTCTTTGTGCTGTGCTTGTGGGCATTTAACAATGAAAACAAAGCATGCTCCTGTGTAAAGCAACTAACTGTGAGTGGTAGATCTCTGAAGGTGAGAAACTGCTCAGCAGTGATGCTGGCTGCTGGCTTTGAGTGGCTGTGCCATGCTGATTCAACCACTGCCTCTGCTTCTTCCTGACAGTGCCTGACTGCAAAAGGGAATGAGGTCACTCGTGTCTCGCTGGTGGATGCACAGGGCCAATGCCTGCTGAACGAGCTGGTGAAACCTGAAACCACCGTCGTGAACTACCGCACCAAGTGACTGGCTCATAAGTTTCTTTCCTCTTTGCCCTCCAGAGCTGCAGCAGGTTTCAAATCAAACCTGTTACACAGGGCCTTGCAAAAGGCTTTGGCTGGCACAGGTGTCTGCTGTGTTTTCCTCAGTGCTAAGAGCAGAGTTCTTGCTGAGGAGAGTAACCAACATTGCTGTGCACTGCCACACAGTGCCCCTGTGCCTGCAAGGCAGAGGCATTGTCACTGCAGGGTTCTGGGAGTTCTGTTACACATTAATGGCACAAAGCAGGAGTTGATTTTTTACTGCTGGCTGTAAAATAGGGCTCAGGGTAAGAGCAGAGGATGACAGTCTGCATCTCTGCCCTCTCACTAGGTTTGCTCATCTGTCAAAAAAGGATAGAGCAGCTTATCAGCTGTCACACACCTCTGGGGCTGGCCTTGGGGGCATAACAAAATCAGGCAAAACTCAAGCCTGATCTTATCCAAAACTTTACCCGTCTTTATCCAGGAGTCTGTGTGCCAGTCCCTTCAGGTTCCTTGGACTCATCCTTACCTGTGCTAGCTGATGCTAAGAGATGCATCACTCTAGAATAGATTCTGTTTGAGTCAGAGAAACTCCCAGCAGTGGACTGTGCCTGCAGTGTCTCCTCTTCTGTAGGAAGAAAAAGCAGACAATAGCATTCTGCTCTTCTGACTTTGGGATTTTTATGTGCCCTGCTGGTAATACCCTCCAGTAGGGGCTGTTGGTAATGTGTTGGCTTTGCCTCACCCAACTTTTGTGTTGCAGATACTCAGGAATCACAAAGAAAATGCTGCTTCCAGTGAAAACAAGGCTGGCAGACATCCAAACCAGGCTGAAAAAAATGCTTCCCCATGATGCAGTCTTGGTAGGGCATTCTCTGAATTCTGATCTTCAGGCTTTGGAAGTGAGTATGTGTTTATATGAGTACTTTTCCCAACCCTGTGGTTTCAGACCTGCAAATTATGAACAAATATTGTTGTTTTTTTTAATTAGTGCACAGGTATTAATTGCTTTTTGTTATCAATGGGTTTATGGATTTAAAAGATTCTCCTAACAAACACCAAACTTCCAAGGGGCTGTTCAGAACCCAGAAGGAACGGAGCAATCTGCTCGGACATAGACACAGTTGCAACGGAGGCTTCACCTCTCTGCTTCAACCACGTGCTTCTGATCTCTCTCTCACAGGAAGACCTGAAGTCCTTTCTATATTTAATTTAACCAACCTAAACAGCTTGAATTTTAACTTCTCTTTCTAAGCCAGTTTAGCTTCTGGCAGAGTGGAGTGTTAGAAAGGACAGTTGGGCTTGTTCTGTTATTCCGTTCTCGTTGTGGAGCAGTTACCATTCAGGTAGCAATTGGCAGCTGAAGTGAAAAGGCAGAGCACAGATAACATGGAGCTGCTGCCTAAGCCTATGTGACTGCTGTTCTTAAACTGAACTGCTGATGTTTTCTCTCCTCCAGATGATCCACCCCAGTGTCATTGACACCTCCTTGCTTTTTGCCAGAAATGCAGGGCGCAGGTTTAAGCTGAAATTTCTGGCTAAAGCTGTTTTAGGGTAAGATGATTACTGTACTGCTGTGGGAGACAGTGGAAGGGTGGGTGGGTCCTAGGCTCTTGCTTTTCCAAGTAGCAAGATGCTGAGTAGCATCAGAATGATTTCATTTCTTTTTCTCTAAAGTTCAGAAATGAGGAGCAGGCTGTACCAGGAGACAGGGTGAAGGAGAGCTTCCTGCTAGGCTGAAGTATCAGGCAGTGTAATAAACTGGCTTGTCTTAGAGCAAGCAGGGCCCCTGTTGCCCAACCAGATCTGGGTCCTAGCAAAAGCAGCTTTTCTGCAGCTGTACCTTTGTGTTGAATTGTAGAGAAGCACAGAGACTCTGGCTCACACCTCAGCAGTTAGCAAGAAGAAAAGGCTAACGTGGGAAAGTGTCTCCTAGTGACTGAAAGCCTGTTGTGCAGTGTATGAGCTGCCACTGGACAGCAGTGTTAGCAGTGCAGTTGTCACCATTCCCATAGGGAGAAATTCTTGCCAATGAGGGTGGTGAGACACTGGCACAGATTGCCCAGGGAGGCTTGGATCCCCCCTTCCTGGAGGTGTTCAAGGCCGGGTTGGATGAAGCCTTGAGCAGCCTGATCTAGTGGGAGGTGTCCCTGCCCATGGCAGGGGGGTTGGAGCTGGATGATCTTTAAGGTCCCTTCCAACCCAAACCATTCTGTGAATCTCTGAATAGTGAAGACTGTGCAGCACCAGAGGCAGTGAGGGGCAGGCTGCCTCCCTGTCTGTCTGCAAACTGAGTTGGCTCATTGGGCAAGGAAGAAGTCAGATTAAAGTAGGCATGCATCAGAGCAGTGAGTATGAGCACTCAGAGTATGAGTACTACTAAACAGTGCTTAGCTTGACACTGCAAAAGCATTTCTTGCAGTGGCATTTGGGAATGTTTCCCAAGAATTCTGCTGCACAGAACTGGAATCCTTTTTGGAGAGGGGAAAGCTGTCATGCCTGTAAAGGACCCAGCCTAGACAGGGCAGGATGTTGGTCAGTGTGGAAACCCCCAGGTCATCTGCCTGTACACCTGGTTTTGATGTTCTAGGAAGGAGATTCAGTGTGAAGAGAAGCTTGGCCATGATCCTGCAGAAGATGCTCGAGCTGCCCTGGAATTGGCCCAGTTCTTTATAGAGCAAGGACCAGCAAAGGTAGCTACAGCTAATTAAGATTTCCAGCCTTGATCACAGAATGCACAGGTTGCCATGCTTAGGAAGGAAAAAGCCAAACCATTCCTGCTCGTGCTCTTGTGATTTAAAAGAGAAAATGGAGCTGTTGTGACAGCTTCTTGCATTCAGCATGTATTCAAGTGTCACAGGCTCACAGGGTGTCAGGGGTTGGAAGGGACCCAAAGACATTATCCAGTCCAACCCCTCTGCCAGAGCAGGACCACACAATCTAGCTCAGGGCACAGAAGAACACATCCAGACAGGCCTTGAAGGGCTCCAGAGAAGGAGACTCCACAACCTCTCTGGGGAGCCTGTGCCAATGCTCTGGCACCCTTAAAGAAGTTCCCCCTTGTGTTGAGCTGGAACCTCCTGTGCTGCAGCCTCCATCCATTGCTCCTTGTCCTATCCCAAGGAGCAGTGAGCAGAGCCTGTTCCCCCCTCCTGACCCCCAGCCCTCAGATGTTTATTGACATTTATTAAATCCCCTCTCAGTCTTCTCCAGACTAAGCAGCCCCAGGTCCCTCGGCCTCTCCTCATCAGGCAGTGCTGCAGTCCCCTCATCATCCTCCTAGCCCTCTGCTGGACCCTCTCCAGCAGATCCCTGTCCCTCTTAAACTGGAGAGCCCAAAACTGAAGGCAGTACTTGAGGTCTCACCAGGGCAGAGTAGAAGGCTGGATACACTCTTCTTAATACACCCCAGGATCCCACTGGCCTTCTTGGCCACAAGGGCCAAGTGTCTTCCTAGCCTGACCCTTTCCAGTGTTCCACTGCTCCATCACTGCCGTGGATCAGTGGTGCTGCTGCTCTTGAAGAGGGGCACTGGCTAAAGGCTCAAGGCTGGCAGCCTACAGGAATGCCTCTCATTTTGCCAGGTGAAAGAAGTGAGAGGGATCTTGTGTGTTGTGCTGGTGAGTCAGGTGGGTTTGTGAGTCTCTTGCTTTTGTCATTGATTTCCAAGAGAGCTCTGTTGGGAGGTGATTGCTGCCTGGTGCTGTGAGTGCTGCAGGATTGGAAATGACAGCAGAAAATGACAGGACAATAAATGAATGCCTGTGTGTTTTCACTGCTGGGGAGTATGCCTGGGTGACTCACAGAGACAGCACATGCTCTTGCTTAGCTACAATTAGCCGAGATGGAAGCCAACTGCTAATCTTCCTTCCCCAAGGTAGCAGAACTCAACTTGGAGATGCTTCTGACAGCTGAAAGACTGGCTGAGGCCTCTCAGAACAAAGCTCCATCACAGCCACAAAGATGTAGGATGCAGAAGCAGGCGACTGAGCCTCCACAGGTCCCCAGAGCTTGGTAATGTGATGCTCAGCAGTGCATGGTTTGCCTCCACTCCTGTCCTCAGCGAAATCAAACTGTGTTATGTTTGTCAGAAGCCATCAGGATCTTCAGAGAGAGAGTCAGAGATATTTGTAGCATAGCACTGAAAAACGTTCAGAAGTTGCATCTTAAATTTCAGAGAGCATTTTCTAAGCTTTTGATGTTGAGGACCAGACTATCCTTTGAGGTTTCTTTGCTGAACTGTATTGGTTTGCTCTGACAAGAGCTTCTCAAAAGCTTTTAAGTCATTGTACAGCTCAGCAGTGTGATTCACAGCTTGCTTCTCTCTCCTAGTTTTTTAGACTGCTTGCAGGTGACTGGCCAAAAACCCCTCCTTTTGGGCAGAGAGGATCTAACCCCTTCTGGCCTGTGTCAGAGTAACCTGAACTCTTCAAACAAACAGGTGAATGGATTTAGAGTGGGTTGGGCTAAGCCAGCATTAAAGTAATTCCGAGTTCTTCTCGTTGAGGGGGTGGGTAGCTGAGTCCTGTTTTAAAAAGCTGCCTGACAGAGTTGTTAGCAATAGTGTTAATGCCAGGTGAGTCAAATCCATCTGAGCCCTTGGGAAATGAGCTTTGATCCTCTACATCCTGTTCTTACTCAAAGACCTTTTGCTGAGGGCTTCTTCGGACAATAATGACAATTAAAGTTGGGAACTGAGTTCAATAACTTTGTTCTTCAGCCTTGCCTTGTACCTCTTTGAACCTGCACACTCTTTTTCTTCCAGATTCTTCAGAGAGCCTTGTCAGATGTTCCCCAGTCCATGTTCAGCATCATTCAGTTCAGCTTGGGACCAGAGGACATTGCCTCTCAGCCTCTCGCTGGACTTTGTGAAAAGGTACTGGGCTTTCTGGGAGTCCTTTTGGTTGCCGAGCTGGGGAAGAGATGTTCTTTATCTGGAGGCACCAAGGAGTTAGTTCGTTTGCTTTGTGAAGTTCCTCCTCTAATCTGTGTTCCCACAGGTGAGAAGCAAGCTGACTGACATGCTGACAATTTATGCAGGTCCTTTTGAGGAAAGCTTCTGCCTGAAGGCTGTGAAAAGAGAATTTGGGAAGTGTGGACCCATCCAGTCTCTTACAGTGGTAACTGAAACGTACCAGGTGAGGAACACTGCGAGCACGAAGTGTGCTGACAGGCATCAAAGGCCTGAGTAATCTCCTGGAAAGATAAGCACCACTCTGGTTGGGGCTTCTCTGGAGGTTTAGTCATCAGCTACCACTCAGGGCATCTAAAAGCCGCTGCATGCAAGGACAAGGACAGACACAGCTCCTGTGGCTTAGCTGTGCTGGTTGAGGTAGAGGACTGTCAGCACTGGAGAAGCTGAGGTGCTTTTCATCCCTCTCAAGAGAATTGATCTGCTAGGGCCTTTAATATGTGTTGAGCTGGGGGAAGGGGAGTGTAGTTGACAAACTAACTGAAGGCTCTTTTCAACAGCAAAGGTATATGGAGTGTTACATATAAAAAGGTTTGAGGGTGATGGATTCCTTTTGTAAAGTAAGCACAACATCAGTGAAACCTCACTTTTAAAGAGGGAGGGATAATGTCTGTTATTGATAAGCCTGCAGTATCTTCTTGTTCTCTTTCAAGCCCTATGTCTGTATCCAGTATGAAGTGTTGGAAGCTGCCCAGCTTGCTGTGGAAAGCCTAAATGAAACTGAGGTAGCAGGATCCTGCATTAAGGTAAAGAACACAACTAGCAAAAGCCAAGTTGTGTTGAGTACAGGAACCACATCCAGCATGGCTCTTGGAGTATCTTCTCACAGCACAGCAGCTGGGCTGGTCCTGCTGGCACCACCTCCCTGTGCATGAACAATGCAGAGCCACTGTCAGAAAGGAAATGGTTATAGCTCTCTTGGGCTTTTTCCTTTCTGCCTGTCAGCAGAAGGGGGTTAGAAAGCATTTTGGCCTCCAGCTGCAGCTTTCAAAGGAAGAGGCAAGTCACAGGGTGTTCAAATGCCATGCACAGAGCAGGGGGTTGTCTGCATTACAAACATGCTGTCTCTTCTAAGATGCCTTCCTTAGGCACATGTTTTTTAAGAGGGCAAAGGGTTGGGCAGCTTTGGGCAAGGGGAATAAATGAACCCAGTCACGCAGAAGGCAGAAGTGCTCGGGCTGACATACTGCCTTTGTGCTTGCTGAACCCACCCCAGGTCCAGAGGCCTGTCACTGCAGCAATGCTGGACTGTGATGTGTTGCTGAAGGAACTGGAACTGGATGTAGAAAATGAAGGTGTGATTTACGTGGCGGGGCTAAAGAAGTCCTGGACTGAGACAGACTTGCGGGAGGAATTCAGCCAGTTGAAAGACCTGGAAACGCTGTTCCTGCCAAAGGACCTTCAGAGTGGGAAGCACAGGAACTGCTGCTTCCTTAGTAAGTACCTTCACAGACAGCCTGCTCCTTCCCTTTGCAGGAGCTCATTCAGCAGCACTTGAGACTTCGCACAGACAAGGGCTACTGCAGCTCCTGTCTGCTCAAAGGGATGCTATTTAAAGTAGCCCAGGGCAAGCATCTGCTTTTTGGAGGAGCAGCTTACAGCTAAACATTTAGAAAGGGAAAAATGCTTTAAAAGATGCACAGAATCTCTACTCAGAGAAGTGCCAGGGCAGTTCACTGGCTGCAGTGCCTCAGTGTGAGTGTTGGCTACTACACAGCTTCACACAGATGAGTAATCACCTCTAAAAGGTGAGGAGAGCAACTGGGAGAGTGCTGCTGCACTTAGCTGACCTTTCTGGAGGCTGCTGTTTACCTGTAGCAAAATGAGGATCTTGCTGCAGTCATGACAGTTTTTTGTCTCCTTCCTGCTCCACACCTTTAGCCCTGCCCTACAGGTGACAACAGGGCAGTAACATCACAGTATTCCCCTTCTCCTTGTGTTTAAGAATTCCAGAAACCAGAGAGTGCTGTGGATGCCCTTGAAGTTCTAAGTGGCTGCACTGTGAAGGGCAGCAAACTGAGAACAAGGAATGCTCTTGCCTCGGGTCACCTCTGGAGATGGATGCAGCAAATGAATCACAGCAATGGGAAGCAAGGAGGGAGCATTTCAGAAGAGAAAATGAAGCAGCTGCCTGTCACTGTGAGTTGAAGGCTGTGCTGATGTTCATTACAGTTGGTGAGGAGGTACTGCCCTGGGAGCAGTAGCCTTTGGAGCAGACTTAGGCTCACCTCACACACTTTAAGTGTGACTGGTACAGCTCTGCAGCTGAACTGAGGATTTTAATGCTACTATTCTGTTATGCAGGAGCAAGATCTAAGGAAAAAAGTGAAGAAGTTAGACCTATATATCAAAAAGCTTTATCGAAGTCTGCAGAGTAACACCTTGTGTGTTGTTCTCTTTCCTGGAGGGAGCAGGTAAGCTGCCACCTGTTTTGCAAAGAGGCAGGGAAAATCCATAGCCAAATGTTTTTATCTTAGTCTATCAAAAATTCAAACCCTGCAGAAGTGAAAACCTGAGAGAAAGCCTAGGAGGCTGTTGTATTTATTCAGTCTTTGAGACTACCTGGAGGTTGCAGGCTTCTTGCTGCTGGACCAGCAAGCTTGTGTGTATCAAGCACTGCGAGGAGAAGCTGAGGGAGCTGGGGGTGTGCAGCCTGGAGAACAGGCTCAGGACAGACCTCATTGCTGTCTACAACTCCCTGAAGGGAGGCTGTAGCCAGCTGGGGTTGGGCTCTTCTGCCAGGCAAGCAGCAACAGGACAAGGGGACACAGCCTCAAGTGCTGGGGGAGGTCTAGGCTGGATGTTAGGAGGAAGTTGTTGTCAGAGAGAGTGATTGGCATTGGAATGGGCTGCCCAGGGAGGTGGTGGAGTCACCGTGGCTGGAGGTGTTGAAGCAAAGCCTGAGGCACTTAGTGCCATGGTCTGGTTGATTGGGCAGGGCTGGGTGCTAGGTTGGTCTGGATGAGCTTGGAGTCTTTTCTGGCCTGGTTGATTCTCTGATTCTAAGGTTCCTGGCAGCAGCACTAACACCTCTGTTTCTGTTGCAGTGTGCACGGATCAGAGGCTGGCCTTGGTCTGATGGGAATAAAAGAGGCTGGAGGGAGGAGTGCTTGCTGACTGCCAAGTCTTTAAGCAAAGTCTTTTGTTAAGATGTTTTTAATTCCTCCACTACTGATGGCTTGGTAAAGCTCTCTTGCCCTAAGAACAATAGCCTTGCACTCTGTATCGCTAACAAAGTCTAAAAATAAAGGCTATTCAAAACTTCATCAAGCACAAACCCTTTTCCATTAACCCTTCTTGCTGGGGCAGTTTTCCTTGGCAGAGGCTGAGCCAAGCAATGCTTGGGAGGGGCTGGGGGCAAACCAGGGGAGCGTTGCTTAAAAGCTGATTGCTGTCAGCATACGAGATGTAACTCAGCAAGTCCCCCACTGCCAGGGGCTGAGGTGCCAGCTGGGCTGTCTTCACCTTGCAGGCCATAAAGCAGTGAGCCAAGTTACTGTGGTACCTGCAGCAGTTGCTCAGCAGTGAACAGCTGGCCTAGGGAATTGTGTGGATCTCTGGAAAGGCTCCGTGCCAGCTCCCGAAGCAGTCGCTGCCTCCTTTCTGGAAAGTACTGTGCTTAGCCCATGGAAAGGAGGAATTGGTGATTCATAATTCTTGGACACCTTCCACTTTCTCCTGCATCCCTGACCACCCCACACACCCTTCACACACCAAAAAGATGAAAAAGAGGTGTTTCAGTGTGGTGTGGGAGGGCCAAGGGCCATTTTCAGGAAAGCCCAGGGCTGTGTGGACACTACAGTGGCGCTTGCAGCAGGCAGCTGGAAGCAGAGCTGCAGGACAGACCCAGTGCTCTACCAGCACTAGGATGAGCTGATCTACAGCCTGACAGCTTCAGCCCCGTGCTGTGCAGCCACTGCCACCTAAACACAGAATTTGAGCAGCTCTTGATAAACAGATGGAATTTCCAAGTAAGAGGATGCCTAAGAAAGCTTTGAGTACTCAGAACAAAAAGAAAAACTAAAGGAAATTGTTGTTACAAGGCTTGAATGTGAGACAAAGGATTTCCTGATAGGAATTAGAACAGGCTCAGATCAAGCTGAAATAGCTTTTAGTCCAGCAATATTAAGTACAGCTGATAGAATATTTATACCCTCCCATTTTCCAACCCCAAGCTCACTGGGCAAGCAAAGAGCAGCTTACGGAATAGAAGCTGGGAGTTGCTGCACGGAGGAGCAGGCAAAAGACAAAGGAGAGAAGGCACTTAGTGCCATGGTCTGGTTGATTGGCTTGGGCTGGGTGCTAGGTTGGGCTGGATGAGCTTGGAGGCCTCTTCCAACCTGGTTGATTCTGATTCTATGACAAAGGCAGCACCAGCTGAGAGGCAGCACTAGTAAGTGGGTAGCAGATGCCCAATGTCATTTGTACGTAAATTTAAAGCCTCCAAAACGCCTGTAATTAAGTCTATTGAGCAAGCTGAGGGCAGCCACTCCTTTGGGTTTTCATTTAAAAAGGCATTTTACCCACTCCAAAGGATCTGGCACCCTTCAGCTGCAGAGACTGCAAACTGGGAAAAGCAGCAATGTCAGTGCTACCACAACTTGTAAAAGGGAGCCAGCTGCTGCCCCCAGCACTGCCAGGCCTTGCTGTGGACTCCAGCACAGCGGAGACTGCAGCATCAGGCACTTCAGAGGAAGGGGCTGAAAGGCTGACTCCTGTTCAGCCCATTGACAGCCAGCACCATGTTGTTGTAGCCCCTTGGGCTGTAAAACCCCAGCTAGTTTTCATTCCAGAGAAGGCTCTTAGTGCCATGGTCTGGTTGATTGGCCAGGGCTGGGTGCTAGGTTGGACTGGACGAGCTTGGAGGTCTCTTCCAACCGGCTTGATTCTGTGATTCCATGTGGTCACCTCCCTGCTAAGACCAGGCAAGATCCAGGATTCCTGCTTGAGAAACTGTGGAGCTGGTGAAGAAAACTAGTGAGAGTCTTGCTTACAGACATGAGAAAATAACTGATTTGACCCCTTTTAATTCAAAGTGTATAAAAGGACTTCGACTTTAAATAAGACATTTTGTACAAAGCTTGAGCACAAGAAAAAGGTGAAGCCCAACCTGGCATTGTGTAACCACCACAGAAGGTACTCAGCTCTTCAGAAATGCACACACCAGCCTGCACCTTCCCTTTCCAGTGGGTTGGATTGCTGGAGCTGGTCCCCTCCCTCCCCTCAGCCCTTACTGGAGTACAGGAAACCCAGAGGCTTTGGAACACTCACAGAGCTACAGCAGTCAGGATCCATGGTGACTAAAGGAGTCTTTCCTTGAAGGGCTTGGTCATTTCAATATACATCAGTACAATAATCTCACAGGGAAATGAATGGCAGCTTGGCTTAGAAAAAGCACCAAAATATTTAATATACATCTGGCACAAATTCCACAAGAAGTCAGTCATGGACAAACCAATACTTTGCTTGTAAGAAAAGAAAAACTTCAGACTGCACTTAATGCTCTTTCTTCCAAAAGGAACACGACAAAAACATTGCACTCAGGATTGCTATCAAGTAAAAAGACAAAACCTCCTTACAACCTATTTGCATGGTGCCTCAGATGGCACATTCTGTGAGATGCTGTTTCCATGCTGTTCCAGACAACAACGGTGAGCAAAACTTGATACAAGTAACTGTAGAAACAACAAACCAAGCGGGACTGGGCGGATGCAGCCTTCTGAACGCCTCCCACTCTGCCTCTGTGCCATGGTTTCAGCCACATCCCTAATGAAAGCTCCTACACCAAACAGTTTACTCCAGCCACTGTCGAGCATCGCATTGCCACAGCACTTCTGGTACTGCTGTGTGAAGGAGGAAGCTCAGCTTCCATGCCCTGCTCCATGCCAAGCAGTACATTCATGTCCCAGAGCCAGCACCCGACCACACACACTCAGCTGACTCCAGAAAGGCAACAACCACTCCCAGCAAAGGACAGCAGATTCCATCCTGCCCACCCTTGCTAGTTCACTGAGGAGCTGAGGGCCTGACCAGCTCATTGCATGCACAGGTGAGCCAGTGAAAGCTGCACAAAGGGCTGCTCTCATGATTTCCTTACCATTAGTTACTTCTCTGTGAGCAGACACCACCAAAATGCATTTCTTTCTTCCATAAAGGGTGACCTGGGGCTAAGCTGGGACCTCCAAAGCGCTCCCAGAAATCCAGCTGCAGCAAGCAGCTCTCCCAGGCTGACTCTTCTCCTCCACACAGCCCGTGAAGGACTTGCAGTGGCTTCATGCCTTCAAGACCAGTCACTACAAACCTCAATAGCACTGGGTCAGGACCTGACTCTGGCAGGTGCATCCATGGCTCTTGGCACTCAAGTTACTCAACGACTAACAGCACCATGCCCACCAACCCCTCCTGCCAGCCCATCTCCTTTCTCAAAGACTATTTTCAGCTTGCAATAAAGCAAACACTTTTAAGATCACTACATTTAAGTTGACTTCACAAGTCACAGCTCCAAAACACGAAGCACCATGGCCGTGAAGTCCTCTGACACTTACGGGAGTGTACAAACAGCAGCCAGCCTTCAGCTCCACTGATCTCCTGTGCCAGGCAACCACCTCTGCTCACAGCAGCTCCCCTCTGATGGGCTGAGAGAAGAGCAAGAGTCAGCAGCTGCAACTGCATTCAATAGCAACGTTCAAGTAAACTCACTGGTTCAGCAGCAGTAGGCAACCCTTAGTCCAAACGCGATTTACAGGGAGAAAACAACAAAACACTTCCCAGCAAGGACACTGGAGAGGGATGGGATTTCCCTGTCTGTCTGTGAAATTGCATGTTCTCCAGAAAGGGCTTCTCTGAAAAGTGCAATTAGGCAAAGATAGAAAAGGTTTGGTTTGGTTTTAAATAATTAAAAAGTTGTACAAGCTCCAGAACCTGTTGGGTTTTAAAACCTAACTAGGGCAAGAGTGAGGATTGCAGGAGTAGCAAGGAACTGCTGCAGGGTCAGTGATTTAAGGCAAGCTGTTAGCAGGACTCATAGGCTCCATTTATTGCCCCACCTGTCCTCCCTTCCTCTCTAAATCCATGCCATACAGATAGTGCAAGAGGTCACAGCCCAAAAGCAGCCCTCACACTGGAAGAAGAATCTTGTAGCAAGTAGCTACAGCAGAGCATCTCCTGGGGATGTGCAAAGGGCATTAACCGTGACGGAGGGAGGGAAGCATCGGGGATGGATGTGTCACATGAAAGACACCACCTCAATGCATTCATGATTAGAACTGAGCATTTCAGTTGCTCTGGCTTCTCCAACACACTTGTGACTGTCCCAGCTTTGCTCACAGATCAGGGATTCATCTAAAGCAAGACTCTGACCTCGGGGAGAAAGAGGATGTGTGCTCTCGGCTTTGCTGGGGGCCCAGGCCAGCGTGGAAGTAAAGCACAGCATTTCTGCTCCAAACAAAACCACTCGTGGCACTGCATCAAGTGGGTGCCTCAAGTTTTTCCAAGAGCTAAGGACAAGGCTGATGGATCCCTCCTGGAGAGCAGCTGCTCCACCTTCAACTTCTTGTCAGGGACGTGTGATGAGGAAAGCTCCTGAGCCACAGGCAGCGCAGCTCCAGTCGGTCACTATTGCACTCCAAAACTAGCACCCGGCAGGACCGACACTTTAATGTGCAGCTTGGCTTGGCTCCCTTGCAAAGGGTCAGCTGCATGCAGGCTAAAAGCAGTATGGCAAAGAGACAATACTTAACTTGGGTCATTTGAAAAGGAAAAACAAAAGCAAAAGGCTTCTCCCAGGATTTTATGCCTGGATGAGTACTGAATAGTAACTTTAAACTCTTCAAGTCTAAGAACAAGAGGTAGAGACACCTATGTACTTCATGGCGAAGGAGTTACAGCCTTCTATCTTACAATCTCATGTATTTCACCTTCAGCTGACAACATAAACCCAAAGACTCAGGCTTCAACAGCCCAGAGAGAAAACATGAACACTGGTGGGTTTGTTTTGCACACAAAATTAAAGCAGCCACTTCCCTTTCCAGACTTAGCTGAAAAATTCTTTGTGTTTTGCTGCCTACTGAAACCCTGCCCTGAAGAAGTTGTAGTTTCAGGTTCAGCATTTTCCTTTTTGCTCTGGAAGGCTAAGTGCACATGCAGGAGTGAGCTGAAGGGAAGGCCTGGGTGCCCAGCTCACCAAGGCCCTTCTCCAAACGGCTGCAAGAGCTGCACACTCACAGTGACTGCTGTTTTCCAACGACTGGGAGTGACAGAGCCTCAGCCAACAAACTGCACCACGACTGGGGGGGCTGTTAGCTATGTGCTGCTCCTCTGACTTTGCTGGGCTCTTTTTGGAAACAAGGCCTGCACCTGTAAGGAAGATACTGATGGTGCCAGTGCCAGGCAAACACTCCTCAGCCCAGAGCTGTGTCTGGGAACCACAGGCTACTACTCCTAGGCTCTGATGGACATGCAAGGAGTGAAACAGTCACACAGGCAAAGCTGCTGCTGCCCCCAGCACCCTGAACCCTCAGGTGACAGCCACCCTGCCCTCAGGACAAGAGACTGCATCAATCTGCACCGCAGTCACTCGCCCACAGTGCAGCAGGGTGAGCTTGTTCCAGGCTCCTAAGCACGCTCAGCTGAAAGGCTACAGTGATTCAGAGGCTGACTCAGGAGCAGATTTACCCTGCCAGATGGGGGGGGAAGGCAGCACTTGGTGGACCAAACCACCCCAGAATTCAATCACTTGATTTTATGACACCTGACACACTTGGATTTATTTTTTTTCTCCTTGGTTCTTTCCTTGTGATTGCACAGTATTAAAAAGCTGTAATTCTCCACCCAGAATAGCACCAGCAGCAAGTAAACTCACAGCTCAGCATCCAGCTTCAATTTCCTCACTCATGTTTTAGGGGCAGAACCTTTGAAACCTTTTCTTGAAACCAGTAAATAAGTCTTTGACCTCATAAAATGTAGCCACACAAAAAACAGCACAACTGAGCCTCTAAGTCAATCTGGAAGCCAAATTTTAAGGGTGTTGCAAACTAGAATACAGTGCAGGTGGTCAGTGTTTCATTACTAAGGTTTACAGGAGCTGTATTTCTTTGAGCATTGGGGAAGGCAATAAAATGCCACAGAGTGTAGATGTCAGACCAGTTTTCCTGTATATTACTGCATCTATATATATATTTATCCATAGTTATTTATCCCAAGTTGCAGCAGATTCACTACATGCATAAAAGTTTTCTAATGCATACTCTGATTAAAAAAGAACCAACCCAAACTTAAGTAATTGCAACGGTTTCAAAGATTTCACCAGCAGCACTGTTCACTGCAGTCCTGTGCCCTACACAATACAAATGTTAAGTTCTGTAAAAATGAGAAGTCAAAATGCATTTGGCCTGTTCCACAGTCACAGCTTAGCCATCAAACAAGCATCTTTGCAGAGGCTCCAAAGACTTCCCAGAGCCATGCACAAACCCCCACTCCCACACAGGTACACCAGCATTGCAGAGTGTGGTCTGCTCTGCTCTCCATTAGGATCAGAACACCACCAGGCCACCCAGGGAAAGGTCTGACACCTCAGCACGGCCACCTTCAGCTGCTGGCTGAGGAGTTCGGAAGCGATGCTGCTCCGCGTTCTGCCAGTGGTACTTCAAAAGGCTGAAGTCAGGCTAAGCCAGACCTGCTTCGCTCGACAGATCCTTTGGCCTGGTGCTGCTCCTGCTAGGCTGAGAGCAGCCCAACAGGAGCAAGGCTGAAAGCATGGGACAGCAGCCACTGAGAGCCACATCTCCTTTCCCCAAGAGGAAATAAGATTTCTCCCTTCCCGGGTATTCACCACCACTGTCCTCAGGCAGCAGCTGCAGGATGCCTGCCACACTAACCTGGCTAAGCCTCAGCATGCTGCAGACTGGTTCCCTCACTGCCATCCATGCTCAGACCACAGGATCAATGCCTTTGCTGAAGAGCTTCAGCCCTCATCCATGCAGCTGCTGCAAGCTCAGCAGCCAAATCAGCAGCAGGCACTGCCGTGACTGTGTCTGCATGCACTGGCTGTCCTTGCCAACAGGGAGATTTCACACTCTGGACACTTGGAATTCCCTTCAGGAAAAAACAAGTAAATGATGAACAAAGTATTTAATAGCTGAATGAATGAGTGGTCTCAAAACTATAAACACAGCCTTCACTGACTATCAAATCAGTCTCTCTTTGGACCCTTTGACAACAAAGCAGCCTCTGTTGGGGAAGTTTTTTCTTCTTTTTTAAAGTAAGAACAGCACCAGCAAAAGTCTTGCCATAAATTCCCTTACACCAGCACAAGTGCTCTGGCTTGCTTCCCTCACTCACTCAGGTCTTACTGCCAAACACTGCTTGTGCTGTGGTAGCTTGGAAGGTTAGAAGGGCAAGGACAAAGCTTTGGGTATATTTACCTCTAAAAGAGCAAGTTCAGGGCTCCCCTCCTGCAAAGAGACAGACTCAGCTGCACCCAGAACAACTGCATCTCTTTTCCACAGCTTAATGTTATGTCCCAGCAAGAGTCTGCAGCAGCAGCATGGCCCAAGCTCTTTTCTCATTAGATGAAAGGGATGTTATCTGGCTTGTGGGCTTGCTTTGAAGCAGTTCTCAATACCCACATTTTGTTAGTGATTTATGATCTCAGACCCAATCTACTGCACAGGCTGCACACCAGTGACAGCATTCAGGCAGATCCTCCTCCTCCTCTCTGCTAACCCCTCTGAGGCAGAGCAGATGGGCAAAGCATGCCATCCTGGATCCAGTGACAAGCTCACCACTTTAAATCTGCTTCCCTTTAGCTTTCAAAGCCTCACATGCCAAAAGCCATTAGCTACTATGGATGGCTGTGCAGGTTTTCATTTGGCTGTTGGATGGTGACGGGGCAGGGGGGTGTTTGTTTTGTTCAGTGTGGTTTAACTGAAGCTCATTTAGGATCCTGAAATGCAGCTCTGCAAATGGCAGGTGTGTAAGAGAAGTGTATCAAATGCTTTAAAGCCAGTGCTGGGCTCTGTCAGAAAGCCTTGGCACTCATCCCTTTTACCAAAAGGTGTCAAAAAGTTGACAGACTAAAATTAAAAGGTAGCATCAATAACAAAAAAAAAAAAAGGTTTCAACCAGTGTTAATAAAACTCCCTTTAAGTCACAACAGTTTCAACAAGCAAAGAGTCCCAGTACAGGCACTGGAAAATAATCAATTGATTCCTATCCAAATATTATCAAGTCAGTCTAAAAAGGGACTCCTCTCCACTGCTGTCATCAAGAACACAGTCAGAATTCACTCTGTCATCAGATGCTTCAGAGGGTGTGGAGCACTAACTGCAATCCAGCAGCTCAAGAGGGTTTAAAAAATTGGTTTGACAGCATTACTGCAAAAGGTAGCTCCTTCCAGAGAAGTACTGTGCTTGCCAGACAAGGAAGGTATAAACCAAACAGATTCAAGCAGAATGATACCACAGTTTTCCTTGAAGACTTAGGGTTTGGGTGTTGCTTCTGTTCAACGTTTAGCAAAACTTAAGAAGCAGAACCTTTGGTTCTTTTTAAAGTCAAGTAAAAAATATCCTCATGGAACCACCAGGAACAAAAAAAAAAGGAGGAAAAAAATAAAATAACAACTTCCAGAGGAAAAAAAAAAAAATGGAAGTCCATCAAGAAGTCCACTTTCAGTAAAACTGAGGTAGTACTGCTCTTTTATTACGTGATGTGTAAAGAGATTTGGGTACAGACCATTATCCACCACTCAGTTGACTGACAGGTACAGTAATTTTAGAGAACACTCCTGAAAAAAAAGAGATAGGAAAAAAAAAATCCCTAAGGAATGATCTGGACTCCTTCACTAAGAGTTAGCTTAAAATGGGGATTTGTCATCTCACAAAAAGCTGTTGCTTATCCTGGGGGGGGGGGGGGGGGGGTNGTTATCAGGGGATTAATGCATTTCTAGTTAACAGTTTAACACTGCTGTTCATCTTGGTATAAAAACAAACCAACCCTTAAAATCATTACAGCCTAAAACTTCACCAATGTAAACAGCACTACACACAGTACAGACCTGCCCTGGCAGATGCAGTACGGGGGAAAAAAAACACAACCCTTAATCTGGCACTGTATAATTTAGCAATGTTAATTTAACCTAACTAAAAAGACCTACGTTGTGCAAGAAATGTCAGACTTAGGCTAATCTGAAGTCTTTAAAAACAAAACCAAAAGAAACAAAACCAAACCAAATAAACCTAACCCCAAAACGCTTAACTTGTAGCCAGGGGCAAAACGTTTCAGGGCGAGAGGAAAAAGGGATAACCAAAACGAAGAAAGTGCCTAAAACATGATACAGCATTTTAGAGCCCTTTCAAAAGACAAGGCAGAGATAGGTGTAAAGTAGAAAAATCTGGAGCCTCGGCCACTTCCAGAAACATCCAGAGGTTACATTTCACCAAGGGCAACAGCTGGCTTCTGTCACTGCTGCTGGCAGGCCGCTAAGTCTGTTCCTCCAGGCGCAGGCCCTCTGTGTCCGCAGCCCTAACGCATTTGGTCTCCTCTTCCTTTTTCCTTCGCTCCATTTCCCACTCCACAAAGGTGTCGAAGAGGCTCGGCCAAGCCTCGTCCTCGCTGTAGTTGCTAAGGTCTGGTCCAATCACCTGAGTAAAATTTAGAAACATGTTCCACGTGTCCCGGGAGATTCCCTTGATTCCTGAGGGGTTCTCGACTAGGAAGTGTAACCACTGGTCCAAAATGGGAGGCTTGTTCTGGGTGAAGACTAATTTCCAAAGGGCAATGGCTATTTCCCGGTGTAGCGACCTTTGTCCTTCTTCGGAGTCCAGGCCGAACTGGAAGGTGAAGCGGTAGAGATCCTTGAACTTATCTTCCTGCTTGGCTTCCTTGAGGAGGCTGGGGAACCTCGCACAGATGCCTTCGATGCTGTCTGCGTTTATTGCTCTGCAGCCTTCAAAAAACTCCTTCCTATCAAGCAAGAGAAGAGAAGTCAGTGTCAGCGCTGCCCCCAGCACCCTTCCCTGCGCCGCTCAGCTGCGCTCCAGCAGAAGAGGTTATCTGCAAGGGGCGCTCTCAGCCCAGGTGACACAACCATTTTGGCAACAGGAGCTACAGAGCTACTTCCAAGGGGCAGATCGTGGCCTGGGGAGCCAAACAGCCTCTCCTCAGATCTCCTGGAGCACTGTTAGCGTTTGGAAGATTCTGCTGACTGCTTGATACTACCACGTCCAGCGCCTTCGCGTCAGAAAGGGAGGAGATTTACCACCGAAGAGATGCCAAATGTGTGAAAGCACCACATTTAAACCAACTTGATTCAGTACTGCCCACACCTAAAGGGCTCGGCCACTGCTCTGGCTGAGCTCTTCTCAAGGGGCAGAGCAGTTCACCGGTGGCTTCCTGTGGTTTTTGGTTGCTCTTCCAGCCTGCGAAATAAAAAGGTGCCAACAGCAGCGGTCACAGGGCACCTGCCCAAAGAGCTGACGAGAGCAGGGCACCACACAACGCAGGCGAGCTGTGAACACTGCTCAAAGTGCCAGTCCTAGACTAACTGACTTACCAGTAACATAACCAAGAGGGCAGATGGGTAGCTCTGGTTTCTCTACCGCTCGTGAGCAAGCATCGCCACCAGCCAACACTAACCGCAGCCTGCAGACTGGCACGAGTCAGGCTGGAGGGAAGGCAGGAGACAGGGCAGTGCTCAGGAGAACAGAAGACCACATTGCTTTCTTTGGTGGAAGAGGCTGATCAGCACCTGTACCATAAACTGTGTCCTTCAAAGTAGCCTCTCACCACTAGGTTTGTCATCTCCAGGAAAACAAGCACAGCTTTATTAAAGCCCAGGGTGGTTGTGCAGAATGACAGGCTACTTGCAATTCCCCTACCCTGCTAGCAAATGCCTGCAAGTACCTGTCAGCCTCTAGAGAATCCACATTTGCATTCCAGAGCAACTCATCCGTTTGACACATCTGAAGACACTGGCAAGGCTCTGTGTTCAGTGCACAGCAGAGGCTTGGTGCAAGGCTCAGAACACAAAAGCAATTTCTCGAAGTTAAGCTGAGTAAAAAACGCAGGCAGCATCACTCGACACGGGCACACCAAACCTTACAGGGTCACTCTCTCTCAGCAAGTCTCTGGAAGAAGTCTCTACTTACTCTTGACCAAGATCTGGGTTGAGGCAACCCCAAGCACAAATCCAGGCTGGGCAGTAAGTGGCTGGAGAGCAGCCCTAAGGAGAGGGACTTGGAGGTGCTGCTAGACGAGAAGCTCAACAGGAGCCAGCAGTGTGCACTTGCAGCCCAGAGGGCCAACCAGAGCCTGGGCTGCATCAAGTGAAGTGTGGCCAGCAGGGCCAGGGAGGTGATTCTCCTCATCTGCTCTGGTAAGACCCCACCTGGAGTACTGCAGCCAGGTCTGGAGCCCCCATGACAAGAGGGATGTGGAGATGCTGGAGTGTGTCCAGGGAAAGGCCACAAAGATGCTCAGAGGGCTGCAGCAGCTCTCCTATGGGGACAGACTGAAAGAGTTGGGGCTGTGCAGGCTGGAGAAGAGGAGGCTCCCAGGTGACCTTCTTGTGGCCTTCCAGGATCTGAAGGGGGCCTACAAAAAGGCTGGGGTGGGACTTTTTAGGCTCTCAGGGAGTGACAGGACTGGGGGGAATGGAGCAAAGCTGGAGGTGGGGAGAGTCAGAATGGCTGTGAGGAGGAAGTTGTTGAGCATGAGAGTGGTGAGAGCCTGGAATGGGTTTTCCAGGGAGGTGGTTGAGGCCCCATGGCTGGAAGTGTTTAAGGCCAGGCTGGATGAGGCTCTGGCCAGTCTGATCTAGGGTAGGGTGTCCCTGGCCATGGCAGGGGGGTTGGAACTGGATAATCCTTGTGGTCTTTTCCAACCCTGACGAATTCTATGACCTGGGGAGCTGTTGTGTTTTTGAGTTTGGTTTGGGTTTTTGTGGGGGGCTTTATTCTTTGTTTGGTTTTCTTTTCTGGTAAGTTTTAGCTGTTCTGTCATTTCCTGAAACATCACCCATGCTCTAAGCTCGCTGACTGTTCCCCTTGGCCAGGAGAAGACAGCACTTTTTAACATCAATCATTTGTCAGACAGTATGAAACGGCTACCGGTGTCCAAAACCCTGCATTTCCTTCCCTCTCTATGCTTTAACAGGATTACTCTTGGAAAAAGCCATTAAGAATTGCTCCTGCCCAACTGGTGGTACACTTAGGAAGCAGCCTGTCATTCTTCCACAGAGCTGGTAGCAATTACCAAGGAATCTTACAGTCATCCAGAGCAGAAATTAATTTCAGGGTGCAATCCTATCACTGAGCTAATGCTGGATACACTAAAACTGCTTTTAGAATCACAGCATGGTTTAGGTTGGAAGGGACCTCAAGGATCATCCAGTTCCAACTCTCTGCCATAGGCAGGGACACCTCCCACTAGAACAGGTTGCTCAAGGACTCATCTAACCTGGCCTTGAACACCTCCAGGGAGGTCATGGAGCACAGAATCACCCAATGTGATTGAAGATCACATTGGGTGATTCTATGCTCCACAACCTCCCTGGGCAACCTGTGCCAGTGTCTCACCACCCTCACTGCAAAGAACTCTTTCCTAACATCTACTTTGAATCTCCCCTCTGCCAGTTCAAACCCATTCCTCCTCAACCTGCCATTACAAGACCTTGTCAATAGTCCCTCCCCAGCCTTCCTGTAGGTCCCCTCCAGATACTGGAAGGCCACTTCAAGGTCTCCTCAAAGCCTTCTCTTCTCCAGGCTGCAAAGCCACAACTCTCTCAGCCTGTCCTCATGGCAGAGCTGCTGCAGCCCTCTGAGCATCCTGGTGGCCTCCTCTGCACTGGCTCCAACAGTTCCATGTCCTTCTCATGCTGGGGACTCCAGAACTGCACACATGACTCTAGGTGGGGTCTGAGGAGAGCAGAGCCAAGGGGCAGAATCCCCTCCCTTGCCCTGCTGCCCACACTGCTCTTGATGGCCTTGAACACCTCCAGGGAGGGACCATTTTGGTAAACTGAGACTCAATGAACGTCTACAGCATCTCTCTGCACTGCTCAACATGAACAGCCTAACATCCAGAACAGTATTTTTGGTTCTGGAACACACTGTGAGGGGAAGGATTAAAAGGAGGACAATACAAAGCTTACCTTCTGCAGTGGTAGGGACTACTGCGATCAAAATGCAAGTGTTAGAAGAAATAGGTAGGTGAAGCTAACGAGGCTGTCTCTGCACCACACAGCTGACAGGATAGACTTTAACATATGGAAATAATGACAAGTTCTACAAGAACTAACCTTGTAAATTTGCACATGGTAGCAGCCTGGAATTTCCAAGCCAAAACTAGCACTTTAAATTCAGTGGGATCAACACAGAGGTCATTGCAAAACCGCTCCATCCCTTCTTCCAGAATGGCATCTTCCCGTTCGTCCTTGTACCTCCGGAACAGCTCCCCCACCCTCTGCAGGGAGGACTCCTCGGCGCTGCAAAGGGAGTCTTTCTTTGTGTCCCCAGGGAAGAGGGGTGGCTGGCTGGGCTCCACGGCAGCCTCCGTCTTCTTCGTCCCGTTCACCAGGATGTCACCCGGGGACTTGCCGCAGGCCGAAGCGTGGTCGTCCCTGTGCACTGCGCTCCTCTTGCTGTGCGATTTGCCTCCGGATTCCCTTTCCCCGTTTTTGCTGCCCAGGGTAGAAGAAGGATTCTTGCACTTGGTGACACACTGGCCCATGATGTTGCCAGCCCAGCTCCTAGAATGGTCCCCTTGCCGTCGGACGCCCTCGCCGCTGCTCCTCAACACATCTCACCATGCCACCAGCGGCAGTCGAGTGACCTGTAAAACAGTTTGAGTCACATTGCTGCTTCCCTGGAACACTTTCAGTGTTGAAGGTGGGACAACATTCAGCAGCAAGAGACTGGCTTCAGGATATTCGAGCCTTGCCTCCTGAAAAGGAGCAGTGTACAGGAGCTTGGCATCTGCCGTAAATTTCAGGCAATTTCAAGCTGTTTGACCTAGAAATCAATGCGGCTCACTCAGAGGCTGCACTACACCAACGGGTCCTAATAAAGGAAATTCCTAAAATTCTTACTGCTACACAGGTTACAAAGAGGTTGATTCATACACAGGCTTCATCAGGACGGACTACTCTAACCCAGAAACGGTAGAAAGGAAATGTTTTGGTTCTTTTAAGTATAGCCACACTTTATACGTGGAGTATAAAACACTCAAACCAGTGGAGGGGACAGGGACACCGATGGGACAACCTGGCAGAGACTTGACTGTTAGATTTCATAGGATCAAGCAGGTTGGAAGAGACCTCCAAGCTCATCCAGCCCAACCTAGCACCCAGCCCTGGCCAATCAACCAGACCATGGCACTAAGTGCCCCAGCCAGGCTTTGCTTGAACACTTCCAGGGACAGCAACTCCATCACCAACCTGGGCAGCCCATTCCAATGCCAATCACTCTCTCTGGCAACCAACCCAGACCTCCCCTGGCACAACTCGAGGCTGTGTCCCCTTGTTCTGTTGCTATTCTAAAATAGAAATGGGTCTCTCTTTTGCTCTGTAGAATGAATGCTAGGACTGCTAAGAGTGATGGGGTTAAAATCCAGCCTGTGAAAGGCAGAGTCCAGTCTTCTTTTGATCACCTCCAGGGACTTTGACATTCAGGAACTGGGGAGAGGAAGGTTGAGTTTTGGGGTCGATTTGGGCTTTCTTGATGGAGTTGGGAGAGGAAGGAGGAGGAGGAAGTTGTGGTGTTTTCTTTTGCCTTTTTAAACAGGATTTGGAATCTAAATTTTGTTCCTAAAACACAGACAGAGTGCTTGCAGAAGGGAAGAGCCAGGCAGCTTTCACCTGAGATGGTGCTCAGGACTTATTCACTGCTTCCAAGTGGGCTCCTCCCTTCAGGTAATGAGACAGAGGGAGGGAGGGTGCCCTTTTAATGGACCTTTTTTCCAGGGAGACACACACACATGCAGATAAGAAGTGGTAATTCCAGTCAGGTTTTTGGTTGGTTTTTTTTTAATATCAAAATTAAATGCCAAGATGAGATCATCCTCCTCTGGTTTTAGAAATCACAGTGTTAAACCCCTGCATATTTGGAAGAGGTTATTTTACCCACAGAACAGGTCTCCAGTTTTCCCTGTGAAAAGCAAACTGACACTGACACTTTACCCTATCAGCATGCAGCCATGCCAAGTCCATTTCCCAGAAACATCAACTCCAAGAAAGCAATTGCTTATCATATTCCTCTTTTACCCACCTTATTTGCATTTCATCTCTGCTGTCAGTTATGCAAAAAGACTCAAGCATAAAAACTGGGTTTGCCTTGCCTTTGTTTACTGCTTCCAGGTTACAGAATTAGAGCAAGAAAGAAAAGAGATTAAAATGAAAACATAAAATAGATGTCATGTCAGTTTTTTCTGTATCTTTTTCCTTGGGTAAAGCTCTTCTGAGACCAAACCCCTGTTTGAAGCTGTAAACCAGCTTGCAACAGCAGCAGCAAGTGCAGATGAATTCTCCAGGTGTTAGGGTTACAAACACCAATCTTTGCTCTGCCATTATACCTGTTTTGGCAAAGCTGTACACGTGTGGCTTCATGAGGAAACACCAAAAACAATCAATCAATCTTTTTGCCAGTAGGCTACAGCAGGCGAGAGGCTTGTCTCAGCTACCTGGCTTCCCTTCCCCTCCTCAATCCCTCTCCTTAAGCCTATAATCCACAAACAAAACCAGCAAAATGCTCTTCTTAATTAGAAGGAAAACACATCTGGGACATCAAGTAGCTTTAAAGATGAACTTTACAGCATCCTTTTTACAGGCAAATCAAGTTCAGCTTAATGTATTCAAGAACAGTTTCTTATGCGTTTGTAGTTTAAATGATTCCTTAGAAAACAGCAATTCCACAGAACGACCCAAAAGACAATTCCATTGGTCCTCAGTGCTCCCCAGCTTTGGGAAGCTGGAGTACAGCCTGGCACTGGCTCCTGCGTTGTCATGCATCTGAGCAACATCATCTTCTCCAGTCTACACCACTCATTTCTTTCTTTCTTTATACCAAAACAAACAAGATATTATTAGTCAGTGTAAATTACTGCTTCGTGCTCATAGAATCAACCAGGTTGGAAGAGACTTCCAAGCTCATCCAGCCCAACCTATCATCCAATCAACCAGACCGTGGCACTAAGTGCCCCAGCCAGGCTTGGCCTGAACGTCTCCAGGGACAGCAACTCCACCACCTCCCTGGGCAGCCCATTCCAATGCCAATCACTCTCTCTGCCAACAACTTCCTCCTAACATCCAGCCTAGACCTCCCCTGCCACAACTTGAGGCTGTGTCCCCTTGATTCTGTTGCTGCTTGCCTGGCAGAAGAGCCCAACCCCACCTGGCTACAGCCTCCCTTCAGGTAGTTGTAGACAGCAATGAGGTCTGTCCTGAGCCTCCTCTTCTCCAGGCTAAACAACCCCAGGTGATGAAATTCCAGATACCAGACTTCTTTTGCCCTTTTTTTTTTTTTCAAACTCCTTCCTTAAAATCCATCAGAAATCAAATGCTCAGCCTATGCTAATCCTTGAGAAACTGCTGGAAGAGCAAAGGCAGATAGCACTACTTGGACTAAATCATACAGGCAAAGGAACAGAATTAAAGAAATCCTAAGTAGAAACCAGTATTAAAGGAGAATTTTGCTTGTTTATAACACTTTAGAATAGAATCAACCAGGTTGGAAGAGACCTCCAAGATCATCCAGTCCAACCTAGCACCCAGCCCTATCCAGTCAACCAGACCATGGCACTAAGTGCCACATCCAGGCTTTTCTTGAACACCTCCAGGGACAGCGACTCCACCACCTCCCTGGGTGGGGGGCAGTCCATTCCAATGGCAAATCACTCTGCTCAAACACATGACAGCAGTTAGCTGCTGGGAGTTTGGAAGAGCTCTTCCCTATGGGCAGCTCAGGAATAGCTGCCTATTAGCGAGTGGTCCTTTCCTCTAAAGGAGCTGGTGGCAGTCAAATCACAGGCAGCATAATGGACAGAGATGAATCCAACTCGCTTCAGGGATCCCAATGCAAAGTTTGAAAGCAGACAGTCTGAAAGGGTAACTTCCATTCTCTGTAACTCCTCCTAACAGCAGTGATTCCTGCTGCCCTGCGTTCTGAGCAGCGATGGCAACTACCTAATAGCCGAGACAGCAGAGACTACAAAGCACCAGCCTCAGTCTGACGAAGCAGCGTTCAGCGGCATGAAAAGACAGCACTACCAGACAGCAAGGAGCACTAAACACCTGCGTGAGGAAGTGTCCCAGCAGCTGTCTCGGAACCCCCCTGTCAGCACAGTAACATCAGCCACAGAGCGCAGGTTAGCCTCGTTCCCCGCAGCGCTCCCCTCTCTCTCACACACACACTTGCTGTGCTCCAACCTACTTGCCTGGCAAGCAGCTCGCTGCCGCTCCTGAGCGGCCACTGCCTGGGCTCTGCTAGCACTGCTCTTCGCTGCAGTACAGCTCTTCCTCCGAGCGTCACAGCATAACACTCGTTAGGAGCAAACACTAGAAGATACCGAAGTAGAGCTGCTGCAATTCCTCGCTTCTCTACCACATGAAACTCGACGCCGTGTGCCAGACACTTTGAGGCATTCCACCCCCAAAATAGTAAAAACAGCTTTAAAACAACCCCCCCCCCAAGTCAGCCTGCACCCTCTGGCATCTTGCACATGTATCTGGTTCTGCAAGAGGAAAAGTCTTCGGGCACTCCCATCAGTTACCCTTCTACCAAATTCCTCCTGAGCTGCATCCACTTCACTCACTAGTCACCTCCGCTTCCTACATGACTCAGGTTTCAAGGCATGAAAGGAACAAGAGCCTCGGAAGGAGATAGAAACAAGTGGGAGAAATTGGCCCTTTTGTTAAGGAAGGCTGAGAGAGGATCCAATTGCAGCATCAGGAGCTGCACTGAACTCAGTGTTCAAGGAGTATGAAAAAGCACTGTCAGGAAAGCGAACAGAGCTTCTCATTGAGCTGCAGAGCAAAGCAAATGTCACGTCTAGGTCATGCCCATTACAGCTAAGTGAGTGCAAGGACACGCAGGGATATTTCTCCCAGCTGGTTGGGGAGCTGCAAGGATAAAGTTGTCGTGTACACAAAGGTTACACTGGATTGATGGCAAAGCACCAGTTCCCAGAAGGATCAGTTCCAAAGAGGCAAATTGCTGCAACAGGCTTGTAACACCACATTGAGACATAAAAGGCAGCACTGACCACTAGTTTTGCCCTTCTACTAAAAGAGATCAAAATTCAGGGCTAAGGTTGGAACGTACTTGGCACTACAGGATGCAGTGCTCCCAAAGACGTTTGATTACTCAGACAAGAATTGAGCAATAACCTACAGTAAATATGAATCACCGAGATGCCCATGAGGCTGTCTTCCACACAACAGGAACTGCAAAGCAGAGACCAACAATGATGTCCTTTGCTCCTTTCTAGAGGGGAGTAAGCAAATGGAAACAAGGGAAGAGTAGAGGCGGCAAACACAGCCAGCTAAAGCAAAACCACCCTCCAAGAACAAAGGCTGTGGGGAACCCTATTGCCCAATACACTGAATGGAAAACCTGGAGGAGATGATGCTTGGGGTGGAGTGGGAGGGCTTTTTGTTCTGGTTAGGAGGTCGTTGGTGCCTTTTTAAAGTACCGTCAGGAAATCAGTTCTCCTCCATTTGCCAGCCACACCAAACCCAAGATTTGAAAGGAGCAAAACAAGCAAGTGACTCAGTAGTTCTGTCATACATGCTGGAGTGGGGGAGAGCTGGCAGGAGAAGAGAAGATGCAAAGGAGATATTTAAGTCACCCTGTGTTTTTCCTTAATGACCAATGTTACTGTAGTAATAGAAATGATGGGATACATCCGGAGAACAACAAAACACCGCCAAGCATTGTGCCCTTTAATGAAGTGTTGCATCAGAAGGTATTCGCTGAGAGCTTCAATACACAGAAAGTATCAAGAGAGAAGAGGGTAAAACTCTCCATGTATTGAAGAGCAAATTTAGGAAATCTCATAAACAAAAGGAGACTCAGTTCAGCCAAGCATTAAATCCCTTCTCAAGCAGCAGTTCACAAGCTAAGGCAAAGGTAACATTGCTGGAGCTTAACTAAACCTCAGCTTTTCACCAACACTTGAGCATCAGCCGTGAAGACTTTACAGAATTTCACTATGCATTATCTGCCTTTCAGTGGACTGAGACTCATGACTTGAAAAACAGCTGAGAGTAGGGAACAGTACCATGGATGTCCCTCCTTTTTCTAGCTCTGAACAGATACACACAGGTACACACAGCTCTTCACTGGGGAGGCAGGAGAGGATCACTGTAGCTGCTGAACCAGAAGCAATTGCTGCTCTAACAGTCGATAGTGGGCAGGCAAGCAAAACATCTAATACTTACATCGTTTCAGGGAATCATTCCACTAGCTTCACAGCCTCCTTCAGGCTCCCACAGCTTTCAGGCTCCCTTGGTTTCACATGGAATACTGCAAGACAAAAAGACCAGACAAGTCTTGCCATTTACAAGGGGCTATGAGAAGCACAAAACGCAGCACGTCCCGCAGAAGCCACAGTGCATTGCACAGAACCCTTGGGAGCCAGAAGAGCCACTCGGTAACACTACACTTTGTGACTTGTAAGGTAGCACTGACACCATTAACTCGGCACTGGCATATAGAGCACAGCTCTGGTACTGAATACAGCAGACAAGTTCAAATGTTTGCCAGGTGTAAACACAGACTTCCGGACACTTGTGGGGCTGTCAGCAGGGAAGAGTTAATTCCTCCTATCCTGCGCTCAAAGCAAAACAGAGGACACAGCTATCGCTGTCAATGCCTGGTAGCTAAGTGGCTGTTTAATCTGTGAGTGCCAGACAGCTGCTACCTAGCAAAGCATGATTTGGGTCTAGAAAGTAATTCTCTTTCATTCCCTAGCACATTCATTCCCATGTTTGTTTTCCCATGTTCAGCTGAGCTGGCTCGGCTTCACTTCTCTTATATTCCTAGCTCTGCTATGTAACTACCAAGCTGTGAAGAGAAGATAACAGGCAAAGGTATGTCTGGTTCCTGTAGCAAGAGCTGCAACCACAGTCCCTAGTCAACACTTCTGTTTGTATCTGATCTAGGAAGAAAAGCAAAGCACCACAACAAAAACAAACAAGCAAGCTCTGGCAGAGCTTCTCTGCTCTACCCTGCTAACAGAAACGCTGCGATGCCTTGTTCGAACAGCTCCCAGCACACCTAGGGAGCTGACAGGTGATCAAAAGCTGCCTTTCTGCATACTTACTTCTTACACGAGACCTACTTCGTAGGAAACAAGTGGGAACATTAGCTTGTGCAGTGCTGTCTTCAGCAGAAAGTAAGGAGCAGATGTAGAAAGATAACCACGAAACACCTTCTTATCACACCTGCCAGTCTAGAGAAACAGAGTCTCCCCCAAACTTGAGTACTACACAGGGATTGCAACAAATTTGACAGGCAAATACAATTTAGTTCAGACTTTAAAAAGCTTTTAAAAGCCCAAAATGCTCCAAAGTCCCTAGGAACTGTGGAAGTAGCACTCCACCTGTAGCACCCAGAGAGCAAAGCACATCTCTGCTGGACCACATTCAGGCATTTCCTTTTGCAATGGGCAGCCCAAAAAACCTGCTTCATTCTAGATCTATATCCCCCACTTCCAAACCTCATCTCCCACACAAGCAACAAGTCTTCTGCCTCCTGCTCTCATGGCCTGCTTTTTAGCCTAAACTGGAACAGCCACCATAACTGTGCACGGGAACAGCAGTGAGTAGCTGGAGAGCAGCCCTGAGGAGAGGGACTTGGGGGTGCTGCTGGATGAGAAGCTCAGCAAGAGCCAGCAGTGTGCACTTGCAGCCCAGAAAGCAACCAGAGCCTGGGCTGCATCAGAAGTGTGTCCAGCAAGGTGAGGGAGGTGATTCTCCCTCTCTACTGCGCTCTGCTGAGACCCCACCTGGAGTACTGCATCCAGTTCTGGAGCCCCTGGGACAAGAGGGATGTGGAGATGCTGGAGAGTGTCCAGAGCAGGGCCAGGAGGATGCTGAGAGGGCTGCAGCAGCTCTGCTGTGAGGACAGACTGAAAGAGTTGAGGCTGCTCAGTCTGGAGAAGAGGAGGCTCCCAGGTGACCTTCTTGTGGCCTTCCAGGATCTGAAGGTGGCTACAAAAAAGCTGGGGAGGGACTTTTAGGCTCTCAGGGAGTGCCAGGACTGGGGGGAATGGAGCAAAGCTGGAGGTGGGGAGATTCAGACTGGATGTGAGGAGGAAGTTGTTGAGCATGAGAGTGGTGAGAGCCTGGAATGGGTTGCCCAGGGAGGTGTTTAAGGCCAGGTTGGATGAGGCTCTGAGTAGCCTGATCTAGGGTAGGGTGTCCCTGCCAATGGCAGAGGGGTTGGCACTGCCTGATCCTTGTGGTCCCTTCCAACCCTGACCGATTCTGTGATTCCAACAGAGGTGTCCAGCGTCTCTCCCAGGGGAGCACTAGCTTGGATTTCTTTCTGTCTGCCCACAGCATCCCATGGATTTCAAGAACCTAAGAAAATGTAACATCTGGTATTTATGCTCATTTCTTTTGCCCCCCTGCAAGTAAATAGTTCCTTTTATATATCATCAAGGGAGGAAGGAAAGAAGAGCCGGGAGGGACAGGGGGCACTGTGCAGCCTCATTCCCCCAGGAGCCTGCTTAAACGGAGCAGAGGTAACATCATCTACTTCACATTTTAAGAACCATTGTCATGGCAACTTCATGCAACAAACTAACTCCTTTGCAATTGGATTTGTATTTCTTTGGAAATCTATGACCCAGCAGATCTATGTTTCCAGCTGCCCACAGCACGTACTGGAAGCAAGCACTTATTTCAAGTTCAAAAGCAGCTGATGGAGTTCAGCCCTCCCCAGCAAAAGCCAAACTTCTTCAGGTCGCTGGAAGTAGTTTCCACACTGGCTGATCTTTACACACACCCTAGAGCCAGAGTTCTACTATCTGTTCTAACTGCCAGCTACAGTTCTTCCCCATTCTCACTGCATTTATTCTACCAAGTTGCCCTTTTCACCTTTTTTTTAAGATTTTAATGTAGCAGGAAGTGAAAACTTCAGTGACAACACAATTATGGGATGTGAAATAAAAGGTTAGGAGTTAGCAGTTATGAACCCAAGCTCTTCAAGCCTGTATTTAAAGGCTGTGATAGCACAGCCACACATTGTGGCTGCCTCCATCCTAAATCCCACAAGGTGACCGTGAAGGGAGTAGAAAGCAGCATCAATACTTTTGTGGCATAGGTTTTAATTCAGTCCTTGGGTCGGGGCTGCAAGGTGCAGGTGCATGCCACAATCACCAAACACATCCCCTTGCTGGCACAGGAGTGTGGTGCGGCAGTAGCCCACAGAACACCCTGCATGCTTCCTTAGCGATCCTGCTCAGCTCTCCACTGAGGGGCAAAAGTAAACGGCATGCACCCTCGGGGTTACTACACCTTTGTTTTGTTCACCTGCCTCTTTCTGCACCTGTGCCTCACTCCCCTGTGACTTTGGGTCTCCAGAGCACTGCTGTACAGAAGATCACACTGCAGAGCCAAAGCAGCTACTGCCCTCAACTCTTGTCCCGCGCAGTGTTTCCAGGGGTAGTCTTCTCACTAAAGGCAGCTTTCTTTGCTTCTCTGTGGGGAATCAGTGAAGAATTAGTGACATCATTTCCCTCTTCAGCAGTCAGAAACTGAGAGGATCAGCTCTGCACGTGGAGTATTTCACTCTGCAGCTCAGCTTTATGCCACAGCACCAAACACTTGGGTGTAAGTGTAAAAGCACAAACAAAGCTTCGGTCAGCAAAGCCATCACGTTATGGAAAGTGTTTACTTCAAGGGCTAACATGCCATGATCCTTCTCAGCAAAGGCACTCTGTCTTCAGCACAATGGGCACATTATGGCCTTTCATGAGCCCACAAGACACCTCACCACGTCCCCAAGCGAGTGCTGTGCTAGCAGCAGTCTGTCACTCACATCTGCTCTGCACCTCTGCCGCACAAACATTCATGCAAAGTTACTTAATAGGAAGTCTAAAAGTAGGAAAGTCCTGCTGCAATTAGCTAAAACTAATTATTACTTTGTCAGACTTCCTCTGGTACAAGCATCTTTCAATGAACTACAGCCAGGTTCTGATTCTGGGGGGCAAAGAGATGGGAACCTGATCAATCTGTTCCAAGCCAGGGTAACAAAGTAGTTCTGATTCACCTCACTTCCAGCTTTGCAAGCAAACTGATCCGACTGGTAAAGTCTGTCTCTACACAACACACCTGTACCAGACTACAAGCTGCTTACACAGAACCACCACAAGGGACCCTGCAGAGTTTTGGCTGCCACCTGGCAGAAGGCTAACTGGCAGTCAGCAAGAAAACCAAGCCAATTTAGAGACCCCTCATTTCTCACTCTTTGTTGCTTTCTGCCTTCCACCTCCTCCACTGCTCCTCTGTGCAAGGGTGAATACTAACCACGAGAGATCTCGCTGGTTTTCCTTCTAGGGGAAGAAAAGGTGGTGGTGTTGGCCCCTTCTGGGCTTTTCTTTGCCCAGGGAGGGAGGATTCGATTTCTGTATTATTTCTAAATGGTAAATAATTGTACCCAGTTGTAAATACATGTAAATATGTAAGACACACGGTGGAAACATGAATTCCTGCTCAAGCAAGACACCGACTCCAAGACTCTACTGGAGAGGCTTCACTGGACTAGGAGGAAAGCGAAGGGCAGCTGTCTAAATTGTAGATAATTGTACACAAATGTAAATACATAACAGACACATCAGAAGCATGGGTACTTGCTCAAACAAGACATGGTCCAAGCCCAAGAAAGACTCTGCTGGAGAGGCTTCACTGGTCCAGGAGAAAAGAGAAGGGCAGCTGCAAGTACATCTAAAAATCCAAGTACCAACAGAGTGGGAAAGTGCTTCACCATGTCTGCAGTCCACAATGCTGGGCCAGCTCTCAGTGTCAAGAGCCAGAGCTGTCATCAAACCTGCTCCCAGAGGCAGCCCCACAGTTACCGAGAAGCAGGCAGACATCTCTCAACACCTGCACCCCCCATGGTGTGCTGCCACTTCAAGCCCAGGGTTGGGACAACAAGGGAGGGGGGGTTCCCATGCAAGACTGAGCAGAAGAAACCTGCTTCCTGCTGTCTGGAAGTAAGGTACAGGGCACAACATCACGTTTCATGTTCAAAGTTCAACAAGCAGTCACGAGAAAGACTGGAGCAGACAATTGGGATCTGTAGTTCTGTGGGCAGCTAATTACACAAGGTTAAGTTAAAAAACCATTAATGATGTTAAAAACAATAGGGAAAGAGAGAGCAAAGGCACTTCACTACTTTGTCTCGTGGAAGACATACTCCTTTAGCAGCTTTTTCAGCAGACACATCCATCATACTTGAATTCCTCCCTTCCTTTTACTGTCTCTAACCACACAATACCTTACTTCCCAATTTCTCCTCACTGTTTTTCCACTTGGCCCCGTTAAAAAAAGGTTTAAATGCTCCCCCATTATGTGCTTCACCATACTTCATCAGGTGGGTGCAATTATTTGTGAGGATTGTTGTATTTTCACAGAGCAAACCCAGGTCCAGTTAGCTCAACAGCAGATAATCTGAGAAGGATGCCTTCAGGTGCTTCTGCAGTGTAAATCCATTAACCAACTAATTCATGCAGCAGTAGAACTTGCTTTGAGAAATCTATTTAAGCTATGAGCAAGGCAATGGGCAGAGGGGAAATCAAGACAACCAAAAAATGCAGCTGCCTAACATCACACCATCAGGCTTCAGCAAAGCTTAAACCAGAACCCCAACCAGACGCCATTCGATTCCCTACCTCACAGGCACTTAGGCACGAACACGCTCGTTTCTTTCACTGCATATAGCTCAAACCCTGGAGGAGCTTCAATCCACCACCTCCAAATCCAAAAATCTGCTCACTGAGCAATTCAGCTCCAGCCTTTTAAAAACTACCAATCCTCCAATTCTCACCATCATCCTAGGCAAGGGCCACACAACCAGCAATGAACAAAGTAAGTAAATCACCATATAACAAGGGTTTGTATGGGAGGTTTCCCTTTCCTTTAATGTGCAGAGGGCTGTAAAAGAATCATTCTTCTGTATTGTTCCAGGGTGCATGTAACCTTTGCACCACCTAACAGACCCTTAGCACCTCTGTGTTACAAATAATTAAAGCAGCACTCATCGGGGGAAGAACAGAATAGAATCAACCAGGCTGGAAGAGACCTCCAAGCTCACCCAGCCCAACCTAGCACCCAGCCCTGGCCAATCACCCAGACCATGGCACTAAGTGCCCCAGCCAGGCTTGGCTTCAACACCTCCAGGCACAGCGACTCCACCACCTCCCTGGGCAGCCCATTCCAATGCCAATCACTCTCTCTGACAACAACTTCCTCCTCACATCCAGCCTAGACCTGCCCTGGCACAGCTTGAGGCTGTGTCCCCTTCTTCTGTCNTACTCTCTACCAGCACCCTCAGGTCCCTCTTTTCCTGGCTGCTCTCAGCCATTCTGGCCCCAGCCTGTAGTGCTACTTGGGGTTGTTGTGGCCAAAGTGTAGAACTCTGCACTTGGGCTTGTTCAGTCTCATCCCATTGGCCTCTGCCCACCCATCCAGCCTGGCCAGGTCCCTCTGCAGGGCTCTCCTACCCTCCAACAGCTCCACAGCTGCCCCTAGCTTGGTGTCATCTGTAAACTTATTGATGCTGGACTCAATGCCCTGGTCCAGATCATCAATAAAGATGTTGAACAGGACTGTGCCCAGCATTGATCCCTGGGGCACACCACAGGTGACAGCTGCCAGCTGGATGTGGCACCATTCACCACTCTCTAGGCCTGACCCTCCAACCAGTTCTTGACCCATGTCAGAGTGAATCTGTCCAAGCCAAGAGCTGCCAGCTTTGCCAGGAGCTTGTTGTGGCAGAGCTACTCCATGCTCAGACACAACCAGTTCACACCTCTACAGCAAAACTGCAGATTCTGGGCCCAAGGGAAGCCACGACCCTCAGATACCCGACACAGATGGACCCCACTGCAAGCATCTGAAAGTAGCTGTGCTACAAATATTTACCTTGCGCTGTCTCAGTCAATTCTGTGAATTAATCTAAGGAAAACAGCAACTATCCTGTGGCCAAACCACAGAGACTTTGAAAAACCACCTCTGTCTACAATCTGCTCTGCACTGCTAAAGAAACATTTACTTTTAAACGGGGCCAAGTGTGCAGAGACTTTCTCCCGCACCACGTTCAGCCTGCAGACTCTGCCTTCAGGTGGCCAAGGCACCTCCATGCGCTGCCTGCAGTTCAGGCAGAGAAGGGGATTGCTGCCATCCTCAGAGATGCTGTGAAGGAGTAGTAAGTGAAGAGCCTGACACTTCTTACTGCTCTCAGCAATGATGAACACACACACACAAAGGAGTCCAGTCCAGAGCAGTGTCCCATCTCTGGCATAAAGCATCTGTGAGAGCCCTGACCCGTACAGCTGCACCACAGGGCAGAGCAGGGACAAGCCCTCGGACAAGAGCCAGACCACCTCTTCAGATCACTTCTGGCAGCAGATGCTCATAAGGAGCTTGCAGCAGGCCCACTAGCCATCTCAGCAACACAATTTACAGGCTGCCAGCCAAAAGAATCCCTCACTTCATGCAACCATCACCAGCTCACCACATACACACCATTCCAGTACGGACACAGAACTGCTCCAAGTGAAAGAACTGACAGCTCAGAGTGTTTTAAGAGCATATGCTTGGATTTTTAAACTGACTGCAGTCTTTAAAGCAGAAAATGCACCAAGTTACCTGCAGAGACCCTAGTCCTGACCTCCCTGTTGCTAACCCTTCACATTGCAGTATCAGTAGCTCCAAAGGAGCTCCCCTGAGTATTTGAACATAGGTCATCAATTATGACAAAGATTTTCAGCTCTCCTTGAGAAATCTGGTGGCAGCTTCAACCAATCCACAGGTTTAGCTGCCACATATCCTTGATCTCACTTGATGTCTTGGGTCTTACCAGAGACATAAGTTGTGCAGGTATCTGCCCTGTGCTTTGTGAAACATAATCACTGACTCTGAGCACAGGTAACTGTGTGTGAAGCTGGAGTACAGCAGACCTTTGGTATTTGCAGACTGCCCATTTATGTGCTGATCCACAGTACCTGAGGCATTCTGGGCAGATTCACCTGCAATGAAAACACTGAACAGTCAGCAAATGGCCAAAGCCAAGTCCTAGGATGTATGTGAGTCTGTTACTAAGGTATGCACACCTCCCATAGTCATAGGCACGAAGATGATTTTTCTCCATCCTTCACAAGGGCAAGGCTGACTCCATCAGATGTTCCAAAGCTACAGAATAAAAGGTTGTAGCACAAAAAAATTCAGAGTAAGAACTAAGAACTCTTACTTGCTGCTACTATGTGGATGCAAAAATAAGAGTGGTGTTTTTCAGGAGCACATAATCCTTTTGCTTCAAAAAAAAAGGCAAGCCAAATCACTTCTGCTCACTGAAGAGGAGAAGTGGCACAACCAATAACTCTGTCACACTGTCTTTGGCAGCCTGACTTTCTGGGAATAACAAACCCAGACGGGAGGTCAGGAACAACATTCTCACATTTTGCTAAGTAAGTTTTGTCTTTCACAAAGCAGATGCCACAGACAGACCAGCATTTAGAGCTATCCTTTGAGACAACAGCTCACTCTCCTTACTGGAATCCTGTCTCACCACTTCTGTTGTTAGTTTCTTGACAGTATTCCTACGGTCTGTGAAAGAGTTCTTGAATGCTGACAGCTAAGTTCCCTCACTCTCACTCTTCTAGCAGCAAACTAAATAACCTTTAGATAAAGCACAGATTTTCTGTCCCATTCAATTTGCAGATGATTGGATTGGAGAGCTGCCCAACAAAGACATACAGATAAAATGGAGACATAAGGAGCCTAAATGGGTTCATTGTTAGATTATCTTTTAGGCAAGAAGCCTTCCCTCATTTGCTCTGTTCTGGTTAATACCAAGATTACAAGGCAAAAACATCACAGAAGTGTCACACCACGGCCACATGTGCCGAGGAGAACCTCCTTATGTCACCGGAAAGAATACTGCCATTTGTGCAAGGGGAAGCAGAGCTCCTCCTCGGTTTGCCAAGCGGTGCTGCCCCCGGGGCTCTGACTTGCTCACTGGCAGCCAGTCCCTGCTAGCTGAGCAGCTCCACAAAGTCCTCTGGTGGAAGGGTGAAACCAGGGCGCAGGAGAACGATGGCAGCACGTCTGTGAGTCTTGGCTCTTCCAGTCACTGCCGGCGAAGGCTTCAACCCAGATCTGTAACTACCTGACTCGAACACGGGCCAGAAGCAAGAGGGGGGTGGGGGGAAGGAGAGAGATAGCTGATGGGTTCAAGAGACACCCTTGAGACAACTTACTGTACAGAAGACCCCGAGAAAGCCAGCACAGCCTCGTGTTGCTCGTTTGTGGGGGGCAACTCGCAGGTGGCCCTTCAGCAGAAGAAAACCCTTGCCATGACATTATCATGGTTTGCAGTCCAGTTGCTCTGGCATTACTGCTGAGTAACTTAGTCAAGTACACAATTAATCCATGCCATCAGTATCTGCAAAGCATTGCAGCCATTTAATCTAGGGTTTTTAAAAGGAGGAAGGGGGAAGAGACAAAAGAAATTATGAGACTTCCAGTAACCAGAAGACAAAGCCTCTTAGTCAGAAGCAAACAGAGGAAAGGAAACCAGCGAGATAAGATGCAGACCCCTAGGGAGAAGGAGCCTAGCCTGGGAACTCTGATGAAGGCTGTTAAGGGGGTTTGCCTCTTATATTCATGACCAACAAGTCCCTAAAGCATTCACAAATTGTTCCAAGAATCCTGGCTGCCAATCTCTAGCTCCTTCTTTATTTCCAGGAACGAAGATGAAAGGCAGGACTGTTTTCCTAACCTCCTATGCCTTCACGTCTCGTCTCTCCTGACTGGGAGCAGAGTTTTCCTGTTACAATCACGGCCCCAGGTGCTTAATGAACAACAACATCGTGTCTGCACTTTGCAGCTTCTTACAAAGTGCCAAGCCCCCACTGCCACGGACTTCACAGTGCTCTGGGGCTCTGCATTGCATTCATCAACACTTCCCAGCACCAGTAAGGAAAACAGAGTTCCACAGTGTGGGACAGCTTTGAGCAGGGCTGGGAAAGCTGTGCTCCTGCTGACTTGCAGCTGGGCGTTTCTCGACACCTAGACCACCTTTACACGTTAAATGCAAGCTTACCAAGTCATGCCTGCTCCCCAACTCCTCCACCTCCTTTCCAGCCACATTATAGTCCCCTGCTCCAACACACAAGACACAGCAGTTTGCCCCTGTTGCTGCAACTGAAGGAAAGAAAGCAGCAGCACCAAGCCTCTTCCTCACCCCACACCAATGTGTCAGAACAAGTCTCTTCCTCTCAGGTGTTGGTCAAGCCACCTGGCAGCCCCTCCTGCTCCGTATATACTTCTGTACCTGATTTGAACTGCCTTCCAAAAGAGCTGCTCTTCCATTTTCTCTCAGAGCCACTTCTCCTCTTCCCCTGGTGACCTCTTTCTTTTTATTGAGCACACAAAAAGGCAGCAAGATACACTCATGAATGAATTTCCAAGATCAACCTACAAACCCTATGAGGAGAGGCTGAGGGAGCTGGGGTTGTTTAGCCTGGAGAAGAGGAGGCTCAGGGCAGACCTCATTGCTGTCTACAACTACCTGAAGGGAGGTTGTAGCCAGCTGGGGTTGGTCTCTTCTCCCAGGCACCCAGCAACAGAACAAGGGGACACAGCCTCAAGCTGTGCTGGGGGAAGTATAGGCTGGATGTTAGGAGGAAGTTCTTCACAGAAAGAGTGATTGGCATTGGAATGGGCTGCCCAGGGAGGTGGTGGAGTCACCATCCCTGAGGGTGTTCAGGAAAAGACTGGATGGGGCACTTAGTGCCATGGTCTAGTTGACTGGATAGGGCTGGGTGCTAGGTTGGACTGGATGATCTTGGAGGTCTCTTCCAACCTGATTGATTCTATTCTATTCTGACACAAACTGCTGAGAATTTGCAACAAACCTATTTTCAGCTCCAAAATGAAGCAAGGAGCTGTGCAGAGAAGGCAGCTAACCCAGCCTTAAAGATCCAGCAGCAGATTACAGATGGCATTGCTGGCTGTCAGCTTCAAGATGAAAATGATTTCCAAGGCATCCCATCGGGCAGCCAGGTAGGATCAAAGCTGTAAGCTCCCTCACTAACAGTTTGGTGAGATTTTTAAAAGATTACAAAGGATTATTCTCATTCATACCTGCACAGGACCTCCTGTTAGGAAACAAGCAGCAATGTAGACACGACTGCAGGAGTTGGCACTCGCAGCACGTCCGCAAAGCCAGTTGTACTCTGTAAACCTGGACTAACTCAGCACAGATCACAAGCTCCCCTTTTTCTGCTGATGTGCAGGAAATCTTTGCTTTAGACTGTGTGCTGGTTTGAGGCACACTGAAACATTTTAATGAGGGAAATCAGATTGTAGGCTGTGAAAAGGGAACAATAGTGATGGCTACTGCACTCATAGGCTTGCTGAGATGTATAAAAGCAAGGACACAAACACAGATAAGACAGAGTGTGTGTGTGCCTGTCAGAGTTTGTGTTTTTTCTTGTGCTTGGATCTGTGTAACTAATCCTTCTGCTTCTAACCCCCCTTGCCCATCCTCCAAACTCACCTTGCATGTAAGGCAGGTTCTGGAATAAGGAAGAGGGGTGGGGGGAAGGTGGAAGGGTGGTTGGGAGCCCCTCCTGGGCACTCTGGTTTCTGGGAGGGCTGCTGTGTTTCTGTAGTACTTTTAATTTGTATATTTCTGTCTATAGCTGCACATATTGTAACTCTCTGCTTGTACCTTGTGCTGAGCTGTGAATAGAAAGCTTCATTCCTTAACTTCCAGCTGGCTGAGTCTGGTCTGGGTGATTCCATTGCGTGTGGAGGGCAGGTAACTCCCAAACCATCACAGACTGCATGCTGCCTTCCCCAAAAAGGGACGTGAAGGTTTTCCACAGACCACTGACACACATCTGCCTGGGGAAGATTCTAAAGACAAACTACACAGCTGGCAGGACCACAAACCCAGATTGCTGTACTTTCACACACAAGAACCAAAGGACTACGCTTCCTTGCCTGAGGATTGTCTCTTACCATGGAAGCACGCAGCACTGTTCAGATGTGCTCAAGAAGCACCAGTACCCAAGCCACTCACTCTTCCCATCATCAATACCATAGCCACACATTAACAAAAGGCTCTAAGCAGATAGTCAGGATGTGTGTGTCCCTCGATCAACTTTCTCAACAACAAGGACAGACTGCACAGCACAACTCCAACTGCTAGGGAGGCCTGTCTGGATCTTCTGCAAGGCAAGGCAGTCTGCTGATTTTGTTTGTGCCCTTTTTTGCAGGACACTTAACCTATTACACACACACACACCCTTTAAATTATGCAGCAGACACTACCACTTAAAAAAAAAAGTGGATGAATGCCGTGTTCCAATACCTGGCATCACCCTGCCCAGTTGCCAAGGTAACGTTTTGAAGGACAGCATGTCAGCAGTGTTAACTGCTTAAAAGATAATCAATGATTCTTTCCAGCAACCACAGCACTAGCAGGAAAGGCACATTCTTGCAATCGGCATCTGCCTGAAACACTGATTATGCAAGGTACAGTTTATGAGTGGCTTAATTGGTGCCCCCATAGCCCCAGAGATTAACACAGACCGCAGCTTCCACAAGGAAGGGTAAACATGCTCAGCAGCGAAAGCTGAAGGAAGAGATACGCTCAGATGGCAAGAACTATCTGGGCAATAAATTGCTCCACGTTTTATCTCTGCCTGTTTCTCGCAAACACAAAGCTCGTACACCTTCCAGCGCCACACGTGTGAAGGCTGGGCACGAAGTGCCTGAACAAAGCAGCTGATCCCCTGAGCGCTGGGGGGGCCGCGGGGCTGGCCGCTGAGAGGAGGTTTGCCAGGAAGCGTTTTAGGATCCTGCAGCTGGCACACCCCGAAAGAGAAAAACCGGGGGGGGGAAAACCCAACCCGATGTGAGCCAGCACCGTGACTGGGGGCACACGAGTTAGCGACGGGCAGGCTCGGTTCGGCGGCACTCAGCGCTACGCCTACCGCTGTACCGGCCTGCACGGAGCGAGACCGAACGAACACCAACCGGAGAAGCACCCCGGACGGGACCGCCCTGCACAGCGGCGCCGGGGGAGGCTCCGGCTCCCGGCCAGACATGCCGGCACCGGTGAGCCCCCTCGACGGCTGCCAGCCACAGAGACCAGGTGGGCTGCGGCTCCGGGTGGCCCCGCCGTAAGGGGGCAACGGCGGCAGCGCGGGGCTCCTAGCATCCAACCGGCCCTGCCAGGGCAGAGAGACAGAGCGACGGCCCCCGCAACCTCCAAGGCTGCCGGCCGAGCCCCGCGGGCCGGGCCGAGTTAAGCCAAGCCGAGTCCAGCCGAGCCGAGCCCCGCGCCGCTTCCGCCACCGTCGCCGGTTGCCCGCCCGTGGCGCCCGCAGCCCGGCGCGGACGGGAAGAGACATGGTCCAATTCACTCACCTCCGCGGCTCCCTGCGAGACTGCCTCCCCCTCCCTGCATCACTTCCGGGGGTGAGCAGTCAGCTGGCGGCGGCGTCCCGCGCCGCGCAGTGACGTAGGCCGCGTGCCTGACGCCGCACGCACAGTGAGGGCAGGGCAGGGCAGGGCAGCCGCGGGACGCCTCCCTCGCCCACCGAAGGACGGGAAGGGGCCCGGCGGGGCGGAACCGCGGCACGGAGGCGGGGAGCGGGGGCTCGGCGTGCTTCTTCCCGAAGGTAAAGCGGGAGGGAAGAGGACGAGCAAGCCAATAAGCGGGGAAGGCGGAGGGGAGAGGCTGGAGGTTTGGGAGCTTGGCCAATCCCCTCCGCTTCGCACATGGTTCCGCCCTGCTGCGGGGGCATTGCCTCCCCGGCCGCCCGGAGGCAGAAGGGCGGCCGCAGTCGCAGCGCCCCCCGATGGCCGGGGGGCTCTGGGCAATGGCAGGGGACCGGCCGGTGCCATTGTAGCCTTGAGACTCGCCTTGTGTGGTTCACGGGATGCGGAGGACTGCCAAGCCTTGCAGCTACCCTGCGCTCAGCCACAGTCCCACTGCCTGCCTGTGCTGCCTGGCCGTGGCCTTTGCTGGAGTAGGCCTGAGCCCCCGAGCGAGGCACATGGCAGCCTTGCTGCCCAGCCAGTCCCTGTGCCTGCCTGACGATAGCAGCGGCTGCGGGAGTGGCAGTGGGAGGGCTCAGTGCCTAGCTGCTGCCAAGGAGGTTCTGTGTGTAACGAGTTCTGAACCTCTTACCTGGGCCTGCAGTTGTTGCTGACCACAGCTCATGTAAGGGAGGTGTCCTCCCATCCTGTTACCACCAAGGCTGAGTGGCCTCACAGACGCTGGGAGAAGACTAAGAGCAGCACTGCCTCTGATCCTATGCTCCTCAGCCCCTGTGCTGTCCACTAGGCAGGAGGCCTCAGAGACTGATCCATTCACCAGGCAGGAGGTTCTAAAGCAAATCCAAAGTGTGAGCTTTGTTGGCAAAACTCTGGAATGTGAATGAGATTCAAACACTTCACTTTCAGTATGTGCCCAGCAGTAGCTCTCAAATAGTGACTGAAAGTCTTGGCTGTCAAGGTCCTAGGACTGAGGCATATGGAAGCTGAAGCAGAGGGGTTCATGAAATGTGTCTCATTAAATGACCCACAGGAGAAGGTGAAAAAGGGGGCAGGGAGAATTGTTTCACAGAAACACTGAAACATCCAGGTTGGAAAAGACCCTCAGGATCACCAAGTCCAAATAGATTGGCGAAGCTGGTGAGGGGCCTGGAGCACAGCCCTGTGAGGAGAGGCTGAGGGAGCTGGGGGTGTGCAGCCTGCAGGAGAGGAGTCTCAGGGCAGACCTCATTGCTGTCTGCAGCTACCTGAAGGGAGGCTGTAGCCAGGTGGGGTTGGGCTCTTCTGCCAGGCAAGCAGCAACAGAACAAGGGGACACAGTCTCAAGCTGTGCCAGGGCAGGTCTAGGCTGGATGTTAGGAGGAAGTTGTTGTCAGAGAGAGTGATTGGCATTGGAATGGGCTGCCCAGGGAGGTGGTGGAGTCGCCGTGCCTGGAGGTGTTGAAGCCAAGCCTGGCTGGGGCACTTAGTGCCATGGTCTGGTTGATTGGGCATGGCTGGGTGCTAGGTTGGGCTGGCTGAGCTTGGAGGTCTCTTCCAACCCGGTTGATTCTGTGATTCTGTGATTCTGTAAGCCTACCCTACAAGATTCTGTCTACTCACTCTCTCTACTAGCTTCTAATATTTATACCTGTTGCCTATTTGGGCGCATTTCCAGTGCTGGGAAATATTTCTCTGTGTGCATTCAGTTGCAGTTGGCTTGAAGCCAAGGTATGAAAAAGGTGCATAAATCCACACTGGGTTTTGTGTCCGTGTTGTCACATTTGTGTGTGCTTCTGTGTCATATAAGGAAGGCCACTCAAGGATAGCTGAGACTTCATTTTCTCTGTTACATTTGTTGCACTGCATTAAAACCTCTGTCTGCTTGTAGCCAATAGAGAACTAAACACAAGGGAAGGAGAAATGGTTCTCAGTGTATAAAAGCACGAGTGACAGGGTTGTATAAGACTGGACACAAGTTGGCTTGCGTTGGAGTTTACGTGGATGCTGCCTGCCTTTCTGGAGAAGCAAAGAAATAGGTAAGATATAGTCCATAGGTTGGACTGGATGATCTTGGAGGTCTCTTCCAACCTGGTTGATTCTGTGATTCTAAAGGTGTGTCTTTTGTCTCTCCTCCCTCTCTCCACAGTCCAAGTCAGCATTTTTGTGCTTCCTGAGCATACCATGGCACAGGAGGCACTCCCAAAGCAAAAGTCTGTGTGTCCGACTACAACTAGATAATGCCTTGACCACCTCAAACTAAGAAACTGAAAACTCTGTGATCAAAAGGGACTAGTTAAGGGTTTCCACTTCCATGTATTCAAATAAAGAAAATGTTATAGAATCCTAATTTTCTGCAGTTTCACTTAATTGCAGTTAAGTGGGAAACCCAAAATCCAAGTCCCTGCTTTCACTACTTAATTACATTCTGTTTGCATGCAGCTGATCAAAAGACTGCTCCATATCTAAGAGAAAGCTTAAAAGAAATCCACATTCAGTCAGAAATCCAAGGCAGGAATAGAATGGCAGAGTTCTTATCCCAGCTGATGAACAGTCTAAGTACAAAGACTTAGAGAGGCTGGTTCAGGGTTTCAGATCACTTCAGTTTGCCACTGGAAAGATACTGGCATGGCAAAATCCAAACCCATGAGCAAGTCACTGTGCTTTCAGACGGTGCTGCTGAGTGACTTGATTGAGTAACTTGTTCTTTTTCCACCAAATCTGCCTCTGTTTGTGATTGCAGCTTGTAGTGAGAAATACCAGGAGTCAAATTAACCCTTGAGATGTTCAGGTTTGCACCACTGGTAGAAATGAGGATGTCAGACCATCGTGGAAGGATGTGATCTCTCCTTGTAGCTTGTTTTGCACCATGTGGAGATGGAATATTTTAGCTGCCGATGAAGTTTTGCTGTGACCACTTCACCATAGTGTAAACCACTTTACATATGAGAAGTTCAGAACTCCCTTTTCAAAGCTCTTTTTCCTTATTTCGTGGAGAGTTCTGTTCCCCACCAACACCTCTTCTGTGCAAATAGGGTTCTAGCATCAGCACTAAGCAGGCCAAGGGAGGTTATTTTGCCCCTGTACTCAGCACTGGTTAGGCCACACTTTGAGTGCTATGTCCAGTTCTGGGCTCCTCAATTCAAGAGTGATATTGAGGTACTGGAAGGTGTCCAGAGAAGGGCAGCAAGGCTGTGGAGGGGCCTGGAGCACAGCCCTGTGAGGAGAGGCTGAGGGAGCTGGGGGTGTGCAGCCTGCAGAAGAGGCTCAGGGCAGAGCTCATTGCTGTCTGCAGCTACCTGAAGGGAGGTTGTGGCCAGGTGGGGTTGGGCTCTGCTGCCAGGCAGCCAGCAACAGAAGGGGACACAGTCTCAAGCTGTGCCAGGGCAGGTCTAGGCTGGATGTTAGGAGGAAGTTGTTGGCAGAGAGAGTGATTGGCTTTGGAATGGGCTGCCCAGGGAGGTGGTGGAGTCGCTGTCCCTGGAGGTGTTGAAGCCAAGCCTGGCTGAGGCACTTAGTGCCATGGTCTGGTTGATTGGCCAGGGCTGGGTGCTAGGTTGGGTTGGATGAGTTTGGAGGTCTCTTCCAACCTGCTTGATTCTGTAAAGTCTGTCTGCATGCAGCTTGCCTTCTGTTCTATCTGTGCTTTGACAGTGCACTGCTGGGTCACTCTAGAAGGCAGCAGACAGATTCCTCTCTAGACAGACCCCATTCTAACCAAACCTGCAAACAGCAAGAGAAGCCTGGTGCTTCACTGCTCGTCCAGCTTATTGACCATCTGAAACCCAAAGGAATGTGATTTGGTTCCTGAAGAAAAAAGCTCCTTTGCTACGTTTCAGAGTCTAAAGGATTATTTGTTTTAATTAACAGTGGGAAAAGTTTGTGTCGTGGTGATGCAGTAACTCATTATCTGCTTACTCCTCCTTTGGCAGTAGGGATACAATGGGATGTTTGATGTGCTCGATCTGCAAGTCGATAAGGGCTTTGCACCGAGATCCAAAGGATGATACAAGCCTGCGCTCTCAGAAGCCTGCCACAGCGCCCAGCCGGTGCCTGTTTGCAGGGCAGCGCTTGGCCTCCCTCCAAAGGCTCGGCTCTGCAGCCTGCTGCCGTGCCCACCCCTACCTTTGTGCATCCAGACCCACCTCTGACCTCCCCCCGGTTAGCGTGGCTCAGCCAGCACCTGCACTTTGCTCAGCTGAGACAGCAGCCCTGTACTTTTTTGACCAACACGCCTGTGGTTAACCTCTGCGGGCTGCAGCCTGCAGCGAGATGAAGGGTGGTAGGAGTTAACAATGGGTGTGACTGCCACGAGATGAGTGCTGGTGGGAAAGTGGTGTAACAGCCACTTAGCATTCCAGAGATGTGAAATAGAGTTATGAAGTAAATGCCAGAGATGTAAGCTGCAAGAGGAGTAGCTCCAAGGACATGAAAGCCTCCCTTATCTTCTTTTCTGTGCCACTCAGAATCACTTTGCACACCCACAAAACCAATACGAGTAGTGTCACTTGCTGAAGTCACAGCCCATGCACAACTCCTGCCAGCCTGTAGCTGTCCCTGTCAGCACTGAGGGACCAAAGGAAAAGACTGCTCTCATTTGCAACACTTGAACTTGGAAGCAGTTCTGCTCTCACTGCAATTACTCTCTCTTTACACTCCCACTCAGATCAGACTCTGACCCAGGCTTTGAATTTTGTCCTCTTTGCTCTCATGCTCTGTTGTGATAGACAAGGGGTCCTCTGTGAAGGGTTCTTCACACCTTCATTTACGTGTCCCTGCAGAAATGTTTGATGAAGAAGTCCCTGATGTTAGAGACTGGTAATTAAATGAGCTGCAGTGTATCTGGAAAGCTGCTCAATGCCTGTCACATCATCTAGCACATGTGGGAAGGAGAGCAGCAATGCCAAAGTCCATAGATCATAGAGTCATAGAATCAACCAGGTTGGAAGAGACCTCCAAGCTCATCCAGCCCAACCTAGCGCCCAGCCCTGGCCAATCACCCAGACCATGGCACTAAGTGCCCCAGCCAGGCTTGGCTTCAACACCTCCAGGGACAGAGACTCCACCACCTCCCTGGGCAGCCCATTCCAATGCCAATCACTCTCTCTGCCAACAACTTCCTCCTAACATCCAGCCTAGACCTGCCCCGGCACAGCTTGAGGCTGTGTCCCCTTGTTCTATTGTTGCTTGCCTGGCAGAAGAGCCCAACCCCACCTGGCTACAGCTTCCCTTCAGGGAGCTGCAGACAGCAATGAGCTCTGCCCTGAGCCTCCTCTTCTGCAGGCTGCACACCCCCAGCTCCCTCAGCCTCTCCTCACAGGGCTGTGCTCCAGGCCTCTCCAACCTGGTTGATTCAATTCAATTCGATTGGTTCTATTCAATTTAAACTCTACTGTTACCTAGAAAGGTTGGACCAGATGATCCTTGGGGTCCCTTCCAACCTGGCATTCGGTGATGCTGTGATAGTATCACCACTTAGATGACAAAATACATGCAGTAATACAATAACAATAGAATTTCAGTCTTGATTTCTGGCAAAGGTTCTTATTGCACCTGGAGGCCGATTCAGCTGGCTCAGCAAGTACAGAGCTCTCTGAAAATGAAGACATTCAGAGCTTTCCTAAATCCACAGTCAGGCTGCCTCTCCTGCAGCGCTGAGATAAAACAGCTTTCATCACTTTTTCATCACACCAAGCTCCAGCTGAATCACTGTTACGCACCACAGTGGTATCACAACTAAGCTCCTCAGGCTCTGAAACCCCTGCTGGTTTTCAGCACTTTAGTGGTGGTTTCACTCAGAGATTTCAAAACGCTTTGCAGAGACAGGGGCCGCACTGGGACAGTGATTTCACACCAAGTTTCAGTGGCTTGCCCAATGTCTGTTGCAAAACAGCAGTGAAACACAATCTGAGCATTCTTGTAGCAGAGCACCAAAGCAAATCACAGAATGTTAGAGGCTGGATGGAAGAGACCTCCACAGATCATCAACTCCAACCTCCCCTGCCAAAAGCAGGGTCACCCAGGGTAGGCTGCACAGGAATGCATCTAGGCAGGTTTTGAATGTCTCCAGAGAGGACTCCACAACCTCTTTGGGCAGCCTGGTCCAGAGCTCCATCACCCTCACTGTAAAGAAATCTCTTCTTATGCTGAATTGAGACAGCCAACCATGTGCTGGGCTGCAGCGAGAGCAAGGGAGAGGATTCTGCCCCTTTGCTCTGCTCTCCTGAGAACCTACCTTGAGTACTGTGTGCAGTTCTCGAGCCCCCAACACAAGAAGGACATGGAACTGTTGGAGCCAGTCCAGAGGAGGCCACCAAGATGCTCAGAGGGCTGCAGCAGCTCTGCTATGAGAACAGGGTGAGAGAGTTGGGGCTCTGCAGCCTGGGGAAGAGAAGGCTTTGAGGAGACCTTGGAGTGGCCTTCCAGTATTTGAAGGGGGCCTGCTGGAAGGCTGAGGAGGGACTGTTGACAAGGTGTTGTAATGACAGGACAAGGAGGAATGGGTTTAAACTGGCAGAGGGGAGATTCAAACTAGATGTTAGGAAGAAGTTGTTTGCAGTGAGGGTGGCGAGACACTGGCACAGGTTGCTCAGGGAGGTTGTGGCTGCTCCCTCCCTGGAGGTGTTCAGGACCATGATGGATGAGGCCCTGAGCGACCTCTTCTAGTGGGAGGTGTCCCTGGGACCGGCTGAGCTTTGAGGTTCCTTCCAACCTAAACCATTCAGTGATTCTGTGAATCCTTCTGTGTTGCAGTTTGTATCTATTGTTCCTTATTCCTGTGCACCACCAGAAGCAGATTGGCCCCTCCACTTGACACCCACCTCTCAGATATTTGTACACATTGATGAGATCCTCTCTCAGCCTTCTCTTTCCCAGACTCAACAGCCCCAAGGTTCTCAGTTGCTCCCCACAGGGGAGATGCTCGAGTCCCCCAGTCATCCTTCTGGCTCTCCATTGGACATTGTCCAGCAGGTCCCTGTCTCTCTTGAATTGAGGAGCCCAAATCTGAACACAGTATTCCAGGTGTGGCCTCACCAGGGCAGAGTAAAGGGAGAGAAGGACCTCCCTAGACCTGCTGGACACACTTTTCGTGCTGTACCCCAGGTTACCATTGGCTCTTTTGGCTGCAGGGACACATTGCTGTGCCATGGAGAACTTGCTGCTTAGCTCTGAGCAGCAGCTCAAGCTGTTTGAGGTGAGACAGAGTTGGGAAGACTACTTTCCCAGACCAGGTCTTCTGCTTTCAACAGCCAGTTACTGCATACAGCTGTTGTGTACAGCCTAGCTTGGAGATGTTTTTACACTAATCCAGCTGTGTGCAAAGTGTGCTGCTTGCTGGCCTGTTAGCAGCTGTGTATTGAGCACAGGGCTGGGGTTTGTGTTGCCTTTTTCAGATGACAGCAGTTGCTCGGCAGGAAGTTCTGCGCCTTTACCGCAAGATCTTCCGAATAGCCAACAAATGGCAGTCGGCATCAGGACAGGCAGCAGAAACTGCTCAGGAGAAGGAGTACATTAAAAGCGAGGCCAGAACACTCTTCCGAAAGAACAAAGATGTGAGTGTCCTTACAGCTTGGGCTTCCTGAATGACTCTCGCTCTGTGGCGCTGTCTCAGTGACTGGATGCTGAAGTAGCAAGCTAAGGGTTGATCCCAGTGTCTAATTCTCGGTAAATGCTGGTGCCTTTGGCTTGTACTTTACGTTTCTCTCCTGAAACAGCAATAAGATGACTCAAACCCTTTCAGCTCTTTGTTAACTGCTGGAGAAATCTAAAAGAGTTACTTTTTTGGCCTGGAAAAATGCCAGAGTAAAAATTTCAGTCCCAGAGCTACTGCCCATCTAAGGAAGCAGCTTTTGCTCTTTGGGAAGGCAAGCTCCGTGCAATGGCAAATAGAGCTCGGCAGCTTCCTAGGCTGCTTTTTTGCCTTTCCAAATCAGCAGCTATTGGCTCTACTTTTAAAAGAAGCATTTCATTGTTAGTTCTTTTCCCCTCGAGGAAGGAAAGTCAAACCTCTTTTGAAAGGAGTGATGCAGACAGACTCTGTGGTAACCAAAGGTCTTTCTTGGAATGGAAGATCACAATACTTACTTATATCCCACTTAGGTCTGGGACTAAACTGAAGTATTGCAAAATCAAGAAGTGAATTTAAGTCACAACTGACACATTTCTGACTCCAAAGGGAGTTTCTGGATAGGAGGGTAACAGAATATAGCCCAAGGAGTCTCCTCCCTTTCTCCTCTAGCTACCTTGCAGAGTGCTAAGTTCTTTTCCTGGCTGTATTAGTAGTTTGCAGGTGTATAGAGAAAAGACCACCTCTGGGTAAACCCCTCCTTCAGCTGGGACAGCCTCTGGGCCTTTATATCCAGCACCAGCACACACAGAACCCTCGAGTCGAGGCAAACACTAATGTTACCTTTTAAGGCTGGGAAAAATGCAATCATTGTATCCTTGGCATTACCAAAACCAGCTGAAGAAAGTCATGTGGCTGTGCATCAGTTGCACTTGAGCTTCCAACTGCTAATTGCTGTGCTTGTACAAAACGTTTGTTTGTGTGACCTTAGGTGACAGATCCAAAGTTGATTAAGCAGTGTATAGAAGAATGTGAGGCAAGAATAGAAATTGGACTTCACTATAACAACCCCTACCCGAGACCTGTGAGTATCAATCCAGTCCCAACGGCTGCAGCCATACCCACTCAGCTCTGAGCCCAGGCGCTCGCATCCCTGTCGCTGCCCTGCGTTTTCAGATACAGCAGTGTTTGAAGGCCGTGCTAAATTAGAGCAAATCTATACTGAAATCTTCTCTACTGCTCTAAATCAGTAAGTTCTTCTCAAGAAAGCCCAAGTGGAGTTCCATGAGCTAAACTCTCAGAGCCTGTGCATGTTTAGGCAGTCTTAACCAGCCAATGAATGTAGAGAAAGATGGTGATGGAATCAAGTCTCTTAATCTTTCCAGATAAGAAAGAGACTAAAATACTTAGCTCCATCTGCCACAGGTAAAGCTCTTTTCACAGTCTCTGTTACTGATACCTGTCCTCCTGGTCACAAGTCAGGTCTTACATGACACCTGCCAACGTTGCTGCTGCCTTCCCCCTGTTCCTAGAGAAAAGCATGTCCGGGATACCCAAAATGCTGGCAGTTGCAGCAATGGCTTCTGTTGCTCCATCCCATATAGTTTTCTCACTGCCTTCTCACTTCTGTCTGTAGTACTTTACGGAGCAAAGCTGGAAGTGGGTAGGTTCAGACTGGATGTGAGGAGGAAGTTCTTCACCCTGAGAGTGGTGAGAGCCTGGAATAGGTTGCCCAGGGAGGTGGTTGAGGCCCCATCCCTGGAGGTGTTTAAGGCCAGGCTGGATGAGGCTCTGGCCAGCCTGATCTAGGGTAGGGTGTCCCTGCCCATGAGCAGGGGCGTTGGAAACTGGATGGTCCATGTGGTCCCTTCCAACTCTGACTGATGCTGTGATTCTGTCTCTTGTCAAGGCTTCCTCTCTCCTCCTATTGATCAGTTTATATTTTCACAGCTGTAGTTCCCTTATCAAGGTGGTCATGGTCAGAATTAAATTGTATCTTCCTCAGCTGGTTGCCTAGACAATGGCCACTTAGCATCTGTTTCACATACAGCTTTTTCTCCAGCACAGAGAATAACAGTGAACGTCTGGCAAACAACACTCCTAGGAATGAGCTCGAAATGTCTGCTCTGCAGTGGCTGCAAAATCCCAAAGGCTCACTTCTAGATCAGCTCTCTCAGGCAAACTGGATGATGGTTATTTTACAGATCCCTGGAATCTCTGCTGCAGCTTTAGGCAGTGCTTTTACTACTGTTTGCACCTTAACAGCTGTCTTGCAGGATGACAGCTTTAGCAACAGTACCACCTGACTGCCAACACCTACCTTTTCCAGTCAGGTCAGGGGATGTAGGTGCACAAAGACTCTATCAGTCAAAGGAGGAGCCTGTCACCCTTTGCTCCTGCTGCTCGTGGAGGCAGTGACACAGACTGCCTTTGACTGTGGTGTATATAAGCACAACAATAAGCAGTCAGGCTTCCAATGCTTGCACTGTGGGGTTGTTTCATGACTTGAGATAGCTATGAATAAAACACACAGAGCTTTTCAGACATCTACTCAGGAATCAGAATTGTCAGGGTTGGAAGAGGCCTCAAGGATCATCCAGTTCCAACCCTCCTGCCACGGGCAGGGAGATTTTCCACTGGATCAGGTTGCCCAGAGCCACATCCAGCCTGGCCTTAAAAACTTCGAGGGATGAGGCTTCCACCACCTCTCTGGGCAACCTGTTCCAGTGTCTCACCACCCTTATGGTGAAGAACTTCTTCCTAACATCTAATCTCAACCTCCCCTCCTTTAGCTTGGATCCACTCCCCCCCTGGTTCTATCATTACCTGACACCTGCAAAGTCCCTCAGCAGCTTTCTTGTAGCCCCCTTCAGATACTGGAAGGCCACAATAAGGTCTCCTTGGAGCCTTCTCTCTTCCAAACTGAACAAGCCCAACCCTCTCAGCCTCACTGTTCTGTAACATCGTGAGCAGTCCTGTTTCAACAAGTGTCTTATCAATACAGTCTGCTGCTGAGCTACAAAACAAGGTTACTGGAGCCTCAAGTATATAGAACTTTAATTAACAGAACATCGAGAGGGGCTGAAGGTTACAGCAGTAATCAAGCAGCACTTTCTGAGGAGCCTAATAAGCTGGTTTGAGACAGTACAGTTGCCTTCTCCAAACTGTGAAGGAATTATTTAAAGCTCAGTGAAACCTAAGCTGTATCTATGCTTTCTTTTACCTTCTCAGTATGGCCCTAACTGGTGGGATTTTCTTTTCCAGATCCATCTGCCTCCTATGGGTCTTGCCCATAAGCAAGGGCGCACCTTGCGACACCAGGAAAAGCTAAGGAAGATTTCTAAGCCAATATACCTGAAATCCCATGATGAAATTTCATAGCTCATCATGTAAGCTGGGATGTGCAATCACATCCTTTCAGCTGTGGACTGCAATCCAGGTGACTCCTGTGCAGGACTGTGAATGAAGCAGCTTTGGTCACTCTCCACGTTTCCAGAGGCCAAAGAGCTAATTGATGCATTGCATATGATGGATAAGGTTGGTCTGATACTTATTACATTTCATCCCCTGACTCGTCAATAAAAGTAACACTTTCCAAGGAGTGAGGTGTGGCACGAAGGTTACTCTGACACCAGCACAAACTACAGCAGGTTTTCAGACCGTTGAGTGTGGCAGGGTTCTGGAGTGGTTTGAGAGCAATACATGCTCCGTTGTGATGGAAGGGAAGGGTCAGCAAAACTCGGGGCCTAGTCTGGGAGAATCGAGCAGACACAGTGCTCCAGAGCTTCAGATTGCATGTAGGAATAGAGTGGCTGCACACTGCAGCTGCATTCCTTCCTCCCTTGTCCACTGCAGTTCCATAGGCTCCTTAGGCTGAAGTCTTGTTTCTAAACAGGCAGTGGCAGAGAGGCAGCAGGAATGCCACCGCTCCTTTCTCCTTGCAAACTGCAGGAGTGGCCTAAAGCCTCTGTGTCAGCTTTTTCCCCTTCCTTTGGAGAGGGTGGGGATGTGAAATGCAAAGTTTGGAATGCTATTACACAACTCAGTAAAACATTTCACTGCTGCCTTCCTCAGGTTCCCATGTATGGACTGACAGAAACCTCACCCTTCAGGGTATCACCACAGGAGCAAGCTTAAGCTGCTTTGGTTGCCTTCCCTGTGCAGTGGTACAGGGCCTGCTCATCAAGAGAATCAGCACTTTGCCTTTCTCAACAGCTACTGTAGTGCTAGGTTTGAGGTTTTATTAGGGATAGAACCCCAGTTTTACTTTGAAATATTACCTACAACCATCCTTTTAGTCTCAAGTTCAAGAGTTCTTTCTGTTCTGCAGGTGCCTCATGGTTGGAAGTGAAACTATATTCATTTGTCTCTCACTCCCCACCAATTGTTTTGGCTCCTTGTCAGTTTTCTGGCTTTACCAGGCTGCTTCCAAAACTTCTTCAGGGAACTTAGGGAGAGCTTCTGTCCTTCAGGGTACTGAGAGACTACAGAAACACACCCCACAGCTGCTTTAAGGGCAGAGGGTGTAAGCAGCAACCTATTCCAACTAGAAGCAGGAAAGCAGATGTGAAAAGTGCAGTTACTATTCTTGCCTATTCAAGTGAGCAAAACCAATGACAATAAAAGGTCTTGTAATGACAGGATGAGGAGGAATGGGTTTGAACTGGCAGAGGGGAGATTCAAACTGGATGTTAGGGAAGGGTTCTTTGCAGTGAGGGTGGTGAGACACTGGCACAGGTTGCCCAGGGAGGTTGTGGAGCACTGAATCACCCAACGTGATCAAAGATTCTGTGCTCCCCAACCTCCCTGGAGGTGTTCAAAGCCAGGTTGGATGAGTCCTTGAGCAACCTGTTCTAGTGGGAGGTGTCCCTGCCTATGGCAGGAGGTTGGAACTGGATGATCCTTGAGGTCCCTTCCAACCTAAACCATTCTATAATTCATTTCCTGAGCTCCTCAGCTCATCCTGAACTCTCCAAGCCCTATTAGACAATGGCAAATATTGACTACCTTAAGTTAAAAATGGTCATGTGATGCACAGAATGGCAATTCCCTCCCTCAGGAATGTACTTGTAAGGGTGAAAAAATACAAGGGGATGGGAAAGTCCAAGGAAACAATGAGAAGAGCTCAGTTAGTGTGACAGGTACTGGCTGGCATCATTGCTCACTACCCTTTATGGCTCTGAGCCACAAACTTAGCTATTCCCATATAGTTTCTCTCCTGGGAATGCCTCATGTGGGAAGTAACATGTAAAATGCCATTGTGCTGCCTGGCAGTGGGAGCTTAGCAAATTAACTGCTGCCAGGAAGACATAATTTCAGCCTCAGAAAAGGGGGGTGGAATAAAGCCTGGCTGGGGCACTTAGTGCCATGGTCTGGTTGGTTGGACAGAGCTGGGTGCTAGGTTGGACTGGATGAGCTTGGAGGTCTCTTCCAACCTGGCTGATTCAATGATATGCTTGCACACTGCGCTGTCAGTGAGGCACAGAAGGTGGTGCATGGATATATATGGTACAAGAAGATACTGTACCAATTACCCAGCACAGTACAGCACTTCTTGCTGACCTGTGTGTTCTTAAAAGTGGCTATTTTGTGAACCTCTATATTCAGTAGGAGTGGTTAATAGAACAAGAATGAACACTGCTTTCACCTGCACCAGTGATAAATCAGTATAGCAGGAACAGTGCCTTAATGACTTGTAGCAGCATCACTTAATGGCTGCAGCAGGATACTGAATCCTAGCTGCATCTCTGGCTTTGTGAGGCCTCAAGCAAGTCATTAAAATGCTGCAATTTGAGCAATGGAAAAAAAAAAGAGACCTCAAATTAGTAGATGTTTCTGCAGTGGGGGTTGCTTTTATATGCTTGCCTTGATCTTGGTGCTTCTCTTGTACTGTGTACACAACAAGTCTAATGATGCATCTTTAGTACCTTCTTGGCATGCTGTGGGGATTAGCTAATGACTGCACAGCTCTTTGAAGATGTTCAGGCTATTTGATTTTTAATTAATGTTTGCAAGCTACTTGCAGCTTCCCTGATGAAAGGGCTGAAAACAAGTACAAAATTTCAGAGGGTTATTAGTCCCACATGGAAGAGGGCAAAATGAGGAAGTAAAGTGAGATTATGGGAAAAAGGCAAGAGCTCACTGGGATAAGCTAGTAAATGCCACTGAAATTAACAAAAAACCAAATCCAAACCAGAAGTTAAAAGTTATGGGACAAGGATACTGCTCGGAGGAAGGGCAGGCTCCCAGGGCACGTGGGTCTGGAAGTCTGACATGGAAATCCCAAGGCACATCTTCAAGGAGTGTCACTCTAGCTTCATGATACAGCTCTGGCAGTGCATCCTGGCTGAGGGTTGGTTTCACATGTTGACTACAGATTGTTCTTATCTCCCCTCCTTGCCCTACATGCTCCAGGGACACACAAGTGGTAAGCAAATCCTCAGAGTCCTATTTGCAAGAGCTGTGGATCACATTCCCATTAAAATCAGCAGCAAAACTCTTTGGGCCTAATTTTAATTAGCAGAAGCCAAACCCAACCCAAGCAGAGAAGGCCTGTCCTGGCAGCTGGGTGGTAATAGCTCTACAACTACCTGAAGGGAGGCTGGACCACAGAGTGGAACAGCCTCTTTGTCTTGGTGGCAAGGGAATGATTTCAAGCTGTGCCAGGGGAGGTTCAGGCTGGATATTAGGAAATATTTCTTCACTGAAAGGATTCTAAACATTGGATTGGTCTGCCCAGGGCAGGTCACCCTGGTAGGGTCAGTATCTCTGGAGGTGTTTAAGCACTGCATGCGCCTGGCACACAGGGACATGGCTTAGTGTCGACCCTTCAGTGCTGGGTCGAGGGTTGGACTGGATGAGCTTTGAGGTCTCTTCCAAATGGATGTTTTCTGTGACTCTGTGGATCTCCCAGGATTTGTAATGGTGTGGCTGGCACACCATTTGATTTGATTCTGATCAGCTGCAGGATAAAGCTCAGGCTTCTGAATAGGTTTTTGTTTGTAGCATTCTATCTTCACTTGCTCAGTGGCTGGTAATGGCCAGAAATCAAAAGGAATTTGGGAGCTGCTTGGGAATCAGCAGGAAGCTCTGACATTTAAACAAATAAACAAACTAGCAGCCCCTGTGGAGTGAAGTAACTCTTTTAATAACCAAATTCAGCTGCTTTGACTTGCACACTCTCAGTCATCTAACTGGCAGAGGGCTGCCACCCCTCGATTGACCCAGTGCTTCTGGGGCCTGTCTGAAGGGAGCTCCATTGAGAGGACATAGTTGGTCGAGTGGCCAGTAGTGGACAGGACCCCTCTTCTTGCACTTGTTTTGTACACAGGGCACGAATAGATGTTCATGTGAAGAAAGCTGGAACTTTCTCCAGGTTTCAGCCAAATGATGGGCAAAGGATCATAAAGGATTTTTGGGAGTGATTCTCCAATTACCTGGGCCTGTCGATCCCATCGTGCCCCTTCCAAATAAAGGCCTCTGATGTAAGCTCCATCTGCTGGCACCTGCTCCATTGTGTGCTCCTGTTGCATCACCTACAATGAGTAACCTACTGCTCAGTTTCACCTGGAGCATATAAATCCTCTAAGTAATACTCTGAAGTTGCTCCTTTGAATAAAATGTCTTTTTTGGGAATTCTTCCTTGCTGCCCCAGAACATGGAGAAGAGAAGACTGAGAGGGGATCTAACAAAGGTTTACAAACAGCTGAGGGCTGGTCAGGGGCTGAGGGACAGGCTCTGCTCACTGCTCCCTGGGGTAGGACAAGGAGCAGTGGATGTAAGCTGCAGCACAGGAGGTTCCAGCTCAACACAAGGGGGAACTTCTTTACTGTAAGGGTCACAGAGCACTGGAGCAGGCTCCCCACAGATGTTGTGGAGTCTCCTCTGGAGATTTTCAAGGCCTATCTGGATGTGGTCCTGTGTAATCTGTGCTTGATTGTGTGGTCCTGCTCTGGCAGGGGGGTTGGACTGGATGATTTCCTTGGGTCCCTTCCAACCCCCAGTATCCTGTGATGGGCAGGGAAGCAGGGAGAACAGGTCAAGGGAGAAGATTCTCCCCCTTTACTCTGCTCTCCTCAGGCCCCACCTGCAGTCCTGGGTGCACTTCTGGAGCCCCCAGCACAAGAAGGACATGGAACTGTTGGAGTCAGTACAGAGGAGGCCACCAAGATGCTCAGGGGGCTGCAGCAGCTCTGCTATGAAGACAGGCTGAGAGAGTTGGGGCTCTGCAGCCTGGAGAAGAGGCTTCCAGGAGACCTTGGAGTGGCCTTCCAGTACCTGAAGGGGGCTCAGGAGGTCTGGGGAGGGACTGTTGACAAGGTCTGGTAATGACAGGATGAGGAGGAATGGGTTTGAACTGGCAGAGGGGAGATTTAGACTGGATGTTAGGGAAGGGGTCTTTGCAGTGAGGGTGGTGAGACACTGGCACAGGTTGCCCAGGGAGGCTGTGGAGCAATCACATTGAGTGATTCTGTGCTCCATGACCTCCCTGGAGGTGTTCAAGGCCAGGTTGGATGAGGCCTTGAGCAACCTGTTCTAGTGGGAGGTGTCCCTGCCTATGGCACAGGGCAGGTTGGAACTGGATGACCCTTGAGGTCTCTTCCAACCTAAACCATTCTCTGATTCTATGTCTGAAGCTGTTCAAGAATCACACCATTCCTCTGCATTTCCTTACCTCAAATTCAAATCCAATGTGGTCAATGGGGATGGTGTATTTTCTGGCATAGTTCTGGAGAACACCAGTCAGAAAAGACTGAGTGAAGAAGAATCCTGAGAGCCAAAAGACTGTGGGTGGCCCATTGATCACCCAGGCCTGGACACAGAGAGAAAAAACAAACACAAAATAGTACACCTGTGACTTCCCAGTGCCAATTCACCAGCAAGGAGATCTCCCTGCAAGTGCACTCAAACAGCACCAGGAGAGCTCAACCTTGGGGCCTCTGAACACTACTGTCAGTTCTGAGCCAGCCAATCACACAGGTCAGGTTATTGACAACGACAACAAAAGGGATCACTCCTTCTGAAACTACCAGAAGTCAGTGCCACTCAGAAAGGCACTGCAGCAAGCAGCAAGTCTGGCTGCCACAGCACTGATCCACGTTTGAGCCATGCAGCTGGCAGCTAGAGAGTGCTTGCACCTGGCAGTCTGAGTTTGGCATACCTGAAAGAAGGCCAAGCGGCAGAGGAGATCGGACACGTAACTTCCCAGTGGCTTCAGCGATGGATAGGATTTGGCAGCCCACATTGCTGGGACTTTGCCCATCAGCATGCTGTTGAAAACATCTTCAAGTTCAGATGACATCAGCACTTGGCCTTTGATGGCTTTGCCTAAATTGATGAGGCTGCTCCGAAGGACTTCAGTAAGCCTTTGGATAACAGAAAGAAATTGTCATCTTTTATTTCCTTCCTATGGTCTGGTTAAAAACCTCTGACAGCAACTCAAATGAAAAGCCAGAGCTGGTAAATGTCCTGTCAGGTACTCCTTACCTCACCTGCTGTTATCATAGAATAGAATAGAATCAATCAGGTTGGAAGAGACCTCCGAGATCATCCAGTCCAACCTAGCACCCAGCCCCATCCAGTCAAAACTTAACTTCAGAAAAGCAGACAAAGAAAAATCATGACAGAGCAATGAAAGGTAGTGAAAATTCCCCTTCTAGCCAAGAGAAATTATAGAGTCATAGAATCAGGCAGGTTGGAAGAGACCTCCAAGCTCATCCAGCCCAACCTAGTACCCAGCCCTATCCAGTCAACCAGACCATGGCACTAAGTGCCCCAGACAGGCTTGGCTTCAACACCTCCAGGGACAGCAACTCCACCACCTCCCTGGGCAGCCCATTCCAATGCCAATCACTCTCTCTGCCAACAACTTCCTCCTAACATCCAGCCTAGACCTCCCCTGGCACAGCTTGAGACTGTGTCATTAATACTGTAAGACTAAATAACAGAGTATGCTGTGAACACTGGCACCTGGGCATGACTGAAAAAGAATAAAGCAGGCTCCCCTACCTCAGCAAAACCCAAATCTGGTGGAAGTTCACACTCCAACAATATTGGTGCTGTTTGCATAGTCAGATAAGTCAGCTGCAGCTTTCAGGTCTTTTTTAAAGGTTCACTGAAAGCAGGATCTAGCAGGCTAGCAATTTATTGTAAAAGGCTTGCAGCAGTTTTAGAGGCTGGTGAGTGGCCAGCACCAGTGAGCATATTTCAGTCTCAGTAGTGCTGCCCAAAACGCTGAGCCATACCTGTTAAACCGAATCAGTTCTTGCCTGAGAACTGTATTCATGGACTCTTCATAGAGTACTGGGTATGCCTTCATCACCTCCTCAACATTGAAGTCACTTGGTAATTTGGACAGGATATCTTGTGCCAAATCTTCCACAGTTTCCTGAAATCATAAGTTAGCAGTGAATGAGGAACTTCTCTTTTTCTCACCTTCAGTAAATTCTGTAAACCACAAAGCTATTGAAGGGCCACAAAGATGCTCAGAGGGCTGCAGCAGCTCTGCTACAAGGGCAGGCTACAAGAGTTGGGGCTCTGCAGCCTGGAGAAGAGAAGCCTTCCAGGAGACCTTGGAGTGGCCTTCCAGTATCTGAAGGGGGCTAGAGGAAGGCTGGGGAGGGACTATTGACAAGGTCTTGTAATGACAGGACCAGGGGTAATGGGTTTGAACTGGCAGAGGGGAGATTCAAACTAGATTTTAGGAAAGAGTTCTTTTAGAGTGAGGGTGGTGAGACACTGGCACAGGTTGCCCTGGGTGATTCTGTGCTCCACAACCTCCCTGGAGGTGTTCAAGGCCAGGTTAGATGAGGCCTTGTGTGACCTGTTCTAGTGGGAGGTGTCCCTGCCTCTGGTGGGGGACTGGAACTGGATAAGCTTTGAGGTCCCTTCCAACCTAAACCATTCTATGCTAATATTGCCTAGAAATGGGTGTGCTGTGAAATGCTTTACCAACTCTGACTGTTAACTCTGCTCTAACCTTATGACTGAAGTGAAGCACTTCACTTGTAGTATAAAACACAAAATATGAAAGAAACATTCAAACTGCAGGTTCCACTTAACCAAGAGGGTTGTGTGGTATTAACCTATTTGCATTCAAAATGATTAGAGTATCTTCCATCTTTAGGAGCTTCTTCTATGCCACATCCGTCTGCTTCTCTACAGAGACATTCACATCTACTGCCAAGGCCACAGCCATGTGATGAGAGGTGCTGGATTACTTTGAGACTCAAGGCATGCCAGGAAAGGGCACCTTTCTAGAGTGCAAGTTGATCTTTCTTCCCCAATTACCTGAGGGGACTTGCCACCTCCTCCTGCTTCTCTAGGCAAAGTCAGAAGCACTCCATAGAAAAGCTGATTAGTCTCCTGGTTATCCTTGGTGATGTCTGCATTTTCATGAAGTCCAAACACTTCAGGGTGTGTTGTAATTGGTAAACTCCGGATGTAGTCAATGTAAGACTGTAAAAGGAACGTTCAGGTACCAGCAATCACAGTGCTACATTCACTGAAAATCACTACACCAACGTGGGCAGAATGGATGGAGGCTGCAGCACAGGAGCTTCCACCTCACTACAAGGGGCAACTTCTTTACTGGAAGGGTCCCAGAGCACTGGAATAGGCTCCCCAGAGAGACTGTGGAGTCTCCTCCTCTGGAGACTTTCAAGGCCTGTCTGGATGTGTTCCTGTGTGACCTGAGCTAGATTGTATGGTCATACTCTTTAAGGGGGTTGGACTTGATGAGCTCTCTGTGTCCCTTCCAACCCCTGACATCCTGTGAGCCTGTGAACCTTCCCATGTACTATCAAACATGTTAGTTCTGAGTTAATCACATCCAAAAACAGAGTTAATAAAAGTTTTGTGTGATTCAAAGACTCAGTGAGGAGTTGTTCTTACCACCTTCACATAAGCAGCAGGAGAAAGCAAGAGAAAGGAATGTACATTAGAAATGGATAAGGAGCTCTGGTAGGAGTCACCTGAGAAAGCAGGATGCTGTATGCATTGCCCTTACAACTGCAGGCTACCCAAGCAGCCTGCTCCTTATCTCTGTCCAGTTGTTAGAAGGGAAGATAGGATGAAGACTGAGCATATACCTGAGCCATTCCACCTCCTCAGCATGGTCACTGCTTTTGATGCAAAAATGATTGTGAGAGGGTGCAGAAGTGCTCTGTGCATTCCTGAAGCCTGACTCTCACTGGCTTCCTAGAGTGTGCTGGAAGCCTACACAGGGGTGGCTCTTTGCACCAACAAACATCAGGGTATTGAATGATGGCTTCAGCTCCACTGGGCTGTGCAGCAGGTTCTTATTTCATAGATAAGAGATTCTGTGGTGTGGCTTTGTGATCTTAGGGGGTTTCTTTTCTATCTGTTGCATTCAGCATGCCAAAGTACAGTGCAGATGAAGATTTTCCCAGCAACTCAGAGTGAATTTACATTGTTATCTTCTCACCTCATACGGACCGTGTGGTGGTATGTAGTAGTCATCCACAGCTGCAAGCATATACTTGTCCTGCTCTATGTCCTTGCTATAGACTATGGAAAGGAGGGAGAGCAGCAGCCGCCTGTCTTTATCATCTGTTACTCTGCCTCCATAGTTACATTCCCCTGGGAAAGGACAAAGAGCAGGATGAAATTTTGAAAGTTAATGAGCAAATAAAAATTGCTTTACAACAATGACCAGCTCCAGAAAACTGAAGTGACAGAGCTCCACATCTTCCAAAGGTTATAGGTCCTCTGCTTCCATGAGTTCAGTGGAAACCAGGCACTTCAGCACCTGTGGAACCATGGGCCAGATCTGTGTGTCCTGATGATGAAAGGTTTAAGGAACACTATGAGCTGGGGGGTGGATGTGAACCTGAGCCCAGGTGTAGCAGTCAGCCCACTCCCACTTCCTGGCTAACCCCCTAATGAAAACACAGCAACTCCTCTCTCCCCTGCTTCCCCCTTCCCTTCCCGCTAGCAGCACCCTTGCTCCTGCTGGTCCTGTTTTACCACGTGGCCATCCTTCCACATGGTGGCCAAACCCTTGCTGATTCCCCCTCCACCCACTGCCGTCACTCTGGCCGTGTATATCTAAGTTGTGTGTTGTTTCCCTTCCCTGTAGCTCTTCTAACTGCCCTGCCGAAAATACCTTTGATTTACTGATAATGTTTTTGTAACTCCCAAACCAAAGCAGGACTACTTTCTTTGGGTGTTTTACCCTTTTCCTCTCTACATCTAATTCCTTTCTTTCCAACGTGGGGGGAGAGGGGAAGGCTTCCTATTGTTGTGCTGGTTCTGTTAGCTGTACTTTGAGTCTCTGGGGAATTTAAACTAGAACCACTACTGCTGGTCTCGGAAACTGCTACTCAGGCCACAGCAAATATCTCATGTTTTAAATGAAAGCTCTCTTGTTTGGTGTTCTGAGAAGAGCTGTCAGAATCTGATTGAGAGCTGATTCTTGTCTTGTTCCTTTCATGCAAGCTTACCCTGATTGTGTAGGTATGCAGCAGGAAACAAGGGATCAAAAATATGCCATAGCCCTGTAACAGCAGGGGTTGGAGAGATCTAAGTGATGGGCAAGCAATGAGGGAACCTTTGCACTGATAGGAGTACAGAAAACTGCTAAGTACTCCCAGTTGTTACTTCAATCCTGACTCCTAAAATTCCTTTCCATAAAACTAGTAGTAATATTAGCAAAACCCAGGAATTATCTTTAGAAGGCTGACAAAGGAGGTGCCAGGAAGCAGCTCTGTGGCCCAAATAAGTGACCAGCCACAGCAACCAGCTCTTCACACAGGTCAATGCCTCCTGCTTTAGCGCTGAGTATTACCACATCCTCTGCTGAACTGCCCCTGCTTGCTGTGTCGGCATTGTCTTGATCAGCTGACAGAGGCCACTGCTGGTTTTCTTTACACAGAGGGAAGAAAGTCCAGGAGGTTTGCTGCACTTCTAGCAATCCTGTAGCTCCATGTGAGGCAGGACAGCAGTGACAGTTGAGGCTTTGGGATACAACTTCTCAGTACATGGGAAGTCACAGGATTACAGAATGTTAGGGGTTGGAAGGGACCCAAGGAGATCATCGAGTCCAACCCCCCTGCCAGAGCAGGGCTATACCATCTAACACAGATCACAGATCACATCCAGACAGGCCTTGGAAGGCTTCATAAACAGAGACCCCACAACCTCTCTGGGAAGCCTTTTCCCTGGGTTTGGCAGGAACTCACTGGTTCCTGCCTAGCTGCAAGTGCCTAGCAAAGTCTCAGTGGCAGAGGGGCCTGTACCTGTTAGGTAGGTCAGAGCTTCAAAGGGAGGCTCTTCATAGTCGTTCAGGAACATCTGGATCTGCCTCATGCTGATCCTGAGGTCGGACTCGTTGAACTCGTAGGGAATGTTCCAACCTGTTCGGTGCAAAGGGATGCAAAGGGCAGTGGTGCACTGTGCTGATAGCCATGCTCAAGATGTTATGGTATTGCTACTACAAAGCTGAAGACAGCAGCTGCCAACAGTGCCTAGGAGCAGCCCTGGAATTTACCAGGCTGTTTATTGCACATGGGACAGTTTGATTCTGTAACAATTTGGTATCCTAAGGCACTCTTACCATCATCCTATATAATTTAAACATAAGTACAGCACTTGGCACCATACACTCCTGAAAAAACCACATTCTGCCTTGAGCAGAACGCAGCCCTGCTCAGGGCTTTCAGCTAACCTGTTGCTGTTTGGAGATTCTGAGGACAGGATTTGTAATTCATTGATTGATTTTCATTGCTAATCAACCTGCCCATCTCTTGCTGCTGTTTGTATGTGACATTCAGAGTAACAGGACAATAAAAAACCACCCCACAAGAGCCCACTCCACATAAGCAAATCCTTCAAAGCCCCATGCCCCTAGTTGCAGCTATAGCTGCAATTGTCCTTTCCCCCATCCTGCCAGACAGCTGCTCACATGAAGGAGTTGATGATGCTTGAAAATGACCTTTCTGTCACTTCCAAAACCGATGTGTTTTCTTCAAAGCAGTAAGTGAGCATATTCCTGCTGGCACACTGTTTATTTAAACAGCTACATAATCAAATGTAGATGTCCTCTCCCTGGGGTGCTTGGGGCCAGCTTAGCTGAGGCCTTAGAATCAACCAGGTTGGAAGAGACCTCCAAGATCATCCAGTACAACCTAGCAGCCACCTCTAGCCAATCAACCAGACCATGGCACTAAGTGCCCCAGCCAGGCTTGGCTTCAACACCTCCAAGGACAGCAACTCCACCACCTCCCTGGGCAGCCCATTCCAATGCCAATCACTCTCTCTGCCAACAACTTCCTCCTAACATCCAGCCTAGACCTCCCCCAGCACAGCTTCAGACTGTGTCTGCTTCTTCTGTTGCTGCTTGCCTGGCAGCAGAGCCCAACCCCACCTGGCTACAGCCTCCCTTCAGGGAGCTGCAGACAGCAATGAGCTCTGCCCTGAGCCTCCTCTTCTGAAGGCTGCACACCCCCAGCTCCCTCAGCCTCTCCTCACAGGGCTGTGCTCCAGGCCCCTCCACAGCCTTGCTGCCCTTCTCTGGACACATTCCGGTACCTCAACATCTCTCTGGAATCGAGGGGCCCAGAACTGGACACTGCACTCAAGGTGTGGCCTGAGCAGTGCTAAGTACAATAACAGCTTTAAAGCTTTCTGCTCTGTGCACTAGAGGTTGCTCTCTCGTAACATTACTAACAACAACACTGCCTTTTTACAGAGAAACTCCAAGAATGCACTTCAGACCTGCTCATCTTTTTGAAACAACCTGCAAAATAAGCTAAACCTTACCCAGTGGGCCAAAGTTTCTTCTTTCCTGCACAACAGCATGAAAAAAGCAAAGGCCAAAGAGCAGTTTTTGCCACATCTCTGGCTGTCGGCAGCCGCCGAAGAAGGCAGGGTCAGAGATGGGGTCGTTAAGGTACGATCGGAGAAGGTTCACTCTAACTCCTTTTGGAGGCTCATTTGTCATCTTGATGCCATTCTGGAGGATGCTAACAGGAAACTTTTCTGAAGGGTAACTAGTCAGCCACAACCTGAAAAGGAGTTTATAAAAAGCACATTATCCAAACCAAAAATATTCCTCAACACTGACAGAGCCCCAGTGCTGCTCGGCAGAAGTCTGGGGTTTGTTTCTTGCTTATCTGGAATGGTACCACATGAATCTGTTCTGAAATGCAGGCATAAACAGCTTACACTGGACAGGAAGAAAAGCTGGCACCCTAATTAGGTGTCTCTGTTTTACCACTGCACATAAACAATACAAATGGTTGCTCACACCAAAAAAAAGTTTCATTTCTTTTTACTACTGCCCTCATTGAAATATTCTGGTTAGGAAGAGCAAAACATCCAAGCTCCTACCTGAACTTCTCTTTGGTATTCTCAGCTACTATCACTTCCTCACAGATTTTTTCCAGAGCAGGCATCCAGCTAGTTGCAAGATGGCAGTTTTGTAGCACCACCCAGGTTCCATCACCAATAGCCTGAGAAATCATTTTGGCTGCTATTGGGCCTTGGCCCTGTCCAAGTGAAATAGTCTGAGTGCTTGCACCTCCCATGCCAACATCATCAGCAAACTTTAGCAGACCTGTGATGCCACGTTTCACACGTGCCAACAAAGACAGAGTCTATTAGAAAGTAAATCTATGCCATATTCATCATCTTTACAATGTAAAAAGCAATTGAAGAGGCAAAAGTTGAATGTTTCATTCAGCTGGAAATTCCCCCACCTCTACTACTTCTACTGCCCAGAAGTAGTATCAAATGCTGGGTCAGTCGCTGTGTTTCTGGGGTACACACTAACATTTACATGGATAAATGCCCCAAACCAGGGAAAACCACCCAAAAGTAGCCAGGTTAACCAGCCTGTCTTCTCCTCCTGCCCCAGCTGCTCACCCCCAGCCTGCACTACAGCTCTCTGCTCTCTCTGTTACATGGGTACAATTATTTCTGGGAGCTGAGCTGGCAATTGGATCTTAAGATCTGGTTAAAAATAACTCCCTTGCTTTGCCACCAAACCCAGCACCTCCCAGATATGGCTCCATATTACAATTCTTCTGGCAGAAAAGCAGGGTTAAAAATAATCTGGGTGGGTTTGGGGGGTGTGGGGTTTTAAAGGACATTCAACAGATGTGTTTTAAGCGTGGTCATCTACACCATTTAATTAGGAACTCAGAGGGAGGAAACCTTCTGGAGGAGGGATTGCAACAAATACTGGGGCAAGTCCCAGACACCCACTGAAAGAATTGTAATGCAAGCATAAATCACCAATTGGTCTGGATGTTACAAGCTGTTAGATCTCTACATCACTGCTCAGTGACTTAGACTTTTCATCACCACCCCCCAGCAATTTCAGTATCATTGTTTCTAGATGAGCAGATGCAGCGTTTGAGATTCTGTCCTTGCTGTATTGCCCTTAAAGGCACCTTAAAGAGCAAAGGGGACCTACAGGATTAGCAGTCCAGTCACACGAGGTGACCTTTAACCCAGTTAAAGGAGGAGGTAATACCAGTCTCACCTGCCATAGGATCAGCACCTGGTGACAGCACAAAAATCAAAGGGGCACAACAGTTGGAATCGCTGTAACTTCTTGCAAGGTCAAAAGTAGGTGGATCAATGAAGGTTCTTCCCATGTTTTCCACAATGAATGCCTGCACCGCCGGAATGATCTTGTCAGGCCTCAAACACCTGAGCACAACCATGCGATCTAACCCCACCAGCGTGCCCCACGCATCTGGGAAGGCTTCCTCGTGGGGTCTGGCAGAGTCATAGATGAGTTTCCACTTGGAAGGATTCTCCCTTACATGTTCCATTAAGCCCTGGAGGTTTGTCAGACTGGATGCACGTACGAGCTCAGCCCATGACTTGTCAGACAGCCAATCTGGAGCTGGATTGGGGTGAGGATTATCAAGAGCAACACCTCCTGTCAGCAGGAAATGCCAAACCACGTCATCTATTTGGCCTTTTCCCTTCATGATGCCTACTGTCAGCAGTAAGGAGAAGAGCAGCTTGTCCTTTTCAAAGAGGGAGCGACAGACGTTATTGTAGATGCTGACTGTGAAGTGCTCCGTTACATTCTTAATCCTCTCTTCCAGATCTTCACTCCTTTTGCTTGTAGCAATAGACTGAACGTACAAGTTGAAGAACCAGACCAACGAATACTGGTACATAGGTTCAATGTTTGCCAGATCAGAGATGCAGAAGAAGAGGACAGCTGAATGAACAGCGACTGGCTTATACCCCATTCGAGTGGAATCTATCTGCATCTCAGTCGCAGAGGAAACCTTTTGCTTCTCAGAGATTTCTTCAGACAGCTCTTTGGACGAAGACAAAATATTAATGGCACTTTCATCTTCTAAGATGTTTCCTTCTGAACTGGAAAGGATCTCCAGGATTTTATCTTCTATTTCCTTTAGTTGTTTCTTGTTGGCTGCACTTTCTATAATCAGTTTATTTTTCTTCTCCTCTAGCTCAGGCTTTTCCTCTGCAGCTACAATTCCAAGAAGCTGGTCCTGAAGGCCTAAAGGTGTGATCATGAAGTTGAGTAGACAAACTTTTACAGCCACCTCAGGAAGATAATGAGGGTTTCTTAAGCAGGTTGTTATGTAAAACCTGAAATCTCTTGAATATTCAATTATATTGTCCCCTAATTTCATGTAGTCTACTCCTTGCTGTTTGAATGTTTGCTTCAATAAAATGGGTTCTATGAAAGCATCCAGCTCTTCCCCAATATTTTCTAGCAAGACTGGTGTTCCAAGCTGAACAGCGTTTTCCAGCGTCCTCACGTAGTGTGCATCAGACAGCTTGATCACTGACAGCCTGTTAGCCTTCTCCATGTTCTTCACCCACTTGTTCGCTTGCCTTTGAGGGTCTACCATCAAAGCCCATCTCCTCGAGTTCGAAACGATGATGCCGTTGTCGATGGAAAAGGAATCGACCGGCAGCCCTGCCATCTGCCAGGCACGGATCTGCACTGCCTGCCCCAAGGTGTTACTTAGGCTGAAATCCCTGGAGCATGGGATCTTCTTCTTGCGGCACAGCACTTGCCATTGCTCTTGGCACTTCAGCCGGTAATCAACGGTGAAGGCCCCCAGATAAGCCACAGTTCCTGAGGACAAGAGCACATCCCCTATAAGGTCTCTATGGCGAGTTCCCAATACCCGTGCGGCTTCTGTCCACCTGTCCTTCTCTCCACCGAGACCACTGATCAGCTGCTCGGCCCTCACAAGCTTTTCTGAGCACAGCTCAATGTTGGTTTCCAGTTCTCTCTTCCGCTTGTTCATGTTGTCAAACTCATCGTTCAAAGCTTGGAGGTGGTCGACTATCTCCTTAAGCTCTGCTTGTTTGGTCCTTAGCTTCTGCATCTGAACATCCAGCAGCTCCTCGGCAGCTCTCAGGCGCTGGCGCTTGGGGCCGACCACTTTGGCGACGCGATCGTACACCTCCATGGCTCGCACCCACTTGCAGAGCCCTTCGCAGGCAGAGGAAACGTTCTTTATGACAGCTGGTTGGAAATCTGGATGGTCAATAAACCTCTCTCTAATTCTCTTCATGATAGCAGGAGGAATATTATCCTTGTCGTACGTCTTTAAGCTCTCAAGGAATTTCAGATCTCCCAGGAGTTTTCTAGATGGTCCCCAGTAGTCTTCTACCATTTTACCTGTGTTGCAAACACTACCACCATGAGGTTATAGAATCATAGAATGGTTTAGGCTGGAAGAGACCTCAAGGATTATCCAGATCCAACCCCCTGCCATAGGCAGTGACACCTCCCACTAGAACAGGTTGCTCAAGGCCTCATCCAACCTGGCCCTGAACACCTCCAGGGAGGTTGTGGAGCACAGAATCACCCAATGATCAAGATCACATTGGGTGATTCTGTCCTCCACAATCTCCCTGGGCAACCTGTGTCAGTGTCTCACCACCCTCACTCTAAAGAACTTCTTCCTAACATCCAGTTTACACCTCCCCTCTGCCAGTTTAAACCATTCCTCCTCATCCTGTTATTACAAGACCTTGTCAATAGTCCCTCCTCAGCCTTCCTGTAGCCCCCTTCAGATACTGGAAGGCCACTTCAAGGTCTCCTCCAGGCTGTAAAGCCCCAACTCTCATAGCCTGTCCTCATAGCATAGCCACTGCAGCCCTCTCAGCATCTTTGTGGCCCTCCTCTGGACTCACTCCAACAGTTCTTGCATTGGGGGCTCCAGAACTGCACAAAGGACTCCAGGTGGGGTCTGAAGAGAGCATAGCCAAGGGGCAGAAACCCCTCCCTTGCCCTGCTGCCCACACTGCTCTTGCTGCAGCCACTGTTAGCTAGCTTGGGAAAATGGTTAAAGAAATTCAGATGGGAACTTCCATGTCACTAACCTGTCTCCTATTTATTAATTACATGTTCATTCTAAATCAAGTAAGAAATAAGGGATGGGGGAAATTGCTATACAGTCTTTCCCCACACAGCTTAGTAGAAAAGTCAGTAACTACGTGGAAAGACATGCAGAGAATTCTTACTTTCAGTTACAAAGGGTTGAACTGTGAGGGGCATAAGATAGGAGAAGGGAAAAGGTCTGTTTCCTCTCAAATCCTGTGCAATCCCACAGCAACAACATAACTCATGCAGCAAGAGCTTGCCTGTGTAATTACCTGTGGTGAGAGTACAGCTGGAATTCTGCCTCCCAGCTCAGCTGAGAAAGTTTGGCAGCAGGGATTAGAGAGGGAAGTGCAGGTGACTGGTGCAGAGCACACCTCCAGCTCCTGGAGCTCCCCAATGCAATGCAAATCTCAAGATTGGGTCCAAGCAAGTTGAGGAGATGACTGTATGGTGGTCACTGCACAAAGCTTGTACAACGGCATCAAGCAAGGGCACTACGCTACAATGGCACAGCTACCCCTAGCTGTTCAGTCTGCTTGTAAGGCATTGCTAGCAAAATGCATTTATAGTGCCCACGGCTGAGCTCACAGCAGAAGCACTTCATTAGTACATCACAGCAGTACCCCAAGCATTCCTAGGGCAGGGACAACAAATAACTGCATCTTTACCACTGCCACCGGGATCAGGTTTCCTCTCTGGCTTCATTCCCTTCATGACACAGATACTCTCCATGACAAGCTTAACAGGACCAGGTGGATTCTGCATGGACTTCACAAGAGAGATGTCTGAAGGATTCAGGGTATCAAGAGCTGCAAGTGCTGCCTCCAGAGCTGGCATGGCCTCAGCAAGGTCTCCTTCGCATTCATCCTGTTAAGGCATTGGGCAGAAGTCTATAAACCCTCATCTAACAGCAGGTCAACAACCTGATTGCCCTACTACAGCACAGCCTCTGCTTCTAAGGACCTAATAGAAAGACTTCACATCATGCTTCTTGGAGAGAGAGCTACTTTCAGAACTTCTCTGCACAGTTTAAAGAGGGGAAGTTGGTAGAGAAATGAGTAACTTCTGTAAGTTGAACTGGTAGCTGAAACAGCCAGACAAGCTGTCAAGATCAAAGTTCCTCTGGTCTGACAAGAAGAATTAAAATACAAGTCAGATACAGTTTTTCTTGGATAAATCTTACAGTGATGATAAGGTAAAAAATATGTAGCTGAAATTCTTTCCCAGGTACTCAGATCTCAGTAATTACCTCTCTTATCTATCACTGACATCTCCAACTAGCTTCAAAAAGATACACTGAGGAATTCCACAACTTCTTACAGGAAATTCTGTGCTACAGACATCTGGCTCTGGCTCCATGCAGCACTGTACCAGATTGCCTCAGGTAGCTATAAACGAATTGTCTTTGAGCCTGGATACAGCATAACCTCCTTCCTGACCCTCCAGAGGAGGAGAAAATGTTAGTACAGACCTAACAGCTACTCAGCTTTCGGGATGTGAACTAGAGAAGGAAGCTATACACTACTATGAGATACAGTCATACCCCAAACGGCCAACATTTACCTTGTTTACATTAGGACTATGCCATTGATCATCTCACAGCTTTGTTACTTTAAGGGCTTAGATTATCCCCTCAAAACACCATCACAGCTCCCATTGACTTGGAAAGATTCAGAACGCTACCTTAATAGCTTGAGCAGCAGCTGCTGCTTCGTTCGCCTCTTTTTCATCTGCTGCCACTAGTTCCTTCTTTGCATCTACTTTAGTGGTTTCCTTTTCAATCTGGATCATCATTTTTTCTGTTTCTGCAGAAGTCTGAATCAGTTCAGGCTGAAGGGCAGTCAGCTCTTTCTGCATCTCTGCAACCTAATGAACAGAACAGGAAATGTGGAAAATACCTGTGTAAGCACTGAGTGCATTTCAGAACTTGATGTCTTAGGAAGAAAGATCTGAAGGCAGTTTATTAATACAATCCAAAAAGGGACACTTTAGCTACAGAACTATAAATAGCTCTCTAGCTTATTTTTACTAAGGGCTCTTTTATTTCATTGAAAAGATTTTTTTGAAGGCTTTTTTTTTATCATCCATGCAATCTGCTTGCCTTTTTAAGGATCCACTTCATTTCAATAATTAGAAATAAATGAGTAATTGGTTTGGTTTTTTTTTTCCTCACAGTCAGTTTCAATTTATGGAACTCCAAATAATCCTTCATTGCACAGGTAGAAAACAAAATCCAGAAGAAACTTGGAAGGAAACATAGAATTAGTGGCAGCAACTGCTGCAAACTGGATGTACTTCTTCATCCAGCAAGTATCTGGAAGCCTTTCCTTTGCGTCTTAGGAAGATCAACACCTGGATCATTCACAACTTGCCTGGAACCTACTGCAACCAGCAACAGAACAAGGGGACAGAGTCTCAAGTTGTGCTAGGGGAGATATAGGCTGGATGTTAGGAGGAAGTTCTTGCCAGAGAGAGTAATTGGCATTGGAATGGGCTGCCCACAGACGTGATGGAGTTGTTATCCCTGGAGCTGTTCAAGGCAAGACTGGATGGGCTACTTAGTGCCATGGTCTGGTTGAGAGGACAGGGCTGGGGCTGGGTGCTAAGTTGGATTGGATGAGCTTGGAGGTCTCTTCCAACCTGGTTGATTCTATGATTCTATGATCTTCACCTGACACTTACTTGTGAAGATGCAAAGTCAAGTTTCTGAAGGCCTGTAAGGTAACGAGTTCTCATTGTGTCAACTTCCTGCCTCTTGCTGTTCAGCAGAGTCTTAAAGGTAAGAACGAGTTCCAGGTATGAAGTTGGGGTCACGTAGTTGTGTCTTCGCAGCGCAGTGTAATAGCTGCTGGAGAGCTCTCTCACACTTGCCTGGAAGTACTGGCACATCCACACCACCCTAGAGAAGGTTGTTCCAGGTTACCAAGCAAACACAATCTGTCTTTATGTTCATTATGAGCAAACTACTTTAGGCTTATGAAAATGTTTTAATGCTAATTAAGGCTGAATTATTTTTCCCCATTGTAAGAAAGATTATAAACTCCTCCCCAAGAGTGGCCTGAAACATCAGTTACATAAACCTACACAGCTTCGACTTGCACTGAAATCTCAGAGTTGGTTTACTTTTGCCAATCGATGAGGACAGTTTCCCAACCAAGTACATTGGGGGCTCAAGGGGGAGTGGAAGAAAAAGTTCCTTCTTATGTTTCTTGATGGATAAACTCACTCTTTTCTAACATCCTCTTCAAGTTCAACATCCTCTAAAAACTTGTGAGCAACCATTTCCAAAGCATCTGTAGGCCAGGTTTGGAACCAGTCGATGGTGCAGCAGTTTATGAGCGAGGGGAACATCCGTAATCGATTCCGGAACGCGTCTCCAATAGGACTCATGGCTAGAAGAAAAGCCACAGCTGTTACCCAACTTTGTATGCAGTTCTAGAGCAGAGAAAGCTACGCCTAAGAGAAGCCATTCTGAGATGGAACAGACTGCATACAGACCTAGGACGATGTGCAAATTTTTCTTCACCCTTTCAATAAAGAAATTGTACATGGCAAGGGGAGTGGCTTCCACTCTCCTGTTCTCCATCCTTGCTGCACCTTGCATTTTCTCAACAATTTCAGCTTTCTCGTCTGTTGGGAAGATGTTGGGCACATCGCCAGCGTTCAGAAGCATGTTGATGTCTTCTACAAAGGCTTCATCCTTGATTTGATTGTCAGCAAGCAGCAGGGCCACGTTCTTGTTATCGGCGCCCGCGTGCCGCAGGACTCGCTTCACATCGTCCCTCCACTCGCCGATTCCGTAGGACTTGGTCATTTCGATCTGAAAGAGCTCAAAGGAATGGATGAATGTGGCCAGCTTGGTGGCGCTTTGCCGGCCGCTCCCGCCCATCCCCACCAGCAACAGATGTCCATTATCCTGCTTCAGCACCCTGCATATCCTCGAGATATGCTCAATAGCAAACCTGAACATGACTAAGGACATAGGTGCTTTGCTGGTGGCATTGTACTCCTCCAGGTAGTGCTCCATCACTGCTGTCAGCTGCTCGAAGTCTGTGATTTCATCATACACTTTCACACTGCTGTCCGGGTTCAGATAGTCTCCAAAGAACAGGCTACGAATGTCATCATCAGAGATCTCTCCAGTGGGTGAGAGATGACTCAGTACCTGCAGGAAAGGCCAGAACCAACAGATGATTCAAACTCCTAGAGAACTGTTTTCCTTCAGGTCAGCGTGTTCTTACCTGCCTAGCAACAATGCTGTGGGAAGCACTGCTTTCCAGCTATGCCAGTTCTCATCCCCACAAAACCACTGTAAAGCCTCAACCCTCCTGGGGGTGGTCAGAACCTGACCCCAGGGGTAGTGGTTAGCCCACCCCCACTTCCTGTCCAGGGACCCTGTAAAGAGAGAGGAACTTCCTGTTTGCTCTCTCTTTGCCCTCCCTGCCTGCCTGATAGCACCACCTTTGTTCCTCCTGTTCCTATTTGTTCCACGTGTCCATCCCACCAGATGGTTGACAACCCCTTCCTGAATCTATTTCCATCCACTGCCATCAATCCTTAAATACATATATAAATTTACATCTTGTTTCCCTTCCCTATACCTCTTTGTAACTCCCCAACCTTAAATACCTGAAATACCTTTTACTTATTGTTGGTCTTTTCTTTTAACTTCCAAATTGAAGCAAGACTACTTTTTGGGTGTTTTACCCCTTTCCTCTCTACATCTAATTCCTTTCTTTCTGAAGGAGAGGAGAGGGGAAGGCATCCTATCCTTGTACTGTTCTGTTAGCTGTTAAGAGTCTCAGGGAAGTTTAAAATCAGATCAATACAACCACCTAAATGAAGAGCATGCTGTAGGCTGGCATACAAGCTTCACAGAGGCATTGCTCACAGAGAGATTGTGTTGTAGAGTATCAGTGCCCAAAAGGCTACTCAGAAAAACATCCACTATTCCCATTGACTCTTCCACACATTAACTCCAGCAAAAGCCATCTACTGCAGATAGCCCTCTGCTCTAACTCAGCATCCTTTGGATGTTAGAATCATAAAATCAACCACGGCAGAAGAGACCTCCAAGCTCAGCCAGCCCAACCTAGCACCCAGCCCTGGCCAATCAACCAGACCATGGCACTAAGTGCCTCAGCCAGGCTTGGATTCAACACCTCCAGGCACAGANCCCAGGATGCCATTGGCTCTGCTGCCCACCTGGGCACACTGCTGCCTCATCTTCAGCTACTCTCTACCAGCACCCCCAGGTCCCTCTCTGCCTGGCTGCTCCCATCCACTCTGGCCCCAGCCTGTAGTGCTGCTTGGGGTTCTTGTGGCCAAAGTGCAGAACCCTGCACTTGGCCTTGTTCAATCTCATCCCATTGGCCTCTGCCTACCTATTCCAGCCTGGCAAGAGCCCTCTGCAGGGCTCTCCTACCTTGCAACATCTCCACACCTGCTCCTAGCTTGGTGTCACCTGCGAACTTACTGATGCTGGACTCAATGCCCTGCTCCAGATCATCAATAAAGATACTGAACAGGACTGGGCCCAGCACTGATCCCCTGGGGACACCACTGGTGACAGCTACCAGCTGGACGTGGCACCATTCACCACCACTCCCTGGGCCTGGCCCATTCCTTCATTCTAATACAAAGGAATTTGTACTGACCAAGGATATGTAGAGTGCCCAACACTGAAGAGAAGATCATCCATGGTTTCGAAATGCATCGATCAAAATCACTCCAAATGTGCCCAATGCTAATGTCAGTGTCTTAAGTATTTCTGAAAATGCATCAGTCTCAGTCCTGGTTCCAGCACATTACCCAAAAATACCTTACTGAAGCTCTGCTTGAAGCTATTTGATGTTGTCTCTTGTACCATCTGGAAGAACACCTTCCTGTCCTCCTCATCAACTAAGCGATCATAGAAGACTCGGTAAACCTCATGAATCCAGAGCCTGATCAGTTTCTCTCCATCCTGAAAGTGCAAGTAAAAGAGGTGAACACAGCTCAGGCAGGTTTGTTGAGTTCGGGTTGGTTGGGTTAAGAAAACCTCACACAAACAAGATAGAAATGTCCATCTGGACCCTGCTGTATGTTGTACTAAACTCAGTGTGAATCTTTCACTTCCAAGCCATCCAGCACGTGGCTCAGCATCTGCTCACTTAATTGGCTTCCTCACCTATTTACCATCTTGTCCTTCCTGCTGGTACAAACTGGGACTCCTATGTCAAATCATTTGTCTCTACTATCTCAAGTCTCTCTACCTTTCCAACACAACTACATCTTTCAGTGATACAGCTCCTGGGCTCTGACTCAAGTCCAGCCCACCACTGTTGTTGATTTCCCCTGAATAGCTTGTGGCTGTTTTGGTCTGTTTCTGCACCAGAACCATTCTCCAAACAGAAATAAACCTCTTCACATTCCCTTATCTTGACATTTCACTGAAAATCATGGAATGGTTTAGGTTGGAAGGGACCTCAAAGTTCAGCCAGTTCCAACCTCCTGCCATAGGCAGGGACACCTCCCACTAGAACAGGTCACTCAAGCCCTCATCCAACATGGACTTGAACACCTCCAAGGCAAGGGAGGAGATTCTGCCCCTTTACTCTGCTCTCCTCAAACCCCACCTGGAGTCCTGTGTGCAGTTCTGAAGCCCCCAACACAAGAAGGACATGGAACTGTTGGAGCCAGTACAGAGGAGGCCATGAAGATGCTCAGAGGGCTGCAGCAGCTCTGCTATGAGGACAGGCTGAGAGAGTTGGGGCTCTGCAGCCTAGGGAAGAGAAGGCTTGGAGGAGACCTTATAGTGGCTTTCCAGTATCTGAAGGGGGCTACAGGAACGCTGGGGAGTGACTATTGACAAGGTCTGGTAATGACAGGAGGAGGAATGGGTTTGAACTGGTGATTTAAACTGGATGTTAGGAAAGAGTTCTTTGCAGTGAGGGTGGTGAGACACTGGCACAGGTTGCCCAGGGAGGTTGTGGAGCACAGAATCACCCAATGTGATCACAGATTCTGTGCTCCACAACCTCCCTGGAAGTGTTCAAAGCCAGGTTGGATGAGTCCTTGAGCAACCTGTTCTAGTGGGAGGTGTCCCTGCCTATGGCAGGATGTTGGAACTGGCTGAGCTTTGAGGTCCCTTCCAACCTAAACCATTCTATGCCTACCCTGATTTTAAACCTTGTCAACCTACTGCAATCACAGCTTATGTATTTTGAGATGTTTCTTCACTGATATTTACTTTTGCCATTGCTTTTTCTTACAGCAACAGAATTAAATTATCAACTTACTTGCAAATGAGTGTGTGGGCAGAGCAGGACTCCTTTAATGACCCTGGCAAAGTCCCGTAGATTGAAGACATAGTGGGATTTTGTAGGAGTTGGCAGAAAGTTATCAACTGCCATTTTATAAATCACCATTGTGGCTTGGACCATCATTTTCCCTAGCCTTAGGAAGGAAAAGAGATACCATTTTAACTTCTGCTGGTAAACCAGAGGGGAAAAGGTGACAAAGTGTGAGAGGAAAGGTCCCAGATTACCTGAGAAAGGCAGCCTCAAAGCCCCTGCTGAAGTGCCAGTCAGCAATCGCAGCAAAAATCTTGGTCAGGACCTCATCGTCGAAAGAATGCATGGAGATGACGTTCAAGTGCCGTGTGAAGCGGCCTGCAACACACACACAAAGATGTGGAGACATTTAGGCATGGCCAAATATTTTTCCACTTCTCAGCCAGCATGTTCTAGGACAGACTGGCTCTGAGCAGCACTGCTCCCTTTTGTTTCTGGTCAATTTCTGCCCCAGCAGCAATGCAAAAGAAATGGAAACTGGAGTTTGTTTTGTATCAATATTTCACTTCCTATTTCACACAGTCACAGAATGGGTTAGGTTGGAAGGGACCTCGAAGATCAGCCAGTATGGCAGGGACACCTCCCAAAAGAACAGGGCACTCAAGGACTCATCCGACCTGGCCTTGAACACCTCCAGGGAGGTTGTGGAACCTCCCTGGGCAACCTGTGCCAGTGTCTCACCACCCTCACTTGAGAGAGCTTCTTCCTAAAATCTAGTTTGAATCCCCCCTCTGCCACTTTAAACCCATTCCCCCTCATCCTGTCATTACCAGACCTTGTCAATAGTCCCTCCCCAGCCTTCCTGTAGCCCCCTTCAGATACTGGAAAGCCACTCCAAGGTCTCCTCTAAGCCTTCTCTTCCCCAGGCTGCAGAGCCCCAACTCTCTCAGCCTGTCCTCAGAGCAGAGCTGCTGCAGCCCTCTCAGCATCCTGGTGGCCTCCTCTGGACTGGCTCCAACAGTTCCATATCCTTCTTGTGCTGGGGGCTTCAGAACTGCACACAGGACTCCAGGTGGGGTCTGAGGAGAGCAGAGCCAAGGGGCAGAATCTCCTCCCTTGCCCTGCTGCCCACACTGCTCTTGCTGCAGCCCAGCACAGGGTTGCTGTCTGGGCTGCACTCACACTGCAGGCTCCTGTGGAGCTTTGCATCACCCTGGACTCCCAGGGCCTTTTCCTCAGGGCTGCTCTCAGCCATTCCCCACCTAGTCTGGGGTTGTGCTTGGGATTGCACTGACCCAGGTGCAGGACCTTACACTTGGCCTTACTGAATGTCATGAGGTTAGCCTGGGCACAGCTCTGCAGCCTGTCCAGGTCCCTCTGGATGGATCCCTGCCCTCTAGCAAGTCGACTGTGCCACACAGCCTGGTGCTACCTGCAGACTTGCTGAGGGTGCACTCTGTCCATGTCACTGACAAAGATGTCAAACAGCACTGGTGCCAGCACTGATCCCCGAGGGATGCCACTTGGCACTGGCCTCCAGGTGGACATTGTGCCCTTGATCACCATTCTCTGTGTGGTGATTTCACTGAATTCCACATGAAAAACCTGAATCTCCATTATAAGCCCATCAGAGAAATATAACCTCCCTCCTGATAGTGCTGCAGGAATCATGGATTTGCAGGCTACATGTTTGTAAGTAAATGCAGGCAGCTGGTCTTAGCAGCAGGAAGTGCATTTTCAATAGCGGACTGTCAGAAAGACTTGGCAAGAAGATGTATTCCTCCTGTTTTCCAAAGGAGATAATGGGAAAAGTGTCCAAGTCTCTAATTTCAGAATTATTTTCACAACTCATAGTTCAATCAACATTTAAAATATTGCTTGTAAAGCAGATTAAACTCCTGGGAAAGCTACAGACCGACCCTTGAGCAGACTTCTCTTTGGAATGATCCAGCCAGTGAGTGCACCTACAACTTGTCACCACCAAAACCAAACCGGCCTCGTAACATCAGTCACTTAGGTAACCACCTGCCAAAGTAATACATTTCCTACCTGTGATATCATTCCTGCCTCCTCCAGGTGGGCCCATTGCTGAAACAAGCAGCACATCTTGGATGCTAATCTTGGATGTATCTTTCGTGTCATACCAATGACCGTGATCAATCCACTGGCGGAGAAGCTCGATCGGTGGCTGGGCTCCGTACACTTCCTTTGCAGGCATGTTTAGGTCATCTGCAGAGAACACAGGCACTCAACAAGAAAGACCTCTCAACATTTAGGAATCACACTTTTCTTTCAAAGCTAAGAACTGGAGTAGAAAAAGACTGCGTCCCCTTCTCCCTGCTTCCCATTAAACTAACCAGAATCAAATCAAAGAATGGTTTAGGTTGGAAGGGACCTCAAAGCTCAGCCAGTTCCAACATCCTGCCATAGGCAGGGACACCTCCCACTAGAACAAGTCACTCAAGGCCTCATTCAACCTGGCCTTGAACACCTACAGGGTGCTCCACAACCTCCCTGGGCAACCTGTGGCAGTGTCTCAACACCCTCACTGCAAAGAACCCTTTCCTAACATCCAGTTTGAATCTCCTCTCTGCCAGTTCAAACCCATTACTCCTCTTCCTGTCATCACAAGACCTTGTCAATAGTCCCTCCCCAGCCTTCCAGCAGGCTCCCTTCAGATACTGGAAGGGCACTCCAAGGTCTCCTGAAAGCCTTCTCTTCTCCAGGCTGCAGAGCCCCAGCTCTTGTAGGCTGTCCTCATAGCAGAGCTGCTGCAGCCCTATGAGCACCTTCATGCCACTGTACTTTGCAGACAGACTTGGAAGTGAGGGTTTCACTTAGTGTGTTTGCTCTGTTATGTTTTATTTCGTGTCATGACAAAGTTCTGAAGAAAACCACCACAAAGAGTTAGAAGCCCTTCAGCAGAGGGCAGTGTTAACCCTTCCTTGGATGCCTGAGAAATGCCCCAGAGCAGTTAGGCACTCCCAAATCCCTAGTTGCAGTGAGTACATTGCCTTTGCCTAAAGCCAGAATTAAGGTAATATAAAAATCCTGGAAAACTCTCATCTCACCCACAAACATTACAGCTTTTTTCCCCAAAGGAGGTCCAAAGACTCCTTTTCTTCTTCTGTCCAGCTTGGACATAATAATGTCTTGGGTTTGATTAGCAGAGGTTCTTGCAGAGAAGTTGATGAAGCTGGGGATGTATTTTTGCTTTGGAAGCTGTAGTAGAAAAGTGTTTGTTATAGCTGATTTTCCAGTGCCAGTGGGACCCACAAAAAGCAAAGGGACATTATGCTCCACATATGTGTGAAGAAAAAACATCTGTCTGGCAGTCTCCATCGTTGGAATGATCAGCTCTGATACCTGTTTCACAACAAAGTACAACAGCACATGAAAATCATAGAATCAACCAGGTTGGAAGAGACCTCCAAGCTCATCCAGCCCAACCTAGCACCCAGCCCTGGCCAATCAACCAGACCATGGCACTAAGTGCCCCAGCCAGGCTTGGCTTCAGCACCTTCAGTGACAGTGACTCCACCACCTCCCTGGGCAGCCCATTCCAATGCCAATCACTCTCTGGCAAAAACTTCCTCCTAACATCCAGCCTAGACCTCTCCTGGCACAACTTGAGGCTGTGTCCCCTGTTTCTGTTGCTGGTTGTCTGGGAGAAGAGCCCAACCCCACCTGGCTCCAGGCTCCCTTCAGGTAGTTGTAGATGGCAATCAAAGACCAAACATCTATCTCAAGCATCAGGAACATTTACAGGCACCTGCAGGAAGCCTGTAGCAGAAATGCATTTTTAAAACACTCCTTTCTGTGAAATCTTTGGCTGTAACAAGGTTCTGGCAGACAGTATGGCTCCACTTCTTGTTACACAGCAAAGAGCACAACCTGTGTTAGCTATAATATGGTCCAAGGACACTCTGTGAAGCTCAGAAGAACTTCAGGGTTAAAATCTAGCTTGGTTCTCTTCCCCTACTGTGCAAAAAAAGGCAGCAGTGTTATGGATTTTTTTTTTCTTCTTCTCGTTAGCAGCTGTGCACTAGATATCAAGAAAACATTTTAGACAGCAGAACAAAAAGTAATCTACCTCTCTCCTGTACTTAACAGACAAGGCAGTTGCAATTATAATGGGATGAAAAGCTGAACAAATAGCACTGAAGTTATCTTGCCATTTTATCCAGAGATAGGTACTTTCTGTGGATCTCTGCAGTGCTTCACCTCCCTGCCATCAAAATGTGAGTGAGTCTATGCAGAAACAGAGGGGACCTGGGACCCTCAATCCTGCCTTCCATATCCTCAAGTAGTAAGTCTCTACACTTGCTCTCTGTAGCTTCCACTATAACATTGGGATATCAACCACGGGAAATGAAAAGGAAGGAACAGAAATTCAGGCTTTGTGTCTTTCCTACCATGATTCCCCCAACATCAGATGCTATTACAAAGGCAAAAAGAGGAACAAAATCATTTAACCACCAGTCAACCTCAGGGCTCCTTATCACCTGCAGTGCCAAACATTCAATGCTGATGATACCAGAATTAAGACGTGAGCATGAAGAGGAGCCTGCAGATTACTGAAATGTTGCAGAACAAACATTACAGAGGAGAATGAGAGCCAGCTAAGAGAATGGATTCACACTTCTCAACTATTTAGTCAACTGTTTTCCACAGTGAAAGGTATCAATGTGAACCTTAGCTCCTGGAGAGAGAACTTGCTCTTCTTTTGTGATGTACTCCATCCACACGTTCCACTGCCCGCTGCCATGCTTGTGAAAATAGAAGTCATAAACACTCCCTGTTAATTGAAGAACACAGCAGAGGAAAGGCCACTGATGAGAGAATGAACATAAACTTCAGTCATTTTAGTGTGAGATGTCCAACGCTGCGAGATAACGAAGGCTTTCCAGCATGCCAGATTCCCTTCCCCCCCCACTGCCGTTATTATCATCAAACTGTTTTAGGTCAGATTCAGCTACATTGTTTGAGTGTAACATGAGGCATATGCTACTCCTGGTTAAAAGGGCAAGGAAAGAGCACCCAGCTGTGCAGCCCAAGGCCTGGCAGATGGTGGCTCTGCTGCAGACTTCATATCCGCCAGGCACTCTCTGTCCCCCACTGCAGTGCTGGGTTTCCTTGCTGCTTTATAGAAGGCCACCAAGCAGAGTCATGCAGAAGCACCTTTTTCTGGGAAGATGTTGCCTCTGCCAAGCTTCACACTTTTAGGGCGTGGGTTTTCATCATTCATCCCCATCAGCAAGCTGCGGTAAAACAGATCAAATTTCTTTCTGCTGTCTGCGTCGATGATCCCACCAACTGTCCACACCACGGAGAAAAGGAAAAGCCCCTGCAGCCACGAGGTGATGTGCTGACTGGACATGCTTTCCTTCTCCTCTTCCCCAGATGGCTTTAGTTCATCTAAAACACATATTTGGAGTTGCAGTTAAGCATCAGGACAACCACAAACCCCAAGCCAAAATGCACTTGTGCAAGGGCCTTCTGAGACAAGCTGGGAGCGTCTTCCTCGGCGGAACAAAGCCAATCTGCAGAGAGAGATCTTGTCTGTGAGATATCGTTTACAAATGAGAAGAAACAGATTGACAGAGGGTCCTAATTCTTTTCTTCAGATGCTCACAAACAGGAAGCAAAAAACTTAGAATACCCTCACAAGATGAAGCTGAGTTTTGTAACGACACCAGTGCCCAAATGCAGAAGTTCTGGATGCTAGGCAAAACACTACTGTTAATACAGGTCAGTGAGAAAGGACTTGTGTCAGATGGTCTCAATAGTAAAGGAATTCCTTTGGGATTTCTTGGCACCTGGGAATGTGCATCTTCTTAGGGGACACAACAGGAGAAAGAAAAATCCAAGTAGGAACAACAAGGCTTAAGGCACTTACCAAGCAGACAAGTAAAGAGTTTCATCAAGCTATAACTCAGATGAATAGAGGATGTTTGTACAATGGCTTTGCAATGGAGGTGAACGAAGTCTAAACAGGGCTGGACGAGCCACATGAACATGTCATTGATCTGCCAGGAGAAAAGGAAATGGCTTTAAACAATACAGGAGTTCCATACCTCCCACTGTCCCTGAATTCTCTCAGTAAAACATAAGGTATCAGAAGTTGCCCATGTCAGCAGAGGGAAGATCAAGAACAGGCCCGGGTGAGGCAGTGCTGAAGTGACCACAAAGTCACAGCACCGCTATCTGACAGCGAATACAAGTTACTTCTGCCACAGAGCACTTCTCAAGCTGAACTCTGGAGTTCTTATACAGAAGGATGAGTTCAAAACTTTTGGACTCTTCCTGCATTTCCCACATCCCATTTCTGTATTCATGGCATGTCCAACCCCCGTGCACTTGCAGTAACACTTGATACTCATCACTACAGACTAATTTACAGCATCCTCTAGGAAATCTAGGACTCTCTACATCATGAAAGTACTTCCACAAGTTTGTTTCTGCAGGCCTGCCTTCAAACTGGCAAACTGTGAACATCATCTTAAAGCTAATCGTCTAAGTTAGACTAATGTGAAAAACAAAGTCTGGCACCAGCTCTCGGTGTTCTTCCTGCAGGTCTGAAGGCAGTGTATTCATGTAGGAATCCTTCAGTGGCTTCCAGCCTAACTCTTGTGGGTCCATGTAGATCATTCCACACCTGGGAAGAACAAATAGCTATGGTACAGGAACAGATGAGCAAGGTGGAACAGTGAAGTCTGAATGCGTCCACATTACCTGCTGACAGTTGCTGGAGATGCCTCCTCTAAGTCTGCTGGCTCAAAGATTAGACTCATTTTTGAATTCATCTGAATTATTTCGCCACTCATTAAGCACAGCTAGAAGGAAACCACCATGTAAAGACGATGCAGTGCTGATTGCCTAATCAAACCAATGTCTCCCATAAAAGCTCTGAATCTCCTGCTCAGTGTCACTCCTCATGCGCTCATTCGTGTTCTCCTAATGCCTATTTTCTGACCCTGTCTTAGGTTGCTCCCTGTGTTACTGTGAAGGCCTGCAGAGACACCAAGAACAATGGTCTGTCTCTAAATACCTCTGCAAGGAAAAGCAGCTATGACCTGCAGCTTTTTTCAGTTAATGCATTCACTAAGCAACTTCAGCTAGTTCAGTTTGCAGGTACAGGACTCAGCTTACACATTTCAGTCTCCTAAAAGGGTCAATAAAAAAACAATCTGAGTGAACAGCCTCATGCCAGTAAAGCAGAAGCAAGACAAGGCTCCTAGAGAGAAGTAACAGCTTAATGTCCTCTGTTAAAGCAACACTTATAACCGAGGGGGAAAGCAAAGCTTTCATGTACAGCAGCTTTTCCTGAGGCTCAGCATGGTAATAACAATATTGTTACTACTAAAACAACGTAAGGACGAGGTCACTGGCAAAAATCAGGCTACCTTTTTGTTATCATCCAGCACAGTGTTCATGTTCTCTATCCAAACTGCATCCACTGGGCCGTCAAAGATAATCCACTTCCGATCATCTGTGGTGGAAGATGCTTGCTCCCTGAAGGCATTCGCAAGGACTCCGTCTGCCCACTCGTGGCTTACAGGATCGAAACTGCCATACAACTGCCCCATGGTAATTGCTTTGGGATTAATAACTTTGTATTCCACAGCAAATTCATCCATGGATTTTGCTGTGTAAAAAGGCAGACAGATGAGCTTGAGAATTCGATAGGTTAGCTTGATTCAGCAAGTTAACCATAGAACAAGATCTTCGGGGGTCCTACTTTTGCCACCCAAAGGAAAACCTGCAGACATTTGGCAGCAACTAAGAACTTCCATTACTTGTGCAAAGGCACAAAGTCCTATGTGCAAGAGCACATGAAGAGAAAAAAAAGGCAGAGTAGAAGTGATTCTATTTGTTTATGGGAGCCAGTGTTTTCAAGAGCATTATGCACAACTACAACAGTTCACAGCACTCATCAAAGCATAAGCACATTGGTATGGTTTACTATCCCAGTAAATGAAGAGCAAAATACTTGTAGAATCATAGAATCAAGCAGGTTGAAAGAGACCTCCAAGCTCATCCAGTCCAACCTAGCACCCAGCCCTAGCCAATCAACCAGACCATGGCACTAAGTGCCCCAGCCAGGCTTGTCTTAAACACTTCCAGGGAGGGTGACTCCACCACCTCCCTGGGCAGCCCATTCCAATGCCAATCACTGTCTCTGGCAACAACTTCCTCCTAACATCCAGCCTAGACCTCCCCTGGCACAGCTTGAGACTGCGTTCCCTTGTTCTGTTGGCAGAAGAGACCAACCCCACCTGACTACAGCCTCCCTTCAGGTAGTTGTAGACAGCAATGAGGTCTGCCCTGAGCCTCCTCTTCTCCAGGCTAACAACCCCTCATAGATAAATACACCAGACAAAAAGAGTTCATTGATAGAAACCTTCCAGTGAAAAAAGCAGAGCACAGCACATTTAACAACCTCTGCAAAGACCAAACCCATCAGCCTGGGAATTCACTTTGACTCCTGAGCAGTCTGCGTCTGAAGGTGGTTACCTGCACACAAGTCTCCGAGGGCTGCAGCCAGCACCCTGTAGGCACAGGTCTTGCCGCTCAGAGGCTCTCCGACAATCATGAAACCATGGCGCACCAGCATCATCTCATAGACCTGTGTCGGCGACAAGAGACCGGCCCCTTAGCGCAGCACGAAGGCTAACGGTGCGTGTATGGAAACGCAGCTCTGCCTCCTGCACTGGCGCAGCAGCACGAAACAGCAGCTAAACACCTGCGCTCTGCTAAGGCTGGCTGAAGAGCTAACTCCAATTGGAAGGCAGTCATGTTACTGAGGCTGCTCTCACTGATAGAATTGAAGCAGTCACTGCCCTTGGACATCCTCCCTTTCTCCTCGCTAAATGCCATGGCTCAGTGTGCTAGTTTGAAGCTAGCTAGAATGTTTTGGTGAGAAGAATTAGATTACAGACTGTGAAAGGAAAACAGTGGTGATGTCTACTTCCCTCATAGGCTTGCTGAGATGTATAAAAGAAAAACATAGATAAGGGAGTCCACTCTCACTTGGGCTGCTGGCTGAGCTGCATCTTACTCTCTAACCTCACCCTTCATTTTGGACTAATCCACTTTGCTTCCTAATCCCCTGACTGAACATCTATTCTTCCTTGGGACTGGGACAAGGTTGAGAGGGGTAGGGAGAAGGTGAAGGGGTGGTTGAGAGCCCCTCCTGGGGACTCAGGTTTCTGGGAGGGGAGTTGTGTTTCTGTATATTTACCTTCTATATTTCTGTCTATAACAGTATCTACTCTAACTATCTGCTTGTACATTGTGCCAGCTGTAAATATAAGCTTCATTCAATTCCCAGAGCCGGCTGAGTCTAGTCTGGGTGATTTCCAAAAGTGGTGTGTGTGGGGGGGGAACACCCAAACCACCACACTCAGCTACACATCACTGTACAGGGCATGAGAGCACTAACCAGGCACTGCGAATCACAGACCAGGGGAAAGCCTAAACTGAACCAGTTTCCAGTGAAGCCAACAAAAAGGGATTGAAACCCCAGATCTAGGGATCTGCTCACACAGGGACTGGGTTTGAACTGCAAGTGTGCTGGTTTGAGGTTAACTGGAATATTTTAATGAGAGAAATGATATTATAGGCTGTGAAAAGAAAACAGTGGTGATGGCCACTGCACTCAGAGGCTTGCTGAGATGTATAAAAACAAGGACACATAGATGTACAGGGTGAACCCCCCAGAGGGAGTGTCCTTGAACCTGACCCTAGGTGGTCTTGACCCCTCCCCAGGGGTGGGTCTGAACACTACCAGGTGATGGTTAGCCCACTCCCCCTTCCTGTCTAAAGATCCATAAAAGCAGGGGGGACTTCCTGTTCTCTCTCTGTGCTCCCTGCCTCCCTGCTTACCAGCATCACCATCCTGTTCCTGGTTCTCTTTGTTTTACCATGTGGCCATCACCCATGAGGTGGACAAATCCACTGCCATCAAAATCTAGTTGTATTTACACATTTTGTATTTTTTTTCCCTTCCCTATCTCTTTGTAACTTCCCTACCTCAGATATATTTTAATTTATTGTTAAAATTTTCTTCTTATAACTTCCAAATCGGAGTGAGATGATTTATTTGGGTCTGCTTACCTTTCCTCTATCTACATCTAATTCTTTTCTTTTGGGAAAGAGGGGGAAGAGGGAAGGGCACTCTATAAATTGTTATTGGTTCTATCAAATATATTTGAGTCTCTGGGAATTTAAATTAGAACCAAGACAATAGAGAAGACAATCTCTGTCTGTTGGAGTTTGCTGTCTGTGTTTTCTCCCTGGGCTTCTGCTGTTCTGCTTGGATCTGCGTAACCCAACTAATCCTTCTGCTTCTAACCACCCTCGCCCATCCTCCAAACTCACCTTGCATGTAAGGCAGACTTTGGGATAAGAGTAGGGGGTGGAAAGAAGATGGAAGGGTGGTTGGGAGCCCCTCCTGGGGACTCTGGTTTCTGGGAGGGCTGCTGTGTTTCTGCATTACCTTTAACTTGTCTGTTTTTATCTATAGCTGTAAATATTGTAACTCTCTGCTTGTATCTTGTGCTGAGCTGTGAATAGAAAGCTTCATTCCTTAACTTCAAGCTGGCTGAGTCTAGTCTGGGTGATTTCATTCTGAGGGGGTCAGGTAACTCCCAAACCATCACAGCAAGGGTGGTAACTTCCTCAGTCATCCTACAAGGCTGGTATTTTCCAGTCTATTTTAAATCTCTAACCATTTAATACTACCTCCAGTTAATGACAAATAAAGCAGCATAAGCCAAGTCTGAACTGCTGCTGGAGGAGTCCCTCATGATCCTGCCCCAGGCCACACATTTTTGCCTTTGCCTTTACACTGTCACTAGGCTGCACTGCTCACAAGGAGAAAAAAGAAAAAAGTTAAAGAATTTAGGCTGGGAGGTGATCTGCTGGAGAGCAGCCCTGTGGAGAGGGACCTGGGAGTGCTGGTGGAGAGCAAGTTACCCATGGCACAGCAATGTGCCCTTGTGGCCAAGAAGGCCAATGGGATCCTGGGGTGTATTAAGAAGAGTGCGGCCAGCAGATCAAGGGAGGTTGTTCTTCCTCTCTACTCTGCCCTTGTGAGACCTCATCTTGAATACTGCCTTCAGTTTTGGGCTCCCCAGCTTAAAAGGGACAGGGATCTGCTGGAGAGGGTCCAGTGGAGAGCTACAAGGATGATGAGGGGGCTGGAGCACTGCCTGATGAGGAGTGGCTGAGAGACTTGGGGCTGTTTAGTCTGGACAAGAGAAGACTGAGAGGGGATTTAATTAATGTTTATAACCATCTGAGGGCTGGGGGTCAGGAGGAGGGAACAGGCTCTGCTCACTGCTCCCTGGGATAGGACAAGGCGCAATGGGTGTAAGTTGCAGCACAGGAGATTCCACCTCAACACAATAGGGAACTTCTTTACTGTAAGGGTCCCAGAGCACTGGAACAGGCTCCCCAGAGAGGCTGTGAAATCTCCTTCTCTGGAGACTTTCAAGGCCTGTCTGGATGTGTTCCTGTGTGACCTGAGCTAGATTGTGTGGTCGTGCTCTGGCAGGAGGGTTGTACTCGATCTCCTTGGGTCCCTTCCTACCTCTAATATCCTGTGAGCCTGTGATCTTTAAAAGGTCACTAATACGAGTAAATGGGAGGCAATGGGAACACAGAGCTGGAGGTGAAGCATAAGCACAGGTGAGAAATGTCTCCCTGTTCAGGGATTCTCAAGGAGACTGCAAGCAGAACTGGGAACAGAGCCTGACTCCCAGTCCAGAGTTCTGTTCACGAGGCTACACTGCCTCAGCTAGTAAGAGATTTGTTTTCACTTTCTCCCCTAACTGTAAGACCTAAGATGTGGCTGCACACAGCAGCTCCCTCAGTTTGCAAAAGCCAACAGTAGGAGCAAAGCAGACCTCCACTCTCTGACTTTCACTCAGGACAAACATGCTGTTTGTACTACTCTACTGATGGGAACTATCAGCTGCTTGTCATGACACAGGCAGTGAGCGAGGAACGTTCCTGCTCTTATGCTTTTCTTCTCCAGAAGTAAATATGGAAAAGCAAACCTGAATAATTTTTCCAATGAACCATGGAACTGGTTGAAGATTCATTTTTTGGATGTTTTCAGTTAGAGCCTGGACAAACAAGTCATAGTCAGGCGTAGGAAGAACCACTCCAGGAAACAGGTCAGATATGATGCCCTGTGAAGGAAAGACAGAACACAACACAGACTACAAACAAGGAAAATTCTCAAGGCATAAAATTCCACAAGTGAAACAATACTCACACAGTTACAGGAGCTTAAGAGGAAACGTCTTCAGCTGGCCAAAACTAATTTCTAGGCAAACTGTAGCCATGAAAGTATTGTGTATGCATGAGACAGAAATGAGAGGCTGCACTTTTCATACACACACTGATATTGTAGCAAGAAGCTGAAACTTCTGCAAGTTTGCCCCCAGAGGTATTACAGGAAAGGATGTGAAGGTAGTTGAAAGAATTTCAGTGATTAAATAGAAGTGTATCTGTTCTGCAACTTCAGAGCCCTGACTCTGGGTGCTTTTAGGTCTTCCCTGTTGATTGATTGCTCTATAGCTTAACACAGCTTTGTTTTCTACTAAAGCAGCATGCAAACAGAAACCTCTATCATTTTCACTCTGGCTTCATGCTTCTAACTAGCCACAATTTAGTTGTCCACATCTCTTTTGCAGCAGAAAGCCAGAACACAACATTCAAATAATGGTTTCCATGAATGAAACTGCACAAGGTGACTTTCAGCAGAATATACAAACATAAGAAGGAGGTTTTTTATACTGAGGGTGGGAAAGCACTGAACAGGCTACTCAAGAGATGTGGTGGAGTCTCCTTTTCTGGAGTCATTCAAAACCCACCTGGATATTCCCTTGTGCGACCTTGTTGTGGTAGGCCCGATAAGCCAAAATAGGCTTACACATTTCCTGCCTTGCCCAGACATGTTCCTCTGCTCTTCCTCCTTCTAATATGGGGAGAAGCAAGCGCAGGAAAGAGGAGAAAGAACCTGGAGCCACTGAGTCTAAGGACTCTGCCTGCCCAGACTTGTTTACATCCTGTGGTAACCAAGGTACACAGGCTTAGCCTGTGCCTGCCTTGTGCAAGGCCTGTGCTTCTCCCAAATCTGGTAAAGCAAGCCTATGGTCAAGCTTGGCTAACTGCCATTCTGATTGGCTATTCTGTGTCCAAAGGCCCATTAGTCTTGGGCTGTATTGATAAAAGAGTTGAGCAGGTAATGCAGTGTCCTCTGCCACTGTATTCTTGCCTGCTGCCATTGCTCACTGCCTTAGTGCTTCCTGAGCTGCCTGGTAACTGCACTGCCTCAAGTTTACCAGGAACAGGCTCTAAACGCCTCCATGCGATCGGCCTGCATAGCCAGCGTGACATCCTGCTGAGACATCCTGCCTACACCTGAAAAACCTCCTGCCAAGACAGGAAGTCCTGGAGATAAGATAAATGGTCCAGAGGAGCCAACAGATAAGGTCAGAGATCATCTTCTTCCTTTCCCAGCACTCCCTGAAGCCTGGGAAGAATCAGAAGCCTCAGTGGCTGACAAGTACCAATTCCCTGAAAGCATTTGAGTGCTGTCTGAAGCTGTAGCCAGCCCTGTGAGTCAGGAGATAATATTTTGTGAGTAAACACTTAAAGCCTTTGTAATTCTCCACTGCCTTCTGCCAGAAGCAGAAAGGAGTTCCTTGAGGCCATCTAGTGGGCAGGCGGTGTATGGACCGCAAGCGGTATTTGACTGCAGCAAACTTCTCTTCCAGTTCAGTTAATGTTTATATATATCTTTTATTCTAGATCTAGTTATTCCTCTGTATGTTTCCATGACTGTGCACAGAACCCAATAAAATCAGTGCTTGGGGGTGGTGAGAGTTCTGAATATCTAAAATAATACTATGAAATTTGGAACAATATCATCTTCCATCAATCAATTATCCCTACAGAACAAGCCTGCAACCTGCTATGGCAGGGAGGTTGGACTAGATGACCTCCAGGGGTCCCTTCCAACCACTATCACTCCATAACTGTGATCTTATAAAAGTTTCAAAGCTGGCAGAACCAAAGATGTTGAGGTACTGGAAGGTGTCCAGAGAAGGGCAGCAAGGCTGGGGAGGGGCCTGGAGCACAGCCCTGTGAGGAGAGGCTGAGGGAGCTGGGGGTGTGCAGCCTGCAGGAGAGGAGGCTCAGGGCAGACCTCATTGCTGTGAGGAGAGGCTGAGGGAGCTGGGGTTGTTTAACCTGGAGAAGAGGAGGCTCAGGGCAGACCTCATTACTGTCTACAACTACCTGAAGGGAGGTTGTAGCCAGGTGGAGTTGGGTCTTCTGCCAGGCAAGCAGCAACAGAACAAGGGGACACAGTCTCAAGTTGTGCCAGGGGAGGTCTAGGCTGGATGTTAGGAGGAAGTTCTTCACAGAGAGAATGATTTGCATTGGAATGGGCTGCCCAGGGAGGTGGTGCAGTGGCCATGTCTGGAGGTGTTGAAGCCAAGCCTGGCTGGGGCACTTAGTGCCATGGTCTGGTTGATTGGACAGGGCTGGGCGATCTTGGAGGTCTCTTCCAACCTGGTTGATTCTACAATTCTAGAGAGTGCATCCAGGTCAGTGTACTGAACTAACTGCACACAAACAGGGCAGCAGCTAGGCTGAACTGTTCTACGTTCAGATCATGACCTCTTTCTGGAGGGTCTTATACCAGACTTTGTCAGCACGAAACTTAAAGACACCGACCCGAGAGCTTACCTGAAACAATGGCACATCCTGTGCCAAGAACTTGGCCAAGTTAATGTCCAGCAGAGCCCGAAGTAACAACACACTCTCGTTTTCAGCCGGGTACTTCAGTTTTAAGTTGCCTGCTGCTGTCAGGACGGATTTAACGGCACGCATCCCATAGTCGTAGTGATGCTGAGAGGACAGCTGCTCGGAGCACAAACGGTACGTGGCAACGATTTTCTGGGCAAGACTGTGGACATCAACACACCACATGTAGAACAAAAACAGCTCACCATAGCAAGGAAAACAGTTTCAAGTACCCACACAGGTACCGTAACTACAGGGATTATCAGGATATCAGCTGATAAGATGGTCCAAAACATCTAAGAAGCAGAACTGTTGATGAGACCATGCCATGATACAGATGTACTGGAACATGCGCAGAAAAGGGCCATGAGGATAATCAGAGGGCTGGAACTCCTCTCCTATAAGGACTGGCTGAGAGAGTTGAGGTTGTTTAGTTTGGAGAAGACTCCAAGGAGACCTTAATGTGGCCTTCCAGTATCTGAAGGGGGCTACAAGAAAGCTGAGGAGGAACTTTCTAGGGTATCCAAGCTAGAGGAGGGCAGATTTAGATTAGATGTTAGGAAGAGGTTATTCACCATAAGGGTGGTGAGACACTGGAACAGGTTGCCCAGGGAGGTGGTGGAAGCCTCATCCCTGGAAGTTTTTAAGGCCAGGCTGGATGTGGCTCTGGGCAACCTGATCCAGTGGAAAATGTCCCTGCACATTGCAGAGGTGCTGGGACTCGATGACCCTTGAGGTCACTTCCAACGAATTTGAAATTCTGTTTGATATACATTTTCCAAATCATCCTATGTAGAGGTCTGCCAGCATGAGGTGGTGAATCACAGAGTCATAGAATCAACCAGGTTGGAAGAGACCTCCAAGATCATCCAGTCCAAATCCATCACCCAGACCTATCCAATCAACCAGACCATGGTACTAAGTGCCCCATTCAGGCTTTGTTTCAACACCTCCAGCCATGGCCACTCCGCCACCTCCCTGGGCACCCATTCCAATGCCAATCACTCTCTCTCTGGCAAAAACTTCCTCCTAACATCCAGCCTAAACCACAACGTGAGGCTGTGTCCCCTTCTTCTGATGCTGGGTGCCTGGCAGAAGAGACCAACCCCACCTGGCTACAAATGAGAACTGATGATAAAGCAGATGACTAGAAGGTACTTTCCAGACAAAGAGAACAGGGACAGCCTCCAGACGTGCACATCTCACACACATTTATATGAGTTCGAGCCCCAAGTGAGGGAGAATTCAGCAGGTCTTACCTCCGAGAGTCCAAAAATCCCATTGAGTAGAGTGAAATCTCTCCAATCAAAGCATAGTCTGGAACCATCATGGCAACTGTTCGGAACAGTGCCTGCAAGAAAGCAGTAAGCTGTAAGCTTAGACCACGGAATATGGAAATAATTTGCATTTGTTTTGCAAGAATAGCAGCTCTCTATAAATCCATGGACTTCTATACTCTCTATTTCATCTTCATGACTTGAGGAATCATTTGAATTCTATGAGACTGTGTCAGAATTGTTCCCAACACTGAGTTCTTATCAAGAAGTTCAATAGGTCTGTGCTAAGCACTGCAGAAACAAAACTGTACAGACTCACAATAATAAAGAACTACTGCTAAAGCAAAAGGGAGCTGTTGGTCATTTCACTTCCATAACAGCCAACCTAGCACATGCTGCCATTAAGGCCTTGAAAAAGTCTTGCAAAATATTGTGGCAAAGCTAGGAAAATAATTAGGACCACATCATAGCATCAGCCAGGTTGGAAGAGACCTCCAAGCTCATCCAGTCCAACCTATCACCCAGCCCTGGCCAATCAACCAGACCATGGCACTAAGTGCCCCAGCCAGGCTTGGCTTCAACACCTCCAGGCA